>CAXAKS010000074.1:5000-74976 GCA_963969495.1 Ceratothoa steindachneri | reverse complement strand
AGATCTCGAGACTTTTAGTTGGTTTGGCAGCCAAAAATGCAGTAAAGTCTGCCCTCCATGGTGGGTACAGCCTTATCACCCGAGAACAGGCGTCAGGAGGTGGTCAGCCCATTAGTTGCAGCGAGAGATCATTGGGGCCAAACCGATCTTCCCATTAATCGCATCCCAACGCCAAGGAGCCCTCGAGTCCTGGTCTCTTGAAAACTGCGGGGGTTAAAGGGCGTTGTTTATAGAGGTTCCCAAGCCTCTCTTCTGACACGGCATGAGGTTGCTGGTCAGGTCCTTAAACCAGGATAGAGAAAACTTAAAATGAATACTCTTAGAAAAAGTGGGTGCATCGAGAGAAGGGGAACGCACTAGCTCTCTCGGGCCCTTGCAAAGGGTTCAATTCAACACAGTAAGCCAGCCCTTCCCTATTTGCATTCGGGTATAAATCTATCCAGGGTAGCGCCAAGTGGAGGACGACAGACCGCACACGGGAAAGCCACGAGGAAAGGGTAGCACGAAAGCCAACCTCTTCTCCTTCGGACTTGGAGCCATTTGTATACATTGGCATGACTCCAGTGTGATAACGCGCATGCTCCCCAAAATTTAACGTAATACTCCATGGCTTTTAGAAAATTTGGGAGCACAGTGTGGCGACAGACACACAAATGTTGTGTATCAAGGGTGGCGTCTTGGGAAGAACCATTGGCAACAACTGGTCCAAAGTTTCATCAAAATCTCCCATGAGTTTCTTTGGCCCGAATCAGATAGGTTTACTTTAGATTATGATTTACACCCCACGGATATTAAAGGCAGAGTCAATGTTGGTCACGGGATAAATGAGAGTCGTCGGCGACTCGAGAAGACGCCTAATCCTGCGTAAAAGCGCATCATTAACCGTGTACGACGTAAAACGAGTCGCATCTGGGATGAGTCAACATAAAGACCCTCTAAGGGCCACAAGCAGAAGGCGCGAGTCAACAACTGGAAACAAGCGTACTGGATAGACTCCACCATCTCTTTTAAACTTTCGCCTGCAGAGGAGTAAAAATCGTACCCCTAGACAAGTTTAGAGTGGGCATAGGAGTAGTAAAAAAATTAATAGGGTAGCCCTATCAGCACCTGACCTGCGAAACGCCAGAGATGAGCATCTTCTGAGCAGGTACAAGAGACCATAAGGTTGATACCGTCGATATTTCCGGTAAAGAGAATGACGCTAAGAACTCTCTCCAGCGGAACACCCTCCTCTTGCCCTATGGACTCAGATATTGATTTCCCCACCTGTAGATGGATTCAACGATCTCGCAAGAATACAAAATAGCAAAATGAGGAGTCTCCTCACCCAAAGAAATAGAGGGTCTCCATGATACCCAATCACCAAGCCATAACATAGGCGTTCATCAAATAGTAAAAAAACACAAAAAACGTGACGATATGCAGCCTGAGAAAGAAAGCCTCTGAGATAGTACTTTCCATCTGGAGCAGAGCAATCGACGAGGTGAAGTTTACGGAAACTGCAATGTGCAAAATAATTGATCTACCTACGGATATAAACTTGTCTTACATTTGAAATTTCTCCAACTTGCACTTCCAAAATGTTAGTGAAATAGGGCGAAAACCAGTCAGTGGAATAATCTTTCTCCAGCTTGTGAAAAGCTGACATTAGCCAGAAATATGGGAAGATATCTTCCAACTAGGGCCGGTTGAAGAAAACCGATAGAAAAGCAAACATTGTGGCCTAAGTGTCGAAGAATAGTGTAGAGGATATCATCCGGACCATGGGCAGTATTCGAGTAACAAGCGACAGTGGAGCGCAACTCACTCAACGAAAATAGGTCGTTGAGGGGTTCCCAGCCTCTTGAGGTGAAGTCCAGTACGCGGCCCTCAGCGATCGTGCCACGTACCAGGAATGCTGTAGGAACAATATTCATACTGGAGAATGTCGAGAAAGCAGTCGCGAAGGACTCGTCAAGGTCACAGGCGCTGAAATGGATGTCCCGTCTTCTTGGTGAGAATTTGCCCCGAATTCTTTTGACACGCTTTCGCACTTATTCAAGAGGACTTTTGCTACAGTGTTTTTACGTATGCTCACTATAAAGAGCGACGAGCGTACTTCCAAACGAAACTGACAAAATTCACACAGGTCTAATCACCCGGAGAGTCTATAGCGTTTATAGCATTTCGCTTATCTCTGAGGGCAGTATCATACTCGACCGCTGACAAAGAAAGCGGGAACGGCAAAACGCGTAGACATCAGAGCAATATAATAGAACCACCGTACTCAATCTAAAGACCGCCGAGGTGGGACCATGACGTACAACGTCGCAGCAAAAGATATTTGAATAAGAAAGTGATCGCTGCCATGGAAGTCATTGACACCTCCCGTCCAATGTCAGATTGTGCATCAGGAGAGGTCAAACATGGAAAATAAAGCATTTCTACCGTTCAAGTCACCGAGGAGAAAGGGCCTCGGCAACCACATTACGAGACGAGGGAACAGCGCCTCATGTTACCAACATAATTGGTAATTCTACAGATCACCGACTCCTATTTGTGCAGAATTTTTCCGAGCCCTCGAGCTATTATATGCTCGGTATGACGTCAAGAGCCTCGGGAGGAGGAGGCGGGGGAGATCGCACCGATTCTAGAAATACCCATCACCCAGGATGATGATTAGCAACGCATTTAGGTTAGACGCTAATTTAACTGCCATGTAGAAGGTTAGGGATAACAAGTTATTTAAACAGGTTAAATTTTGGTAATTCTACAGATTAACAATTAATATTCCCGCGAAAACGCAAGAACTGTCGTATCGCAAAGATCATCCATGGCAACTAGTCTCGCTCGAAAAGGGTTTCTTCTTTGGTTCCTTTTCGGCGAGAAAAACCGTAAACAAATCCTTGCAGAATTTACTAAAAAGAAAAACGAAACCACAAAGGTTAGCCCAAACACAAGCTCAAAAATATACCAACTTTAAAACTCCACCTAATCCAAACATAATTTTTGAGTTCAAAATAAGCATTAATGACAGATGGCTGCCTAGGTATTTTTCTTTATAACAGCATAAGTATAAATTTCCGCAGCATAACTAGTGAAGGTGCTATTAGATGTTTACGATATATGTTAGCTATATATATATATATATATATATATATATATATATATATATATATATATATATATATATATATATATATATATATATATATATATATATATATATATATATATATATATATATATATATATATATATATATATATATATATATATATATATATATATATATATATATATATATATATATAGTATGTATTATATATATCTACGATATATAATATGTATTTTTATTTTTTCAAATACAAATACATATTTATAACAGCACCTTCGATTCCGATGGAGTCGTTAAACTATGGAATTAACACACATTTATTGTGTGGTGTGTGCATTAACCAAAATAAAATGAAAATGAGATTCCGAGCACTTAAGCCCATATAAAGGTCTCATCAGGTAAATAAAGGCGAAAACCCTTTGAAATGCATTTCCTTTTTTTCTACAAGTAAGCACAAACCTAAGTGATTTTTTACGTGTATCCTCATGTGTATATATGTGTTATTCGATTGCAGCATGTCTTGTTGCAATTGAACAGCATACATGCATACACATGAGGAGACACGTTATGGTCGCACGCATACTTGGCGTGACGCAGGAGTCAGGAATAGAGAAGAGCCTTTTAAGCGGCTTGTTTGCGAAGACAAATGGAACTTTCTGCCTTGACAGGGCGACTGCAGGAGCGCTCCCCGCCCAGACTGTTTCGGATCAAGCGATTCATTCATCACCAGCTTCAGATGGTCTCGGACAAATACAGTTGTTCACTTATCGCACCAACGCGGGGGACATAAAGTTTGGGCCATAACGTCAGGATTGACAAACGTTTGTTTGAGGCCGAATAAAGTGCTCTTCCCCACAATTAGTGGATTCTTCGACTGGCTGGAGATAGGCGGATATTAAAAAAAATAATAATAACGAATAGCAACAGGAAAAACAAGGTTTTTAGTCGCGTGTGAGACTATATCTCACTATGTCGGTGGGTCCCCATTTTGCTTTCTTTTTTTTATAACATTGTAACTATTCGGCCGATTCCAACGAAATTTGAAACCCATATATTGTTTTAGATTCTCTTTGGAATGATATAATTGCAAAGGTCATCCCAAGGTTATTCCAAAAATTATTGAAAGTTTTAAAGGTCGTAAGGTCATAAATAAGAATAAGTGAGAGCACGCGACTTTGGTCAGCATTTCTTTTCTTTTTATTTTAGGAGCCCATCTGGCGACTGCCTACTAAGGGAAAAGTGGCCGTATTCACAAAACAGCCTATCATTAGGCTAGACTAAAAAAACAACATGTTAATAAAAAATAAATATGAAAAAGGAAAAAAAAGGTAAAAGAAAATAAAAGAAAAAGGCAACAAGGAAGCGCGCTCCGGCGTCGGGGGTAGGCCCCCCTCCCTACGGCGCAGGAACATGCGACCTATAACAAACAGTCAAATAAAGTGGAGGAGGTCAGCTTCCTCCAAAAAATCATAGTCCGCAAGTCTTGTGTACGAACCAGTCTCGAGGACAAAGGGCAAGCGGTACAAACCCGGCTCATCCCGGTACCGGGACAGGTAGCGTGCGCAAAGATCACCCAGACTGGGACATTCAACAAGAATGTGCCGAACAATCTGGGGGACGACGCAGTCGTTACAATAGGGCGCAGGCGAGCGATCCGTGCTAACCGTGAATGTGTCCAATTCAGAGAGGACAGAAACCACCCTAAAACCGTCACGGCGTACCGAGTAGTGTATTGCAACCAGCTCGGCCGTGAAGACAGACGCGCAGCCCATGGCAGAGCCCCGTTGACCGAAAACAGAGGGGGTACGGCGTGAAAACCGACCCCCTCTTGGGACTTGGAGCCATCCGTATACACTGGCATGGTTCCAGCGTGACACGAAGTGTGCTCCAAAACGGCCCACCGCAATACACCCAGCGCTGTAGAAGATTTGGGAGCAGAGGCGTGGCTTTAGCTCTCGAAAGCGTTTCCTAGCCCTCAATACAAAGGGCTTAGAGTGTGACTGGCGAAAAGCGAGCACAGTAGCGATTCGGCAGGAAACTGGGAGGATACCCTCTACCCAGATCCTGTTGAACAAATCTAGCAGAAAGGCCCTGCCTCGCTCACCCAGGTGTCGAAGATTGGCGTACGGGAAATGTCCGGACCAAGGGCGGTGTACGCGCATGAAGCGAGAGCGGAACACAACTCACTCAAAGTAAATTGTGGTTGAAGGGTTCTCCGCCTCTGGAGGTAAAGTTCAGTTAGCGGCCTTCCGCGACATCAAGACATTCACTGAATGCTGGCAGAGCAGCATCCCGGTCAGAGAGTGTGGAGAAAGCAGTCGCGAAGGACTCCGCCACAGACGCAGGGTCTGAGGTGCGGTCCCATTCTCCTGGATCACGGGAGGGGGGTCCTGCGAGAACTTACCCTGAATCCTTTTGACTCGCTTCCACAGGTCTGATAGAGGGTTCTTCCCGTAACTGAAGACGTATGCCGACCAGGAAAAGTGGTGGGCGAGCTTCTAAACATACCAGAACCTATTCCCTAGCTCGACAAAATTCAGCGACAGTGAAATCGTTCGGGCTGCGCTTAAAGCGCATCTATGCATAATGCTTCTGTTTAAGGGCCGCCTCACACTCGGGTGACCAACACTGAAGAGATCGACATGGAAAACGGCCAGACGTTCTAGGAATTTTAGTTAAGCCCTGGGCGATTAAGTTGCCGTTGAAGAACTCAAAGGCATAATCCATCGACAAACTCATCCACATTTAGGACAGCTATCTCCGGCTCTTCGATCAGGTCGTCAAGGACCTGACCATTGGGATTGATCGAGTAGTCTCCCCATAGGGGGCATCTCCCGTTCAGATTCCCGAGGAAGAGAAAGGGACGGGCAACCGTGCAACGACGCGGCGGATGTCCCCCGTATCGAAGTCGACTGACGGAATTTACGCAGAAATAACATAGCTACTGCCTATAATGAGGTATTCAAAGCAAAGAGAAAGACGGAGGCATCATACTGGGCATAAATGGCGCATCCTCCTGCCTGGCCCCCATCCCGTGCTGGTGGTGTCGCACAACCCTTGTACTCGAGGAGGGTGGGCAGGGGGCATGCGCCCAGCAAGGTCTCCTGCAAAAATATAGCTAACGGGGAACGGGACGAGACGAGCCTCCGCAGCTCCTCCCAGTTGGACTGGAGTACGCGGCAATTCCATTGAAGGAATATGCTCTCCAGGCCTAGCTCGGAGGAGATGGGGGTGCCCACTTCGAATAGAAGGCCCTCACGGGAATGTCCGTACGCTATTGGCCGGACAATCCGCGAAGGCGCTGTCTTCTTCGAGGACTTATCAGGGGAGGTAGGACTCACCATGCGAATCTTTTCCTCCCTCCGTCTGGAAATCTTAGGTAGGGAAGGGGCGGCTTCAAAGGCGGGGGTCCCTCTTTTAAAAGATTCAAGGCCTTAGAGTCTCCCAGCTTAGCACTCGGTTTGGGCGTAGGAGCCGAAGCTCCTTTAGTGCTATCCTCCTTTCGGGGCGTAGCTTTAGGAATCCTGGATGATGGCCTCAACACCAACTTCAGGGGTGTTGCCTCCAGTGAATCTAACGACTGGGTCGAGGCGTGCGCCCGTTTTGCCTTACGGGAAACTGTCATGCTTGGGAAGATGGCGGAGGCCTGGTTTTAACAGGGACTGGGTGTGAATCCTTTGTGCCACAAGCTGTACCAGGGGAGTGTTTGTGGTGGGTAGAGCCCGCAGAAGGCTTCTGAATGGGCGCGGAAACGAACGTGCTCGTAGGCTTGGAGGGGCCAAGAGCTGAGGTTGTCGTGTTTTTTTTTATATTGAGGCATAAGACGTCCCAGGAAGCACCGGGCGCGCCAGGACTAGGTCCTTAGCCTCACGAAATGAGAAACGATTCCGGGCCTGAACGTCCTGGATTTCTTTCTCAATGGGTTACGCACCACATTGCTTTGAAGAAGCGTGGTGCGGCTCTCCGCAATTGACACACTTGGCCACACACTATTTGGACATATCGTGTGCGGCCTTGGAGTAGCTTACACAGATTTCCAGTAACCCACAATTTGCACGTCGACAGGAGCGATTTGTAGTAGCACCTCCGCGACTGTGGCCCGAATGCCTTCACGTGGTAGCGATACCAACCGGCACGCACCGACTCAGGGACCTTGTCACAGTCGAACATAAGGAAGAGTGTAATGGTAGGTCTACAGGCCCTTCCCTGTTTTCTCAACACACGTTAGACCTTGACCGCTCCATGGTCGGCCAGCTCTAAGGTGAGTGATCTATGGAGTAGTTCCCGAGTTCCCTCGCATAAACCACAGCCTTTCACGAACTTCATGGTAACCTTCTGCGTCACACTCACCGGCGTGCCATCAAGTGTCAGAAGCGCACTAATCATGGACTCCTCGGAGGTATTCAATGGTAGAGTGCGGCGTCACACTCACCGGGGTGCCATCAAGTGTCCAAAGAGCACTTATCTTGGCCGCCTCGGAGGGACCCGCCGCATTCGCCAAAAGGCTCCCGTCCGAGAAAAAGGTCACCTTCCTTTGTCTACCAATCACGCTAGCTAGTGCTCTCTTCTGATGGATCATGTTGCCCTTGACAAACATGCTACCATCAGTGGATCGAATCCCAAAAGGCGTATCAAGCCAGCCGGCTCGAAAAAGTCAGGTAATCTCTGAATAAAGGGCCCTGACGTAATCGAGACTCCGCTATTCGCACTTGCAATTTTGGTCTTTGTCTGGGACTCCCCAACAGGAGAAGCATTGGGTCCGGACGTGCCGATATTGGCTTGGTCGCTTACCGAAACGGCAGCGGACCTGTCCATTCCCGTGGCAGCCGCGTGTGGAGAGGAGCCGTGAGTCTTTTTGGTATTCTTCCTATTACTTTTCTCTTTAGTAGATGAGGGTGGGAATGAACCCGCTTCTCTGCTCCACCAGAAGGAGACACTAAGCCAAATGGACCGGCCTCAGCAAGTTCCTTCTGTGAAATGGGTTTTGGTTGCCAAATGAGCACCCGCCGGGATAGGAGATCCCTCCTATCCTTGTGAGGCTTCGGGGGCCTGATCCGTCTGAGAAGAAGTTTGTACAATGGCGGACTTGGGTTCTGTGCTTGACACCGAGTACGGGTTCGACCCTATTGAAAATCCTACCCTCTGCGGCTGGGTCACTTCAGTGAACATGTCCATCTCAGGGGAGGGGGGGGGGGGCTTTATGTGGCCATCCTCCCCCTAAGACATCACGGATCCCATTGGAGGTACGCTTTGTCTCGTGCTCTGCCAGCGAACTGGCATTCATCGGGAAGAGGAGCAGGTACGCCGGCATCCTGTAAACTTATAATACACGAGTGCGGGACGTTAGGAGGCACAGACCGACGGGCTCTGCCATCCCTTGCCACCCTAAAAGGGTTGGCCCTATTGAGCTACTCCCCCTGTAGCAGTCAATATTGGGCCGCCTGCGTGCTTTCTTGGCAGTCCCCTGTGAAAGAAAATGAGGGACTGCCGCTGGAAAGAAGAAGCCGCCCAAGGGCGCTCCAGAAAAGGGAGTGAGGGTGGAGTCCAGAGGACCAGTATGCCCGGAGAGGAGTAGAAAAGTTTTGGTGGGTCCCCGGAGAAAGCACAAGAGGGATGGGGGGCTCCTTTTCTGCCGAGAGCGGCTCCGACGATGGTAAGGGTAAGTGCAGAGGTGTTTTTTTTATTTCCATCATTGGACATGGTGACCCTATAAAATTCGTGGAACGCAAACGCTAATCATCCCACCCAGTAGGCCGCCCTGCGAGGGGTGAGTACGGGGACAGCAGAGCCACCTGCCGCCATTAGACCACTCCTCTTGCCCAGTTTTCAGGCAGCCCTTCGGTCTGGCGGCCCCACCTTGGGCTGGGCGTAAAACTGATAGACCGTGAAAGGAGAGAGAAAGGATATGTGAGGAAGGTTAGGGTGGGGGCGGGGCAGGTTGTTAAAAATCCACCACCCCAAACTAGAGCTCAGGAGTGAGGGAGCGTTGTCCCCTCCCCATCAAACCTTGCTCCAGGATGGTTGGGGAAGAGGAAGCTGGTCCGTGTCTACCCTGCGAAATTAGATGCCAACCAGAGAAAGTTGTGGGAGAGGTTGTAGGAAAAGTGATGGAGCAGTGTTATAAGAGGGTGTCAGAAAGAAGAGGCTAAGCTGGGACCGGACGGGGCGCTGAGTCTCGTCAGCACGGCGGCCAAGAAAGCAAATCGCCGTGCCCATTACGGGTAATCTAACGAGGGGACCCTCCAAAGAATCAAGACACAACCGCTGGTAAAAATAAAAATTGAATGTACAAAGTAAACAAACATTAAAGAGGGCCTCGATGAGAAATCTTTAACTCCAATGCTGTGGCCAGAAGGATTCATTCAACGCCTACAAATTGGAAGCTTCGTGTGCCCTGTGGCAGGAGATAGAACGTGCATGTAGAAGTAAACATGTGTGTATAATGGGTGATTTTAATTACAAAATATATAGACTGGGAATCTCTTGTAGGTGATCCGGATGATGAGTTTTTGAATATGGTGCAAAATAATTTTCTTAGACAGTTTGCAAACCAACCCACTAGGGGTGATAATATATTGGATTTAGTTCTAACCAATAGGGAAGAAGGTTCCAGATGTCAAAATTTCTATTACACTCAGTTTTTTTATCTTTCAAGAGGTTTACGAGTGTGATAGAAAAAGTTCTGTCAAACAAACTTAAAGTTCTACTTTTCCAGGACGTATAATTATAACGTATTTTCTATTGTTTAAATCTGTGTCGATGTATAAGTGAAAAGAATCGAGATTTTTGCTCTCTTGCGCGCGGACCACAGCAAGTCCGACATAACCAGGAGGAAAGGTCTTGGGAAAGGCCGATGCGATCAGCCAGTTTGGGGGCCATGAGAGCGCTTGTCAGCGAAACGCGATTTTTTATTTTTTTATTTTTTTTAAGACTTCATCTGGCGACTGCCTGCTTGGGCATTAGACGCCGTATTAAAAACTGGCCGAGTACTAGGTACTTTAAAATAAAATTCAAAAAGATAAAAACAACCCCCCCCAAAAAAATGGGAAAAGGAAGCGAGCAGTAAGCAAGTTCCTGCGTCGGGGGGAGGTTGCCCCGGGGCAGGAGCGTGGGACCTATAAGGGAAAAAAACGAAAGCAAAAAAACAAAAAAAACTGCTTAAATAATAGGGAGAAGTCGGCCTCCCCCCAAAAGTCAACAAGTCCACCAGTCAAGGTGCACGCACACGTCCCGAGTACAAGGGACAGGCGGTAGCGACCCCGCCCATCCCGGTACCGGGACAGGTAATTTTTTTTTTTTTTTAAGGGGCTATCTGGCGACTGCCGACTTAGGCATAAGTCGCCGTAAACAAACAGCCTAGTTCTAGGCTACTTTAAAAAATTTGAACAAGAAACAACAATAAAAAGAAATAACAATAACAATAACAAAACAATAACAAAAACAACAATTGAACCTGGTTAAATGAAGATCACTCAGACTGGGACATTCGACAAGAATGTGCCGAACAGTCTGGGGGACGACGCAGTCGTTACAATAGGGCGCAGGCGAGCGCTCCATCAAATAGCGATGCGTCACACGAGTGTGTCCGATTCGGAGACGACAGAAAGCGACCTGAAGCCGCCGCGGCATTAGGAGATAGGTCCATGGGAACAGTCGCAGCGCAATGGCACGCAACTTTAAGTTCCCTTCGACCGTCTCCCATCTTCTTTGCCAAGCAGTCCGAAGAGCTGCCCGAATTCCTGCCATGTAGTCGGTGTGAGGAAGAGCGAAACGCTGGTCCGGTCGCAGAGTCCTTGCGGACTCCTTGGCGCCCTCATTCCCCGCAATTCCTACATGTCCAGGAACCCAGCAGAAGATAATCTCGACATCTGCCCGGCTCGCTAAAACCGTGGCGTCACGGATATCGCGAACCAGGGGATGCGGAGATTCCAATGCCCCGAGAGCACTCAGGGCGCTTTGTGAGTCGCTATAGATCACAATCCGGTCTCCGAACCGGGGCACGTCACGTAATCGCCCGTACCGAGTGGTGTATTGCCACCAGCTCGGCCGTGCAGACAGAGGCAGCGCCTGGTAGAGCCCCGCTGACTTCAAACAGAGGGGATACGGCGTGGAAGCCGACCCCCTCTTCGGACTTGGAGCCATCCGTATACACTGGCACGGTTCCAGCGTGACACGATGTGTGCTCCAAAAAGGTCGAACGCAATACTCCCGGTGCAGTAAAAGCTTTGGGAGCAGAGGCGTGGCGAGAAAATAGCCAAATGTGGTACCCTCCAGGGTGGCGTCCTGGGCAGAACCAGGGGCGCCACCGGCCCGAGAGCTATATCTACCTCTCGAAGGAGTTTTCTGGCCCTAAACCCAAAGGGCTTAACGTATGACTAGCGTCTCTCGGCGGCATAGGCACCATCGAGATCAGCTGTAGATGTAGTGAGAGCTGTTGGCGACTGAGGGAGGCGCGGGGCTCGCGCGCACAGGCGAGTGATGCACTGCACGCTGCGCAGAGCGAGTGGCATCTCCCCAGCATCTTCCAACAGGCTCTCAATGGGAAAAGTGTGGAAAGCACCGGTCGCAAGGCGAAGGCCAGTGTGGTGGATCGAATCCATTTTCCGCAATAAACGCTCGGCTGCGGACGCATAAAACTCGCATCCGTTGTCGAGTTTCGAATGAACAAAGGATCGATAAAAAAGTAGGGCAGTAGCCCTATCAGCGCCCCAAGCGATAAACGTCACGGAACGGAGAATGTCCATGGCGCGGGTACAAGAGACCATAAGGCTGCGAATATGAGCCTCCCAGGTGAGGCGTCGGTCGAATACAAGACCAAGGAAACGGTGCGACTCAACCACATCCAGGCGCACCCCATTAAGAAACAAATCTGGGTCGGGGTGAAGCCGTGGATAACGGCAAAAGTGCACCACCTTAGTCTTGGCCAAAGAAAACCGAAACCTGTGCGCTTCGGCATAGTGAGAGACGCGGTTCAATGCCTGTTGGAGTCGACGCTCCAGAGTTGGCATCTGGGCCGCGCCAAAAGAGATCGAAAGGTCGTCCACGTAGAGCGTAGCGAGAACATCTTCCGGCAGCACCGATGATCAGGGCAAAGAGTGTGACACTGAAAACGCTTCCCTGCGGGACACCCTCTTCCTGCTCCTTTGGGCCGGAGAGGGCTCCCCCCACCCGTACGCGGAATCGACTATCTCGCAAAAAGTCAGATATAAACATTGGGAGGCGTCCCTTCGCCCCCATCTTGTGGAGAGTCTCCATGATACCACGTCGGAGCAGAGAATCCGACGTGGAGTGGAACTTGATGAAGCCGCACTGTGCGGAAGACAGATGGCCTCCGCTGTCCAGGAAATAGGCTAATCTAACATTTACCAGTTTCTCCATCAACTTGCATACGCAAGAGGTTAGAGAGATTGGGCGGAAACCGGTCAAGGTAGAGTGATCTCTCCCCGGCTTGCGAAAGGCAAGCACAGTAGCGATTCGCTAGGAGTCTGGGAGTAGACCTTCCACCCAGATCCTATTGAACAGATCTAACAGAAAGGCCATGCCTTGCTCACCCAGGTGTCGAAGCATGGCATACGGGACATCGTCCGGACCATGAACGGTGTCCGCGCACGAAGCGAGAGCGGAACGCAACTCACTCACAGTAAACCTGTCGTTGAAGGTTTCTCCGCCTCTGGAGGTAAAGTCCAGCCGGCGGCCTTCCGCGACCTCACGACGTGCATTGAATGCTGGAGGAGCAGCATCACGGCTAGAGAATGCGAAAAAAGCGGTCGCTAAGGATTCCGCCACGGACGCGGGGTCCGAGATTGCGGTCCCATTCTCCTGGAGAACGGGAGGGGCGGTCCTGCGAGAACTTGCCCCGAATCCTTTTGACTCGCCTCCACACCTCAGCTAAAGGGGTCTGTCCGTTAAGTGAAGACACGTATACCCACCAAGAAGAGCGGCGGGCGTGCTTCGAAATATACCGAAACCTAGCCCTAGCCCGACGAAATTCAGCGACAGTGAAATCGTTCGGGCGGCGCTTATAGCGCATGTGGGCATAACGCTTCTGTTTGATGGCCGTCTCACACTCGGCCGACCACCATGGGAGTGGTCGGCGTGCAAAACGGCCAGACGTCCTAGAAATAGTAGTCAGGCCCACGGCGATGAGGTGGCCGGAGAAGAACTTAACGGCCTCATCTACCGACCTAAACTCCTCGACTGAGCTGAAGAATTCAGTAATTTCCTGAAATGCAGGGCACCGCGCCCACGCCAAGCACCACCGAGGTGGTCTCTCAGGCGGCAGTTGCCCTGAAAATGATATTTGAATGGGAAAGTGATCACTACCATGAAGGTCTTCGACCACCCCCCAATCAAAATCAGGCTGTGCATCCGAAGAACACAAAGATAGGTCAAGGCAAGAAAATGAACCGGTTCTCGGACAGTGATGCGTAAACTCATCTACGTTTAGGACACCCATCTCAAGCTCTTCGATCAGATCAGCAAGGACTTGTCCCCTGGGAATTATGGAGTAATCTCCCCAGAGAGGATGCCTGTCGTTCAGATCTCCAAGCAAGAGATAGGGCCTCGGTAACCGTGCCACGACGCGGCGGAAGTCCCCTGCGTCGAAGTCAACTGACTGAGGAATGTACGCAGAAATGATAGTATACCTCCTATCCAGGTGCAGCTGCACAGCCACTGTCTGAAAGGAGGTATGTAAAGAGAAAGGAAGAACGGAGACATCATGCCGGGTGTAAACCGCGCATCCTCCGGCCCGGCCATCCTGCGGTGGTGGGGTCGCAAGACCCTTATACCCCGGGAGGGCAGGCAGGGGGCACGCGCCTAGCATGGATTCCTGCAAAAATATAGCTAACGGGGAACGGAACGAGACGAGCCTCCGCAGCTCCTCCCAGTTGGCCCGGAGTCCACGGCAATTCCATTGAAGGAATATGCCCTCCAGGCCTAGCTCGGAGGAGACGCGAGGGCCCTCCTCGAACTGAAGACCCTCACGGGAATGGCTGTACCTTTCCCGGGGGCAGAACCCTGGGCGCTGTTGGCCGGACAAAGCGCTGAAGGCGCTGTCGCCTTCGAGGACTTATTAAGGGAGGTTGGGCTCGCCATGCAAGTCTTTTCCTCCCTCCGCTTCGAAACCTTAGGTGGGCGTTGCGGCTTTGGAGGTGGGGAGCCCTCTTTTCGAGGAACCACCGTCTCCAAGCCACTCGATCCACCTCGGGGCGTGGGCGAAGGAGCCGAAGCTCCTCTGTTGCTGTCCTCCTTTCGGGGGACAGCTTTAGGAACCCCCGAAGATGGCCTAGAGACCATTTTCAGGGGTGTTGCCTCCTGTGAGTCTAACGACTTGGTGGAGGCGCGTGGCCGTTTCGTATTACGGGAAACGGTCACGCTGGGGGAGGAGGGGGAAGCCCTGGTTTTAGCCGGGGCTGGGTATTAACCCTTTTTGCTTCCAGCTTTACCAAGGGAGTGCCCAGGTTGGGTAAAACCCGCAGAAGGGCTCCGAATGGGCGCGGAAACAACCGTGCTCATTGGCCTGGATGGGCCAGAAGCAGAGGGTGCCTTTCTAACGATTGAGGCATAGGACGTCCCAGGCAGAGCCGGGCGCGCCAGGACCAAGTCCTTAGCCTCGCGGAATGAGAGTCGATCCTGGGCCTGAACGGCCAGGATTTGTTTCTCAAGGAGATATGCACCACATTGCTTCGAAGAAGAGGGCTGCGGCTCTCCGCAATTGACACACTTGGCCACACACGATTTGGACTTATCGTGTGCGACCTTGGAGCAATTTACACAGACTTCGGGTCACCGCGACTTTGCACGTCTACATGAGCGATTCGTATGGCCGAAGCGGTGACAGTAATAGCACCGCCGCGGAGGTGGCACGAATGCCTTCACGCGGTAGCGGTACCAACCGGCACGCACCGACTCAGGGAGCTTGTCACAGTCGAACGTGACGAAGAGTATAGGGGTGGGTCTCGAGGCCCCTCCCTGTTTTCTCATCACACGTTCGACCTTGACCGCCCCATAGTCGGCCAGCTCTAGGGTGCTGTCCTCAATGGAATAGTCAACGAGTTCCCTCGCATAAACTACTCCTTTCACAAAGTTCATGGTAGAGTGCGGCGTCACACTCACCGGGGTGCCATGAAGTGTCCGAAGAGCACTTATCTTGGCCGCCTCGGCGGGATTCGCCGCATTCGCCAGAAGACTCCGGTCCGAGAAACGGGTCACCTTCGGCTCTCTACCAATAGCACTAGCTAATCCTCTCCTCTGATGGATCCTGTTGCCCTTGGACAAAATGGTGCCATTAGTAGAGCGAATAACGAGGAAGCGTTTGAAGCCAGCGGGCTCGAAAACCCTAAGTAACCTCTGAATGAGGGGCCCCGATGTCATCGAGCCTCCGCCCTGTGCACTTTTGGTCTTAGTCAGGGGCTCCGCAACCGGGGGGGGGGCAGAGGGGCCGGATGTGCCGGCCTTGGCTTGGTCGCTTGCCAAAGTGGCAGCAGACCCATCCGTCCCCACAGCCCCCGCGGATGGAGAGGAGCCCCGAGTCTTCTTAGTCTTTTTCGTCCTTTTAGTCCTTTTCTTTTTTGGAGAGGAGGGCGGGGAATGAACCCGCTTCTCACCTCCACCGGTAGAAGCCCCTAGGCCAGATGGACCGGCCTCAGCCAGGTCCTTCTCCGAAATGGAGAAGGTCCTGGTGGTAGCAGGGGTATCATCCGGAGGAGATTCCTCCCCTCACTGTACTGCCTCAGAATCCCCAGCCGTTTGAGGAGGACCTTGCATAGGGGCGGATTCGGGTTCGGTGCTTGGCGCCGAGCTCGGATTCCCCCCCATGGAAAGCCCTATTGTCTGAGGCTGGGTTTCCTCAAGAACCATGTCTATCACAGGAGGAGCCTCCAGTTGGCCATCACCTCCCAGGACATCGCAGGTCCCCTTGGCAGCGTCACCAGTCTTTTGTGGGGAGGCACAGGCCTTGACCCCAGCAAGGTTCAAGATTCTTGCCAGCAGGTCTTTTGAGGGAAGCGACCGAAGGGTCCTGGCTTCCCTCTCCCTCCTAAGGGGGTTTGCCCTACCGAGCCGCTTCGATGGGGAGCAGCTGGCTAAGGGCTGCCTGCTGGCTTTCTTGGCAGTCCCCTTGGAAAGAAAAGAGGGGACTGCCACTGGAAAAAGGGAGGTTCCCGAAAGCACCTCCAGAGAAGGGGGTGAGGGGGAGTCTCCTACACCCGTAAGCGAAGGAGAGGAGTAAGCCTCCTCTCCGGTTGAAGAGATATGGAGGGTCCCCTGCGCAAGCACAGGGGGGGGGGAGAACCTCCATTTTTTCTGTTGAGCTGCCCGAGAGCGGCTCCGTCGTTTCTACAGGGGGAGTTAAAGGGTTTTTTTGGTTGGACTCATCATTGGGCATGGTGACCCTCTTTTTATTACGGGATGCAACCGCTCATCACCTCTCGCAGTTGCCCACACTGCAAGAGGTGCTTACAGGCCTAGGCAGTCCCAGGCGCTGCCATTTGGGACCACCCCTCCCGCCTGGTGGCCTGGCAGTCCATCGGCATGGCGGCTTCACCTTAGACGCGGCGTAAAAATGGATAGAATGTGAAGAGGAGAGGAAAAGGGATGTGAGGAAGGTATGGGTGGGGAAGAAGCAGGTTGTTAAAAAAAAACCCATCCCGAACCGGAGCTCAGGGGTTAGGGAACATTGTCCCCTTCCCTCTCAGCACCGATCCGGGACGGTTGGCTTGAGAAGAAGGTCAGCATCTACCCTGTGAAATTAGAGGCTGGCCATTGAAAGTTGTGGGAGAGGTTGTATGAAAAGCGAAGAAGTAGGGGAGAAATACAGGCTATCTGAAGGAAGGATGAGTGGCTAAGCTAGGGCCGGACGGAGCGCTGGATCCCGTCAGCACGGCGGCCAGGATGGCAAATCGCCGCGCCCCTTACGGGGCCGGGACAGATAATGTGCGCGAAGATCACCCAGACTGGGACATTCGACAAGAATGTGCCGAACAGTCTGGGGGACGACGCATTCGTCACAATAGGGCGCAGGCGAGCGCTCCATCAGATAGAGATGCGTCACACGAGTGTGTCCGATTCGGTGACGATAGAAAGCGACCTGAAGCCGTCGCGGCATTGGGGGATAGGTCTATGTGAACAGCCGCAGCGCAATGGCACGCAACTTTAAGTTCCCTTCGACCGTCTCCCATCTTCTTTGCCAAGCAGTCCGAAGAGCTGCCCGTATTCCTTCCGATGAGGGCGCCAAAGAGTCCTCGCGGACTCTTTGGCGCCCTCATCGGCGCGCTCATTCCCCGCAATTCCTACATGTCTGGCGAAACGTGAAGCTACATTCAGGCAGCCTGTGTCACCACCCTCTTCCTGGCATCCATGTTGGTGGCCACCACCCTTGACGCCTCCCCCCCAATCGATCTGCACCCTTTAATGCTGTGTGAGAACGTTGAAAAATCTCCCCGCCTAGATGTCGATTTTGTGCTCCCTATTTCTAGGATCCATACCCCTGCGGGTCTACCGTAGAAGAGTGTTTACCAGGGTTGGATCAAATACTGATTTTTGTAATTCAAATACAAATACTTTTATTTATGAATCTAAAAATACAAATACAAGTACTGGTTAAAAAAATACAAATACTCCTATTCCAGATTTCAAAAATACAAATAAAAATTCCCTTGAAATTATACAAAAAACAAACATTTTTTTCACTCAAGTTTACATTTTACAAATTATAATTACATTTTATCATCATTAATGCCCGAAGGTTTCCGGGGCGAGTTTTACTCGCGAGGAGTGTTAAAATTGCCGGTCTTGTTAAACACCCTCTCAGATGGTGCCGACGTTGCACAGCACCCTAGGATATTCTTGGCGAAATGCTTCAGAATTTTGAAGCTCTTTGTATCACGCCCGCAAGTGCCTCAGTGGGTCGACATCAAAAGGCAGGACACCTTATTCTAGGTATATTTCAAGTTCTACCATTACCACTGTAGTGTCATTTGTTGATGCACTTGCCATCATTTTCCCAGCTGGAGGCATGTAGGCAATAAGACGAGCTCGTTTTGCACTCAAGCTAGCCTCTTCTTGATTCATGCTCATGGAGACGAAAGGTTCACTCTCTTTAATTACTTTCTTATTCAAGGTCGATTGAGTTGACTTCGAAGGAATTAAGTCCCCGATCCTCGAAACCTTTTCCTTTTGCATTTCCTTACATGGCACCCATGCCAGCTTAAACTTGGGGTCCATGAGAGCTTCGACAATGACATCAGTCCTTTCAAGAAATGGATGCAACCTCTTCTTGATAAAAGACTGCAGTAGATCGGTTTACTTTCCCTGAATAGTTTGAGGCTGTGCTCAAGGCAAAATACAACTGGTGCAACGCAAGAAAGTGTAACCATGTTTTCTCTTTCTATTTACGTCATCGCCTCTTGGAATGGTTCCAAAACTTGTATCACTTCTTTCATCATTGTTATTTCTATTTCTTTCAACTCTTCTACAGTTCGGTTCGATCCTAGGAGATGAATAGCTGAGTTGACTCCGTCGGTTTCCTTGAGAACTGACTTAAGCATTGTCAGTTGAAAGTTCCATCGAGTAGCGTTGGTAGACTGCGTTGAAACCCGTCTTTTTCAAGAACGGTGCTGACACAGTAGATCGACGTATTGCAGCTACAATACTATAGTACTTGTGTATCACAGTTGCACTGTTTCTGACACAGGGATCATTCAAGGCATCTCACATTCAGAGTTGTTGTGTGTGTGCAGAAGGACAAACACCTTTTTCAGATCAAGTTCTTCTTCCAAAATATCAAGGTCAGTGGTGTCTTCATTTTCAACGCTACTTTCATTCCTTACTTCATTTCCATATAATCCTGGTAGACAGACATCAAATGCTCTCACCTTAGACGAGGTATTGTCTGCAACCACCTTCCTCACCTTGCCACGAATTCCGAATTTAGTGACTATATCCTCATATGCTGTAGCCATGTTCACAGCTGTATGTCGTTCTATAAACTGATCGCAAGCTATGAGGCGCGACTTTAGCTCCCATGATGAGTTGATGAAGTGTGCAGCCACAGCAAGAAACGATATCATTTTCCGATTCGTCCAGAGGTCCAATGTCAGGTACAAACGATTGAGATGTTCGAATTCTGTCATAAATTGCGACTCGATGTCTTTCGCTCTCTGCAGAAGTAGATTGTTTCTAAGTGTGGTTCTGCTTGGAAGCACGAAGCATGGTTCTGCCTCGTGCAGAAAAGCTCTAAAAGTCTTACTTTCAACAATACTCAAAGGCAGTTGGTTACATACGATGAGGTATAAGAGTTTCTTTACTATAGACCGTTGTTTGATGTGATTAACGTAAATGTTTTTCTCTTGTGCAGGTTTGACTTTGAAGAACAAGGTCATTTTGGTATGTGAGTGTGACGCAGAGCTCTCAAGCTTCTTTTCCTCTGCAGCTCTCATATTCATCATACTGAACTTTGTGGACTCTTCTGAGGTGGACAACTAGGGTTAGATGTTGCCTTCGTTGCTGCCGAATACGCATTTTTGCACTGCAAACAGTCGGCTATGAGATTCTTGTCAGTAAACCTGAGACATTGACAGAATAAAACTTTGCCAGTGCAACTGAGAGTCGAGGTATTTGTACGTCCTCCCGGACCTCCTCATCTCCGAGTGAAGGATCATCTGGGGTAGCAAAGTCTTCATTATCCATTGGCAAAGTGAAAATTAAGAAGTGAGAAACAATTAAAGTTCATGTAATTATTACTTAGTAGATTCAAATATTGTAGATTCAGATTTTATATATTTACTGGGGTTTTTTTCATGTACCAATTGAATAGAAGGTTATATAATAAATATTAGCTATATTTAGGTTAAATATAAATTTGAGTTATATTTTAATTCCTATATTATTATAAATAAACATATAACTTTCTTTACTTTTAAATTTACCTTATCATAAATCATATATCTGAGTACTAAAACAGAATGTTGAAAAATAAAAAAAACTAAAAATAAAATTGACACATCACAGTAAAGAAAAAAAAGTATAAAGTGGTTAATAACAAATTTAAAAAAATGAGCAATTTAAAAAAAAAACATAAAACATTAAGTGAAAAAAAAACAAATAACAATAAAATAAAATCAACCAAAGAAAATAATGATAATAAAGTGGTTAAAACAAACACAAACCTAATAGATTAAAAGTAACTTAAAAATATATACAAATATGTGTGAAAAGGAAAAAAAAGATGGAGAAACCTGTTGATTATAAAATTTAACTAGTACTTTAAGTCATTGCCCTTAAAATTAAACTTAATGAAAGAGTAACAAGGAAAGAAAGTAACCTAGAAGACATTACGGTCCATTCAAAGAGGGTACCTTTGGACTAGCAGTCGAGCGGGCACATCTCTGCTCAAATGCTTTACGTCCTTAAACGGCCAACTTCCACTGGAAGTGCGTACCAACTACTGGAGACACTGTACGTGAAAGTTTTCCCACACAGATCGCGGTTGTAACGCTTCAGTTCAAGTTTAAAGCCGTGATTTCTTGTTCTGCTCTCAGCAAGTGTGAAAATATTGTTGAACCCTCGAAGTATTTTGAAAACTTCAATGAGCTGATCACGCAGTCTACGGGTTTCAAACGGGAACAGATCTAATTCCCTTAATCTATCTTCATAGCTTTTATGTCTGATAGAGGAAATCAGTTTGGTTGCCCTGGCTTGCACGCGTTCCAATCTCGCGATGTCCTTTCGAAATGAAGGACTCCAAAATTGTACGGCATACTCCAGGTGCGGTCGGACGAGGGAATTGTACAGACACTACTATCTGCTTGTTCCGATATCCAAACTGGCGCTATATGTAGCCTAGCATCCTTTGGGCCTTTTTCTCCGCCTCAATGCACTGTTTCGAGAACTTGAGGTCACTAGTGATTGTTACACCCAAGTCCTTCTCAGTGTCACTCGATTCCATAGCAGTGCCCTTAAGGATATACTGAGATTGGGGGTTTCGGAACGCCGATATGCATCACTTTGCATTTGCTCCCGTTAAAAGGCATTTGCCACGTGTCCGACTACTCTCCAATCTTCCGAAGATCTTCCTGCAGGCGAGCAGTATTTCCATCCTTTGCAACGTTCATACCAAGCTTGGTATCGTCGACAAATTTGGAAATCTTCGCAACCATGTCACCGTCCATATCGTTGACGTAGATGATGAATAGTAGTGGTCCCAGGACAGAACCTTGAGGCACCCCGCTAGTAACGGGCACCAACTCAGAAGTGCGTCTGCCACTTAGCCAGTTCTCTATCCAACCGGCTACTTTTCCGTCTATGCTCAGCGCTCGCACTTTCCGGAGAAGGCGGCGGTGTGGTACCTTATCAAAGGCTTTCAGAAACTCTAAGTTGACCACATCCACCGCTTTGTCCCGATCGTGCTCACTAAACACGAAGTGGAAGAATTCCACAAGGTTCGTCAGGCATGACCGTTGCCTTCGGAAGCCGTGCTGGGAACTCCTCAGTAGCAGCTTTGACTAAATGCGAAGTCATTTTGTCCAACATCATGCTTTGCATGAGTATACCGACTATCGAAGTCAGACTGATAGGTCGGTAGTTCGACGGTTGGCTGCGGTCTCCTTTTTTGAAGATAGGAGTCACCTCCACTTCACGCCAGTCTCTAGGAACGCATTCGGTCCGGATTCACATGTTGTAGATTGCACTCAGGTGTCGTGACACTTGATCGCGCACTTCTTTCAACACTTTAGGTAGAAACCCATCCTAGCCAGGTGACTTATTCGTCATTAGGTCACTGATCTACTTTTCTATTTCTCCTTTGGTGAAGTCCATATCCTCCAGCTTTTCCCCTGAGTAGGAATCCGTCGGCTGGGGGATGGGAGCACACTCTTCAGTAAACACTGAAGAGAAGTAGTCATTGAGGAGGTTAGCATTTTCTGCAACTGAATGCTTTAATGTCCCCTCCTCATTCCTCAAAGGGCCAATCGTTCGACGGATTGGTTTACGGCTGTTTACATATACAAAGAACTCCTAGGGATTCTCGTTACAGAATCTCGACACTCGGAGTTCCTCAGACCGCTTAGCCACCCTTATGCTGGACCTCACTCTCCTGGCTAGCCTCCGGTATTCGTCAAAGTCACCCGAGATCTTCGATTGCCGGTACACATTTCTCTTCTCCCTAAGCAGTTTGCCGATTTCTCGATTAAACCACTTTGGTTGAACAGAAGATCGACGGGGGCATTTCACAGGGATGAAATACGATTGAAGACTCATGAATGTGGTTTTGAAACTGTTCCACGAGTCTTCAACAGCATCGCACACTTCTAGCCTCGCGTCAGTCAGTCCAGCACGAAAACCTGCAAAGTCTGCTTTTCTTAAATCAGGTTTCCTCGATTTACTAGTTGCAGGTCCTGCCTTGGGAACTTTGACTACAAATCTAATTAGTCGGTGGTCACTGCCACCGAGCTCTTCGCTAACAGGGAGGTCCTTAACGATGTCATCCTCAGAGGTGAAAACCGAGTCGAGGATATTTTCTCCTCTCGTTGGCTCTCTCACCCATTGAGTCAGGAACTCGTTGTTCGCGAACTCCAGGAGTAGTGCGTTCTCGCCATAGGGTTCTCTGGTTTTCCAGTCAACATGGGTATTGAAGTCACCCATGGTGATACACAGACTGTCTTTTACAAGTTCGCCCAACAGCTGGTACAGACTCCTGTCCTGTTCTAAGAGTTGGGTAGGGGGTCTGTAAAGCACTAGGGTCCTGTATCTGGCAGGACCCATCTCTAGGTCAACACCTAGTAGTTCATGGTCGGATACGATGTCCCAATCCGTCGAGTTGAGAGTATCCTTGACATACAACATTACACCGCCACCCTCTCTGTCTGGCCTATCTTTCAGGAAGAGCTGGTAACCGGGAATCGTGAATTCACCTTCAAAATCTCGGCTTGAAGTTTTTATCGACGACTCCGTTATGGACCCCATTTCAGGTTCTTCTGTTGCTGCGAGGCCACGGAGCTCAAGAAACTTGTTCCTGATTGACCTCGCATTGAACAGAAGAATTTTCAGGAAGTCCCCTAGTGTAGGACTCCACACCCTTTTTGACCACCTCCGAGAAGGTCCTTTCAGAAGTGACACGGGCGTGCTGGCGCACGTCCGCTTTCGCTCTGTTTCGAACGCTCCTTTGGGTGCGTTCCACGACATCTTGAATTAGGTTGGCGAGAAAGACCTTCGCTCTAAAGGAGAGATGTACCCTTTAAAGGAGAATGAGAAAGAGAGAGGGAGAGTGTGTGTGTCACAAGAAAAGCAAGCACCTTAAAAGACCTCTCGATCCATGCCGAGAAGGTACTTGTATAAGTTCATTATCCTAATATATACATAAAGAAAAAAGTAACTAGTAGTTGGAGACAAATGGACAGTAAAGTTGAAGGCTCTCCCCACCCTCCTCTCCCACCCGCCACGCGGGTATGGAAACTGAAATGATACCTGGTTCAGTTGATATATAGTGCTCAACCAGGATTTTTTATAGCAAAATTTGAATCCAAATAATCATTGTTTTACTTTTTTGAAATAATTGTTAAATTTTCTGATAGTTGAAATCTCGTCATTTAACTTATATACACCTACATTTAAGTTATATACACCTACAGAATATTGATTTCCTTTTTGACTTCATTTGAATATCTGCACTTTAGTTGTGAGACTCTCGTCATTATACTTATTTGTATTTTACATACACATTTATCGATCCCATTTTATTTACAAATTAATAACCGAGTGTGTGTATGATTTTGTCTATTTTTTTCTTAAAAGTATCAACAATTTTACTAGATATTATTACTCGTGGTAGCTTATTCCATATGTTGACAATGTGGAAGGAAAAAAAAGTTTGCAGTTTGATTTTTTCTATACTGCAATGGTACCAGTTTCATTCCGTTGTTCCTCGTCTCACAGTCATTTAACTTAAACCATATCTCAGCTTCTACATTTTCTATCTTATTTAATATCTTAAACGTTTTTAAGAGTTGACCTCGCATTCGCCGCGTTTCTAATCTGAAGAGATTTAGTCTTTCTAATCTAGTTTCATAGTTGTTTTCTTAACGATGGTATTAGTTTTGTTGCTCTTTCTTGAACTTTCTCAAGCCTTTCTATATCCTTCCTCAAATGTAGGGACCAGAATTGGTAATACTTCAGATTCGGGGCGCACGGTGGGTGGCGCTGTTAGTAGGCTACAATTTTGGGCTACAATATATCTCTTATGACGTCAGACGGTATCTTCAGATGTGACCAATCACGGCGTTATATTTTTATGTTGTTTTGGGGGTTTGTAACCTTTATTTTGTATTATTTACTAGATATCTGCGCCTCTGCTCGTTTATATTTTTTTCTAAGTTAGGTAAGGTTTATTGATGTCTTTTATTTTGTTTTCGTATTTTATGTTTGCTGCGAACGATAACAGCTTCTTACTGGCAACGTCGTAGCTTATAAATAGGATCCGTTTTGCAAATGTTTTCGCTTCGTTATGGCATTTTCGTGCTCTCCATGTGCTTCTTCTTTATTCGAATTCGGCTTTATTTTGTATAATCGCGAAAAACTTTTAGATTATCTAGAGGCGTATAAACTAATCAAGAAACATATAAAAGTAAGTATTGTTTGTTATTAGGTTAGGTTTTTCTGCCAGTAAAAAGCTGTTGGGGGAAAACCCCCTAGTAAATTCAAGGGGATTGCTCGTGGGGGAGATATCACTGCGGAGGGATCCTCTGCGATGATCCTAGGTTTCAATCAATTGATGGGGGCGCACCCCCCAGTATATACTCATATACAAAAAAATATAACGCCGTAATTGTTCACATCTGACGCTACCGTCTGACGTCATAAGGCATATATTGTAGCCTATAAACAGCGCCACCTACCGTGCGCCCTGAAACTGAAGTGTTACCTCAGAATTGTACACAATATTCCAGATGTGGGCAAACTAATATATTATATAAATTCAGTACTATTGTTTCATTTCTGCATTTAAATTGTCGTTTAATGTATCCCAGGATCCTGGAAGCTTTTTTTCAGCTTCTATGCATTGAAGACTAAACTTAACATCATTCGATATATATACTCCTAAATCTTTCTCGACTTTTGTTTCTGTTAATTCCGAGCCGAACAATGTATATACAGCTTGTGGATTTCTGCTTCCAATATGAATTACCTTACTCTTGTCTAGGTTTTATTGGCAGTTTCCATTCTCTTGACCATTCTTCTATACAATCAATATCTCTCTGAAGTTCTTCTGCGTCTTCTTTATTGCATAACCCTTTTCCAATTTTGACGTCATCTGCAAATTTAACAATTTTTGACATGAGACCTATTTCCAAATCATTGATATAAATTATGAATAGTAGGGGGCCCAACACAGAACCCTGAGGTACCCCCACTTGACACTTTTGTCCATTCAGAGGCAGATCCATTGATTACTACTCTCTGATATCTATTTGTAAGCCAATCTTCATTCCAGTCTCCTACCTTTCCTTTGATTCCGAGTGCGATCAGTAATTTGTAGGGGACTTTGTCGAACGCTTTCTGAAAATCTAAGTATATAATATCGATAGACTTCTCATCATCATATTGTTCGAATACATATTGGAAGAAGTCTAACAAATTCTTTAGGCAAGATTTATTTCTTCTGAATCCATGTTGGGAATCTCTATGCAGCTCTTTTGATTCTAGATGTAATACAATTTTCTTGGAGATCAATGATTCTAAAAGTTTCCCAACCACTGACTTCAAACTAATCGGTCAATAGTTTTTCACTAGCTCTGCAACCATTTTTAAAAATTGTCGTTATATTTGCATATTTACAGTCATTTGGAACAATTCCACTGTCTAATGATTGAGTAAAAATGTGTGCTAAATGTTTGTTAACAACCTCTTTCACTTCTTTCCGAACTCTGGGATAAAACATATGCGGTCCAGGTGATTCGTTGGCATTCATTTTATTTATCAAATTTATAACATCTTCGGCGGTACAGCTAGCATTTTCTAATGAGTCATTGCCTGTATATACAATATTTAGCTCAGGTATATGAGAGGTTTCTTCATTAGTAAAAAGTCAGGAAATAATAATTCAGTACACAAGCTATATCATAGTTAGGGAATTTTAAAATACCATCAATATCTCTCAGTGGTCCAATATTGTTTTTATAGGCTTCTTATTGTTTACAAGAGCATAAAATTTCTTTGAATTAACTTTTACAATTTTGTGCCACTCTAATTTCTACTTCTCTTTTGGCCTTTTTAATTTCTCTTTTTATTTTTCGCCTTAGGATATCGTATTGTGCTGTTAACTGTTGGGATGGCTTGATTTTTAGCATTTTATATGTTCTTTTCCTAACTCTTATCATGCTTTTTATTTCCTTGCTTAACCACGTCGGATCTTGATTAATAGGTTAATTTTTAGTGTTGAAGGGGACATATTCTGTTTGTTGTTCCCTAAAAAAATTCCTAAAAGATATCCATGCATTGTTTGGTCCTTCATTATTTGTAACATATGCTGCTAGGCTTGCTCTCATGGCTTCATAATTTCCACTGCTAAAGTAGGGGCTGTGTATATTTTTCATTATTTTCCATGTCGATATTTGGATATCGAACTCTATTAAATTGTGATGACTACCTTCGAATTTTTCGCCGACGTAAATATTTGAGAGTAAGTTGCTTTCAGTAGACGATATAAGGTCTAGTATATTGTTACCTCTTGTTGGTTTACTGACCCACTGAGTTAAAAAATTATCCTCAATAAAATCCAGAAGTCTCTATTCTTCCTTATCCGCTTGTTTTATTATCCAGTTTATTTTGCTGCAATTGAAGTCTCCCAGGACTACCGCTAGCTTCTTATCTATTTGTTTTGTCAGTACATCATAAAGTATTACACAAGATCCGGTGACTGGTGCGGTTTTCTGTATATTAGATAAATGCATATATTTATTTTATCTAAATTTAGCTTCACTCCTATCATTTCTAGGGTCGTATCCAAGGTAATTTCTGCTGGGTAAAGATATTCACGTACATATGATAACACTCCTCTCCCAATTTGATCTTTTCTATCTTTATTGAACATTTTGTAGTCTTTTAACTCAAAATCATCTCTAAAATCTCTGAAGTTCAAATTTATCCATGATTTTGTGATTGCAATTCTGTCATACTTCTCTACAGATACCATAGCTCTGAATTCTAACAATTTCTTTCTGATCGAACGTGCATTTAGAAGAATCGCTCTCATGGGTTTGTTGCACTTCCCGGAGGAGATTCGTTTACCGAAACGGGGGTCGCCACAATGACTGGGGTTGTTGTGGTTTCGCAAATATTGCTTTTGCTAGTACATTCGAAGAGATTAAATACGCTAACGTTCAATAATTCCCCGTATTTCTTTTGATAACACTTCAGTTTCGGGGCGCACGGTAGGTGGCGCTGTTTATAGGCTACAATATGTCTTATGACGTCAGACGGTAGCGTCAGATGTGAACAATTACGGCGTTATATTTTTGGGGGTATACGAGTATATACTGGGGGGCTGCGCCCCCCAGACCCTTCCCCGCCAATCGATTGGAACTCAGGATCATCGCAGGGGGGAGCCTCCGCAGTGATATCTCCCCCCACGAGCAGTCCCCTTGAATTTACTGGGTTTTTTTCCCCAACAGCCTTTTACTGGCAGAAAAACCTAACCTAATAACAAACAATTCTTACTTTTATATGTTTCTTGATTAGTTTATGCGCCTCTAGATAATCTAAAAGTTTTTCGCGGTCATGCAAAATAAACACGAATTCGAATAACGAAGAAGCACATGGAGAGCACGAAAAGACCATAACGAAACAAAAACATTTGCAAAACAGGTCTTATTTATAAGCTACGATGTTGCCAGTAAGAAGCTGTTATCGTTCGCAGCAAACAAAAAATACGAAAACAAAACAAAAAACAATAAAAGACATCAAGAAACCTTACCTAACTTAGGAAATAACTATAAACGAGCAGAGCGCAGATATTTAGTAAATAATAGACTAAAAGTTACAAATCCCCAAAAGAACAAAAAAATATAACGCAGTTATTGTCACATCTGACGCTACCGTCTGACGTCATAAGAGATATGCTGTAGCCGAAAATTGTAGCCGACTAACAGCGCCATCTACCGTGCGCCCCGAATCAGAAGTGTTACCAAATGGTAACACTTGAATTTTGGGGCGCTCGGTAGGTGGCACTGTTTATAGGCTACAATATATGTATTATGACGTCAGACGGTAGCGTTAGATATGAACAATTACAGCGTTATATTTTTTTTATATTAGTATATATTGGGGGGCTGTGCCCCCCCCCCCCCCGCCAATCGATTGGAGCTCAGGATCATCGCATGGGGGGCCCCTGCAGTGAAATCTCCCCCACGAGCAGTCCCTTTGAAGTTACTGGGTTTTTTACCTCAACAGCTTGTTACTGGCAGAAAAACCTAACCTAATAACAAACAATTCTTACTTTTATATGTTTCTTGATTAGTTTATGCGCCTCTAGATAATCTAAAAGTTTTTCGCGATTATACAAAATAAAGCCGAATTTCAATAACGAAGAGGCACATGGAGAAAACGAAAACGCCATAACGAAACAAAAACATTTGCAAAACAGGTCTTATTTATAAGCTACGACGTTGCCAGTAAGAAGCTGTTATCGTTCGCAGCAAACAAAAAATACGAAAACAATAAAAAAAACAATAAAAGACATCAAAAAACCTTACCTAACTTAGAAAAAAACTATAAACGAGGAGAGGCGTAGATATTTAGTAAATAATACAGACTAAAAGTTACAAATTCCCAAAACAGCAAAAAAATATAACGCCGTGATTGGTCACATCTAAAGCTACCGTCTGACGTCATAAGAGATATATTGTAGACCTAAATTGTAGCCTACTAACAGGCGCCACCTACCGTGCGCCTCAAATCTCAAGTATTACTTCAGATTCGGGGCACACGGTAGGTGGCGCTGTTAGTAGACTACAATTTTGGGCTACAATATATCTCTTATGACGTCAGACGGTATCTTCAGATGTGACCAATCACTGCGTTATATTTTTTTGTTGTTTTGGGGATTTGTAACTTTTAGTCTATTATTTACTAAATATCTGCGCTCTGCTCGTTTATAGTTATTTCCTAAGTTAGGTAAGGTTTCTTGATGTCTTTTATTGTTTTTTTGTTTTGTTTTCGTATTTTTTGTTTGCTGCGAACGATAACAGCTTCTTACTGGCAACATCGTAGCTTATAAATAGGACCCGTTTTGCAAATGTTTTTCTTTTGTTATTGTGTTTTCGTGCTCTCCATGTGCTTCTTTGTTATTCGAATTCGGCTTCACTTTGTATAATCGCGAAAAACTTTTAGATTATCTAGAGGCGCATAAACTAATCAAGAAACCTATAAAAGTAAGAATTGCTTGTTATTAGGGTAGGTTTTTCTGCCAGTAAAAAGCTGTTGGGGAGAAACCCCCCCCCCAGTAAATTCAAGGGGACTGCTCGTGGGAGAGATATCACTGCAGGAGGACCACCCTGCGATGATCTTGAGTTTCAATCAATTGGGGAGGGTCTGGGGGGCACAGCCCCCCAGTATATACTCATATACAAAAAATATTACACCGATATTGTTCACATCTGACGCTACCGTCTGACGTCATAAGAGATATGATGTAGCTCAAAATTGTAGCCGACTAACAGCGCCATCTACCGTGCGCCCCGAATCTCAAGTGTTACGAAAACTATGACGAGCAGAGCGCAGATATTTAGTAAATAATAGACTAAAAGTTACAAATCCCCAAAACAACAAAAAAATATAACGCAATGATTGGTCACATCTGACGCTACCGTCTGACGTCATAAGAAATATGCTGTAGACCAAAATTGTAGCCGACTAACAGCGCCATATACGGTGCGCCCCGAATCTGAAGTATTACCATTTTATCACTGTAACAATCTCACTTACCTTTATGGGGTTGCAATCCAAGATGGTGCCGGGTGGTTAAGTTAAAAGACATAAACTATTCACCGTTTGGTCGCTTTCTTTGGCGCGGCGTGACGTGGGAAAATACTGGTTGGTGATTGGCTAAGAAACTCTACGTCACTTTGACGTCATTTTTAAAGAACTAATTCTAATTTGTGGTTTGATTTGGGAGGAAAGATGATTAATATTAGACCATTAACGATTATTTTTATTAAAAAAAAACTACCAAGACGGACAATAAATAAGAGTAATGAAATGCTTCTATTTAAAATTGGTTGGAATATAAAAAAATATTAAAGACAAAACTTTATATATCTCGTAGCGAGAGCAAAATTTAGCACGTCTTAACAGAGGAACAGCTGAACGCAGACTGTAACAGCTTTGCATTACTTTCATTTATTTTCCGTTCTTGGTAGTGTTTTTTTTTAATAAAAATAATCGTTAATGTCTAATATTAGTCATCTAACCGAAGGTGAGTGAGTGAGTGAGTGAGTGAGTGAGTGAGTGAGTGAGTGAGTGAGTGAGTGAGAGAGAGAGAGAGAGAGAGAGAGAGAGAGAGAGAGAGAGAGAGAGAGAGAGAGAGAGAGAGAGTACAACAAGGAGTAACAACAAGGAAAGAAGGTACCCTAGGAGACCTTACGGTCCATTCAAAGAGGGTACCTTTGGACTAGCAATTGAGTGGGCACAAGGCTGCCCAATTGTTTTGCGTCCCTAAACGGCCACTTTTCAAGACTTTGTCTAGTCTTGACTTGAACTGGTCAACAGATTCACTGTTGACAACTTCCACTGGAAGTGCATTCCACATACCGCAGATACTGTAAGTGAAAAAATTTCCACACAGATTGCGGTTGTAACGCTTCAGTTCAAGTTTGAAGCCGTGATTGCGCGTTCTGTTCTCACTCAGTGTGAACATATCCCGGTAGTCAACATTGTCGAACCCTCGAAGTATTTTGAAAACTTCGATGAGCTGACCACGCAGTCTACGGGTTTCCAGCGAGAACAGATCTAATTCCCTTAGTCTATCCTCATAACTTTTATGTCGGATAGAGGGAATCAGCTTGGTTGCCCTGGCTTGTACGCGTTCCAATCTCGCGATGTCCTTTCGCAATGAAGGACTCCAAAATTGTACGGCATACTCCAGGTGCGGTCGGACAAGTGAGTTGTACAGGCACAGTACAATCTCCTGGTTCCGATAACCAAACTGGCGCTTAATACAGCCTAGCATCCTTTGGGCCTTTTTCTCCGCCTCAATGCACTGTTTCGAGAACTTGAGGTCACTAGTGATTGTTACACCCAAATCCTTCTCAGTGTCACTCGATTCCATAGCAGTGCCCTTAAGGATATACTGAGATTGGGGGTTTCTGTGGCCGATATGCATCACTTTGCATTTGCCCACGTTAAAAGGCATTTGCCACGTGTCCGACCACTCCCCAATCTTCCCAAGATCTTCCTGCAGGCGGGCAGTATTTCCATCCTTTGCAACGTTCATACCAAGCTTGGTATCGTCGGCAAATTTGGAAATCTTGGCAACCATGTCACCGTCCATGTCGCTGACGTAGATGATGAATAGTAGTGGTCCCATGACAGAACCTTGAGGCACCCCGCTAGTAACGGGCACCCACTCAGAAGACTCTCCATTCACCACCACCCGTTGCCGTCTGCCACTTAGCCAGTTCTCGATCCAGCCGGCTACCTTTCCGTCTATGCCTAGCGCTCGCACTTTCCGGAGAAGGCGGCGGTGTGGTACCTTATCAAAGGCTTTCTGAAAGTCTAAGTAAACCACATCCACCGCCTTGTCCCGATCGTGCTCACTGAAAACGAAGTGGAAGAATTCCACAAGGTTCGTCAGGCATGACCGTTGCCTTCGGAAGCCGTGCTGGGAACTCTTCAGTAGCAGGTTTGACTCTAAGGACGACGTCACTTTGTCCACCATGATGCTTTACATGAGTTTGCCGACTATCGAAGTCAGACTGATAGGTCGGTAGTTCGACGGTTGGTTACGGTCTCCTTTCTTGAAGATAGGAGTTACCTCCGCCTCACGCCAGTCTCTAGGAACGCATCCGGTCCGGATTGACATGTTAAAGATAGCGCACAGATGTCGTGATACTTCATTGCACACTTCCTTCAACACTTTAGGTAGAAACCCGTCCGGTCCAGGGGACTTATTCGTCTTTAGGTCAGCGATCTTTTTCTTTATTTCTCCTTCGGTGAAGTCCATTGCCTCCAGCTTTTCCCCCGAGTAGGAATCCGTCGGCTGGGGAATGGGACCACACTCTTCAGTAAACACTGAAGAGAAGTAGTCGTTGAGGAGGTTAGCATTTTCTGCATCTGAATGCTTTAATGTCCCCTCCTCATTCCTCAAAGGGCCAATCGTTCGATGGATTGGTTTACGGCTGTTCACATATCCAAAAAACTCCTTGGGATTCTCTTTACAGAGTCTCGCAACTCGGAGTTCCTCAGACCGCTTAGCCGCCCTTATACTGGACTTCACTCTCCTGGCTAGCCTCCGGTATTCGTCAAAGTCACCCGAGATCTTCGATTGCCGGTACACATTTCTCTTCTCCCTAAGCAGTTGGCCGATTTCTCGATTAAACCACTTTGGTTGAACAGAGGACCGACGGGGGCATTTCAGAGGGATAAAACGCGATTGAAGACTCATGAATGTGGTTTTGAAACTGTTCCACGAGTCTTCAACAGCATCGCACTCTTCTAGCCTCGCGTCAGTCAGTCCCGCGCGTAAACCTGCAAAGTCTGCTCTTCTCAAATCGAGTTTCCTTGATTTACTAGTTGCAGGCTCTGCCTTGGGGACTTTGACTACAAATCTAATTAGTCGGTGGTCACTGCCACCGAGAGAGAGAGAGAGAGAGAGTAACAAGGAATAACAAGGAGTAACAAGGAAAGTAAGTACCCTAGGAGACCTTACGGTCCATTCAAAGAGGGTACCTTTAGGCTAGCAATCGAGCGGGCACATGGCTGCTCAATTGTTTTGCGTCCCTAAACGGCCACTTTTCAAGACTTTGTCTAGTCTTGACTTGAACTGGTCAACAGATTCACTGTTGACAACTTCCACTGGAAGTGCGTTCCACTTACCGCAGATACTGTAGGTGAAAAAGTTTCCACACAGATTGCGGTTATACCGCTTCAGTTCAAGTTTGAAGCCGTGATCGCGCGTTCTGTTCTCACTCAGTATGAAAATATCCCGGTAGTCAACATTGTCGAACCCTCGAAGTATTTTGAAGACCTCGATAAGCTGACCACGCAGTCTACGGGTTTCCAGCGCGAACAGATCTAACTCCCTTAGTCTATCCTCATAACTTTTATGTCGGATAGAGGGAATCAGTTTGGTTGCCCTAGCTTGTACGCGTTCCAATCTCGCGATGTCCTTTCGCAATGAAGGATTCCAAAATTGTACGGCATACTCCAGGTGCGGCCGAACGAGGGAGTTGTACAGACAAAGTACTATCTCCTTGCTACGGTATCCAAACTGGCGCTTTATGTAGCCTAACATCCTTTGGGCTTTCTTCTCTGCCTCGATGCACTGTTTCGAGAACTTGAGGTCGCTAGTGATAGTAACACCCAAGTCCTTCTCAGTGTCACTCGATTCAAAAGCAGTGCCCTTGAGGATATAATGAGATTGGGAGTTTCTGTGGCCGATATGCATTACTTTGCATTTGTTCACGTTAAGAGGCATTGGCCACGTGTCTGACCACTCCCCAATCTTCCCAAGATCTTCCTGCAGGCGAGCAGTATTTCCATCCTTTGCAACGTTCATACCAAGCTTGGTATCGTTCGCAAATTTGGAAATCTTTGCAACCATGTCACCGTCCATGTCGTTGACGCAGATGATGAATAGTAGTGGTCCCAGGACAGAACCTTGAGGCACCCCGCTAGTAACAAGCACCCACTCAGAAGCCTTTCCATTTACCACCACCCGTTGCCGTCTGCCATTTAGCTAGTTCTCTATCCAACCGGCTACTTTTCCGTCTATGCCCAGCGCTCGCACTTTCCGGAGAAGGCGGCGGTGTGGTACCTTATCAAAGGCTTTCTGAAAGTCTAAGTAAACCACATCCACCGCCTTGTCCAGATCGTGCTCACTAAAAACGAAGTGGAAGAATTCCACAAGGTTCGTTAGGCATGACCGTTGCCTTCGGAAGCCGTGCTGGGAACTCCTCAGTAGCTGGTTTGACTCTAAATACGACGTCATTTTGTCCACCATCATGCTTTCCATGAGTTTACCGACTATCGAAGTCAGACTAATAGGTCGGTAGTTTGACGGGTGGCTGGGGTCTCTTTTCTTGAAGATCGGAGTCACCTCCGCCTCACGCCAGTCTCTAGGAACGCATCCGGTCCGGATTGACATGTTAAAGATAGCGCACAGATGTCGTGATACTTCATCGCACACTTCCTTCAACACCTTGGGTAGAAACCCGTCCGGTCCAGGGGACTTATTCGTCTTTGGGTCAGCGATCTTTTTCTTTAGTTCTCCTTCGGTGAAGTCCATTGCCTCCAGCTTTTTCCCCGAGTAGGAATACGTGGGCTGGGGGATGGGACCACACTCTCTAGTAAACACTGAGGAGAAGTAGTCATTGAGAAGGTTAGCATTTTCTGCATCTGAGTGAGTTAATGCACCCTCCTCGTCCACTAAGGGCCCAATCCTACGATGGATTGGTTTACGGCTATTTACATAGCCGAAGAACTCCTTGGGATTCTCCTTGCAGAGTCTCGCCACTCGGAGTTCCTCAGTACGCTTAGCCGCCCTTATGCTGGACTTCACTCTCCTGGCTAGCCTCCGGTACTCGTCAAAGGCACCCGAGATCTTCGATCGCCGGTACGCATTTCTCTTCTTCCTAAGCAGTTGGCCGATTTCTCGATTAAACCACTTTGGTTGAACAGAAGACCGACGGAGGCATTTCAGAGGGATGCAACTTGATCGAAGACTCATGAAATTATTTTTGAAATTATTCCACGAATCCTCAACCTCTTCGAACCGCTAGCCTTACATCAGTCAGCCCAGCACGAAGGCTTGCAAAGTCTGCTCTTCTCAAGTCAAGTTTCCTTGATTGACTGGCAACAGACCTTACCTTCGGGATCTTGACGGTAAATCTAACTAGCTGGTGATCACTGCCACCGAGCTCTTCGCCTACAGAGACATCCTCAACGATATCATCCTCAGAGGTGAAGACCAAGTCGAGGATATTGTCTCCTCTCGTCGGTTCTCTGACCCATTGAGTGAGGAACTCGTTGTTGGCGAACTCCAGGAGTAGCGCGCTCTCGTCACAGGCTGCTCTGGTTTCCCAGAGGAAGAGCGCTACAAGGAGCTGCAAGGAAAATAAGTACCCTAGAAGACATTAGGGTCCATACAAGGAGGTTACTTTTGACGCAATCCTCGAAGGTGTCCGTTGGTAACAACGAGGATCACTCGCGAGGATCTTAACGGTGATTTCGCAAGACTTTATCTAGTCTTGACTTGAACTGGTCAACAGGTTCACTGTTGACAACTTCCGTCGGAAGTGCGTTCCAACTACCACAGATACTGTATGTGAAGAATTTCCCACACATATCACAGTGGTATCGCTTCAGTTCAAGTTTGTAGCCGTGATTTCTTGTTTTTCCCTCGCTGAGCTGGAAAATATCCCCGTAGTCAACATTGTCAAAGCCTTGAAGTATTTTAAACACTTCGATAAGCTGACCAAGGGGTCTCCGGGTCTCCAGCGAGAACATATCCAATTCCCTTAGTCTATCGTTATAACTCATATGCCCGATAGAGGAAATCAGTTTGGTTGCCCTGGCTTGCACGCGTTCCAATCTCTCTATGTCCTTTTTAAAGGAAGGACTCCAAAATTGTACGGCATACTCCAGGTGCGGTTAGACGAGGGAGTTGTACAGACACAGTACTATCTCCTTGGTCCGATATCCAAACTGGCGCTTTATAGAACTTAACATCCTTTGGGCTTTCTTCTCCACCTCAATACACTGTTTCTAGAACATGAAGTCACTGGTGATAGTTACACCCAGGTCCTTCTCAGTGTCGGTAGATTCAAGAGCAGTGCCCTTAAGAAAATACGGTGATTGGGGATTTCGGTGGCCGATATGCATCACTTTGCATTTGTTTACGTTGAAAGGCATTTGCCACGTATCCGACCACTCACCAATCTTCTCAAGATCATCTTGCAGGTGGGCAGTATTTCTATCCTTTGCAACGTTCATACCAAGCTTGGTATCGTCGGCAAATTTAGAAATCTTGGGAACCATGTCAACGTCCATGTCGTTGACGTAGATGATAAATAGTAATGGTTCCAGGACAAAACCTTGAGGCACCCCGCTTGTAACGGGCACCCACTCAGAAGCCTGTCTATTCACCACCACCCGTTGCCCTCTGCCACTTATCTAGTTCTCTATCCAGCCTGCTACTTTTTCGTCTATGCCCAGCGCTCGCACTTTCCGGAGAAGTCGGTGGTGTGGTACCTTATCAAAGGCTTTCTGAAGGTCTAGGTAGACCACATCCACCGCCTTGTTCCGATCGTGCTCACTGAAGACAAAGTGGAAGAATTCCACAAGGGGGAGAGAGAGAGGGGAGAGAGAGAAGGGGGAGAGAGAGGGGGGAGAGAGGAGGTTAGGGGGGAGAGAGAGGGGGGAAGGGGGGAGAGAGAGGAAGGAAGAGAGAAAGGGGGAGATAATTTTTTTTTTTTTAATTTAGGAGACTATCTGGCGACTGCCCACTTGGGCATAATTCACCGGAATCAAGACAGCCTAGCACTAGGCTAATTAAAAATAAGAATATGAAAACACAATGATAAAAAAGCAAGACACAACAATTAGGAAGCAATCTCCGGCGTCGGGTGGAGATCCCCCTCCCCCCGGCGCGGGAGCCTGCGACCTACAAAGAAAACAACAATAACAAAAAACCCCCGAAAACTAGTTAAATAAAAGTGAGAAGGCCAGCCTCCCTGCAAAAGTCTACAAGTCCACCAATCAATGTGCACACACTCGTCCCGAGTACAAGGGACAGGCGGTAGCTACCCCACCCATCCCGGTACCGGGACAGGTAAAGTGCGCGAAGATCGCCCAGACTGGGAAATTCAACGAGAATGTGCCGAACAGTCTGGGAGATAACGTAGTCTTCACAGTAGGACGCTGGCGAGCTCTCCATTAAATGACGGTGCGTCCCGCGAGTGTGCCTAATTCGGAGACGAGAGAAAGCAACCTGAAGCCGTCGGGGCATTGGCGGTTTGGTCCATGGAAACAGTCGTGGCGCAATGGCACGCAACTTTAAGTTCCCTTCGACCGTCTCCCATCTTCTTTGCCAAGCAGTCTGAAAAGCTGCCCGTATTCATGCCATGTAGTCGGTGTGAGGAAGAGCGAAATGCTGGTTCGGTCGCAGATTCTTCGCGGACTCTTTAGCGCCCACATTCATTGCAAGTCCTACGTGTCCAGGAACCCAGCAGAAGATAATCTCGAAATCTGCCCGGCTCGCCAAAACCGTGGCGTCACGAATATTGCGAACCAGGGGATGCGGAGATTCCAATGCCCCGAGAGCAAACAGGGCGCTTTGTGAGTCGCTATAGATCACAATCCAGTCCCCGAACCGGGCACGTCCCGTAAACTCCCCTACCGATTGATGTATTCACACCAGCTCGGCCGTGAAAACAGACGCAGCGCCTGGTAGATCCCCACTGACTTCAAACAGAGGGAATACGGCGTGGAAGCTGATCACCGCTTCGGACTTGGAGACATCCGTATACACTGACACCGTTCCAGCGTGACACGAGGTGTGCTCCAAAAGGCCGAACGCGATACTCCCACGCCGTATAAGCTTTGGGAGCAGAGGCGTGGAGACAAATAGCCAAATGTGGTACCCTCCAGGGTGGCGTCCTGGGCAGAACCAGAGGCACCACCGGCCCGAGAGCCATACCTAGCTCTCGAAGGAGTTTCATGGCCCTAAATTCAAAGGGCTTAGGGTATAACTACCGTCTCTCGGCGGCATAGGCACCGTCTAAATCAGCTGCGGAGGAAGTGAGAGCTTTTAGCTCTGTACACGGCGTAGAGCGAGTGGCATTTCCCCAGCATCGACTAGTAGGCTCTCACTGGAAAAATTTCGGAAGGCACCGGTCGCAAGGCGAAGGCCAGTGAGGTGGATAGAGTGCACCTTCCGCAATAAACGCTCGGCTGCGGATGCATAAAACTCGCATCCGTAGTCGAGCTTCGAACGAACAGAGGATCGATAAAAAAGTAAGGCAGTAGCCCTATCAGCACCCCAAGCGCTGAACGTCACGGAACGAATATCCATGGGGCGGGTATAAAATCCATAGGGCTGGAAATATGGGCCTCCCAGGTGAGGCGTCGGTTAAATACAAAACCAAGGAAACGGTGCGATTAAACCACTTCCGGGCGTACCCCATTAAGAAACAAGTCTGGATCTGGGTGGAGCCGTTGATGGCGGCAGAAGTGCACCAAATTAGTCATGGCCAAGAAAACCCGAAACCTGTGCGCTTCGGCATAGCGAGAGACGCGGTTCAATGCCTGTTGGAGTCGACACTCCAGAGTTAAAATCTGGGCCGCGCCAAAAGAGATGGAAATGTCGTCCACGTACAGCGTAGCGAGAACATCTTCCGGCAGCAGCGAGGTAATGCCGTTGATACTCAGGGCAAAGAGTGTGACACTGAGGACACTGTCCTGCGGGACACCCGCTTCCTGCTCCTTTTGGGCGGAGAAAGTTCCTCCCACCTGTACGCGGAATGGACGATCTCGCAAAAATTCAGATATAAACATTAGGAGGTTTCCACTTTCTCCCATCGTGTGGAAGGTCTCCATGATACCGTATCGCCATGAGGTATCATAGGGCATCTCCAGATCGAAAAACGCCGTGGCGTAGTGCTGTCTACGAGGGAAGGCCTCGCAGACGGCATTTTCCAGTCCGAGCAGAGCATCCGACATGGAATTGAACTTGTGGAAGCCGCACTGTGCAGAAGACAGATAGCCTCCGCTGTCCATAAAATGGCTAATCTAACATTTAAACAAGTTCTCCATCAACCTATACCTTCAAGAGGGTAGAGAGAGGTAAGGTAAAGTAAAGTACAGTCGATGGCCTTCCGCGACATCACGACGTGCATTCAATGCTGGCAGAGCAGCATCCCGGCTAGAGAATGCGGAGAAAGCGGTCGCGATTGCAGACACATTCTCCTGGAGAACGAGAGGGTGGTCCTGTGAGAACTTGCCCGGAATCCTTTCGACTCGCATCCACACCTCTGCTAGAAGGTACTTACTGTTAAGTGAAGACACGTACGCCCGCCAAGAAAAGCGGTGGGCGTGCTTCGAAATATACCGGAACCTAGCCCTAGCCCGACGGCTTCTGTTTGAGAGCCATCTCACACTTGGCCGACCACCTTAGGAGTGGTCGGCGTGCAAAACGGCCAGACGTTCTTGGAATTGTAGTCAGGCCCGCGGCGATGATGTTACCTGAGAAGAACTCAACGGCCTCATCTAACGACCAAAACTCCTCGACTGAGATAGAGAATTCAGTCATTTCCTGAAATGAAGGCCACCGCGCCAAGCACCACCGAGGTGGGCTGTCGGGCGGCAGTTGCCTTCAAATGATATTTGAATAGGAAAGTGATCACTACCATGGAGGTCATCGACCACCCCCCAATCAAAATCAGGCTGTGCATCCGAAGAGCACAAAGATAGGTCAAGGCAATAAAATGAAGCGGTTCTCGGACAGTGATGCGTAAACTCATCCACATTTAGGACACCTATCTCAAGCTCTTCGATCAGATCGGCAAGGACTTGTCCCCTGGGATTTATTGAGTAATCTCCCCCGAGAGGATGCCTGCCGTTCAGATCTCCAAGCAAGAGAAAGGGCATCGGCAACTGTGCCACGACGCTGCGGAAGTCCACCTCGTCGAAGTTAGCTCACACGGTAGAATGTACGCAGAAATGATAGTATACCTCCTATCCAGGTGAAGCTGCACAGCCACTGCCTGAAAGGAGCTATCTAAAGTGAAAGGAAGAACGGATACATCATGCGGGATGTAAATCGCGCATCCCTCAGCCCGGCCATCTCTTGGTGGTGGGGTCGCAAAAGCCTTATACCCTGGGTGGGTGGGCAAGGGGTCCGCGCCTAGAATGGTCTCCTGCAGAAAAATAGCTAACGGGAAACGGGACGGGACGATACGAGCCTCCACAGCTACTCCCAGTTGGGTGGGAGTCTACGGAAATTACATTGAAGAAATATGCCCTCCAGGCCTAGCTCGGAGGAGACGCGGGAGCCCTCTTCGAACAGAAGACCCTCACGGGAATGGCCGTACACTTCCCGGAGGCAGAACCCCGGGCGCTGTTGGCCGGAAGCGAGGGGGCCTCTTTTAAAGGACCCACCATCTCCAAGCTACTCAGCCCACCACTAGGCGTACGCGAAGGAGCCGAAGCTACTTTCTTGCTGTCCTCCTTTCGGGGGACAGCTTTAGGAACCCCGGAAGATGGCCTAGCATCCATCTTCAGGGGTGTTGCCTCCTGTGAGTCTAACGACTCGGTGGAGGCGCGTGGCCGTTTCGCCTTACGGGAAACGGTCACGCTGGAGAAAGGGTGCTTGGTGTGAACCCTTTGTGCCGCCAGCTTTACCAACGCACGCCCGGGTTGAGTAGAACCCGCAGAAGGGCTCCGAATTGGGGCGGAAACAACCGTGCTCGTTGGCCTGAATGGGCCAGGAGCAGAGGGTGCCTTTCTAACCATTGAGGCATAAGACGCCCCAGGCTTAGCCAGGCACGCCAGGACCAAGTCCTCAGCCTCGCGGAATGAGAGTCGATCCTGGGCCTGAACGGCCAGGATTTCTTTCTCAAGGAGATATGCACCACATTGCTTCGAAGAAGCAGGGTGCGGCTCTCTGCAATTGACACACTTGGCCACACACGATTTGGACTTATCGTGTGCGACCTTGGAGCAATATACACAGACTTCGGGTGACCCCAACTTTGCACGTCTGCATGAGCGATTCGTATGGCCGAAGCAGTGACAGTAATAGCACCGCCGCGGCATTGGCACGAATGCCTTTACGCGCTAGCGGTAGCAACCGGCACGCACCGACTCAGGGAGTTTGTCACAGTCAAACGTGACAAAGAGTGTAGGGTGGGTCTCGATGCCCTTCCCTGTTTTCTCATCACACGTTCGACCTTGAATGCCCCATGGTCGGCCAGGTCTAGGGTGATTTCCTCTATGGAGTAGTCAACAAATTTCTTCGCATAAACTACTCCTTTCACAAAGTTCATGGTAGAGTGCAGCGTCACACTCACCGGGGTGCCATCAAGTGTCCGAAGAGCACTTATCTTGGCCTCCTCGGAGGGACCCGACGCATTCGCCATAAGGCTCCCGTCCGAAAAACGGGTTACCTTCGGCTCTCTACCAATTACACTAGCTAATGCTCTCCTCTGATAGATCCTGTTGCCCTTGGCCAACATGCTGCCATCGGTGGAGTGAATAACGAGGAAGCGTTTGAAGCCAGCGGGCTCGAAAACGCCAGGTAACCTCTCAATGAGGGGCCCCGATGTTATCGAGGATCCGCCCTGCGTTCTTTTTGTCTTAGTCATAGTCGGGTGCTCCGCACCTAGGGATGGGGGGGGCATAGGGGCCAGATGTGCCAATCTTGGCTTGGTCGCTTCTCCGAGATGGAGAATTTCCTGGTAGTCGCAGGGGCACCGGTTGGAGTAGATCCCTCCCTTCCTTGTACTGCCTTGGAAACCCGGGTCGTTTGAGGAGGACCTTGCATAGGGGCGGATTCGGGTTCGGTGCTTGGCGCCGATCCCGGATTCCCTCCCATAAAAGGCTCTACCGTCTGAGGCTGGGTTGCCTCAAGGACCATGTCTATCTCAGGAGGGGCCTCCAGTTGGCCATCCCTTCCCAAGACATCGCAGGTCCCGTTGGCAGCGTCACTAGTCATGTGTGGGGAGGCACAGGCCTTGACCCCGGCAAGGTTCAATATTCTTGCCAGCAGGTCTTTTGAGGGAAGCGACTGAAGGGGCCTTGCTTCCCTCTCCTCCTAAGGGGGTTTGCCCTACCGAGCCGCTTCACTGGGGAACGGTCGGCTATGAGGTGTCTGCTGGCTTTGTTGGCAGTCTCCTTGAAATGAAAAGGGGGGACTGCGGTTGGAATAGGGGAGGTGCCTGAGAGCACCTCCAGAGAATGGGGTGAATGGGAGTCCCCTACCTCGTAAGCGAAGGAGAGGACTAAGCCTCCTCTCCGGTTATAGAAATATGGAGGGTCCCCTGCTCAAGCACAGAGGGAAGACCTCCATTTCTTCGGTGGAGCTGCCTGAGGGCGGCTCCGTCAATGTACAAGGGGAAATAGAGAGAGATGTTGTTATTTTTTGGTGTGCATTCATGGACATCGTCACCCTATTTTTTCCACGGGAAGCAATTGCTCATCACCCCTCGCAGTAGCCCGCCCTGCAAGAGGTTCTCACAGGCCTGGCAGAGCCAGGTGCCGCCATTCAGGACCACTCCTCTCGCCTGGTGGCCTGGCAGTCCATCGGCATGGCGGCTCCACCTTAGACACGGCGTAAAAACAAAGATAGATGGTGAAGTGAGAAGAAAAGGGGATGTGAGGAAGGTATGGGTGAGGATGAAGCAGGTTGTTAAAAACCCACTATCCCAAACCGGAGCTCAGGGGTTAGGGAACATTGTCCCTTCCTCCCCTCAGTCCTGATCATGGATAGTTGGCTAAGAAGAAGGTCAGCATCTACCCTGTGAAATTAGAGGCTGACCAGAGAAAGTTGTGGAAGAGGTTGTATGAAAAGCAAGGAAACAGGGGGAAAACACATGTGTTTTGGAGGAAGGAGAAGAGGCTAAGCTGGGGTCAGACGGAGTGCTGAATCCCATCAGCACGGCGGCCAGGAGGGTAAATCGCCGCGCCCCTTAAGGGGAAAAATACTACCAACTCCTCCACATGCCTTAATTTTAACTAGTTTATGAACTTCACGATTTATATATATATTTTTTTCATTCTTCGATTCAGTGAGTAAAAAGTAGAAGGAGAGAAAAAATGGTAATTCACTACCCAGAAAAACCCTGCCATGCTTTAATTTTAACTCGGTTTATGAACCTCACAATTTATATATTTTTTCTTCTTCAATTGGGGGAGTAAAAAGTGGCAACTCTTAGAAATTACTTGGATAAAGAGTCAAATATACGAAAAACCCGTCCTAATGGGTGGGGTTTTTTCAAACTCTAAATCAACTATTAGAAATTACCTCATAAAAGCTTTGAATTTCCCTCCAAAAGGCCTGAGCTCTAATTTTTCGATCTATAAATAAACTCTTCGAAAGACGCATCTTTTGTCTCCTAATAATTTACTCTTGGGCTGTTTGTTTTTTTAGATCCATCCTTATTTTGTAGGCTTAAAGGCAAAAAACAAAAAAAAACAATCGGAATTCTTTTGAAATACGGAAAAAAGAAACCCCAGCTCATTTTTACCCATCTAAATTTTTATTTAAAATTTTTACTTTATTTTATTTTTTATCATAGTTATTTCCTCCCGACAAAGATTGGAATGGTAAATCTATTTTAGGAAGAAGTTCGATAATTGATTCGAATAAACGAAAAAAAATATAATAAACCACATCTTAATTTTAATAAATTTTCTGAACTTTCCCATTTGTAATTCGTTGTTTAACTTCACAATTTGCTCTTGACTAATTTGTAAATAGAAACTAGAGCCGGCTAGGCCGTAGGCCACAGCTCAAATGTCTGCCTACGAAGCAAGTCAACCTGTAAAGAATAGCGAGCTTTCGGATTCCAAATAGGAGGAACAATGTAGTCTTTTAATTGACCATTTGGCATTGACGTTTTCTCTCCTAACCTTTTCCCCAAGAGAACGCTGATTCTTACATTTTTTTCTTCTTCTTTTTCAAAATCAACTTTGTTACAAAGTGAATCAAAGTTTTAAAATCAAACTCAGCTCTTAGCTTGTAGTTTTGAGGGGGTTTAAGAACAATGCCCTGAAATATTGTTTAAAGAAGTTTACATCTATATTTATTTTTTTGCTGGACGACTAGAGCCATAACAAAGATAAGCTAATTTGGGGGCTATTTTAAAATAAATAGTAATTAAAAACAAAATAAAATATAAAAGCAACAACATAGATAAAACAGGCATGCCGAGTGCCCCATGGAAGGCGGCTTCTCTCAGGGACTTAACCAATCCACCAACAATTAAAAAAAGGGGCAAGGTTAATATAAACTACATCCGTATAAGTACACATGAAATTGATAAGACATAAAAGTCCAGCAAAGGGAAAATATAAATAACAAATAAATGTTTAACGTAGAGGGCCGTAGCAGTTATTGATCCCACTATGTTTGTCTATTACAGTCGTTGCCCCATAGCCACGCTTCTATAAATTCCCTGCGCTTCTTAGTGTTGGCGGCCGAGTCAAGACCTTTGTCTCCTCCCTCTTCATTTCGTATCTGCAGATGAGCCATTGGGACGCGCCATCCGATCTTTCCCTCCGAGGGCCAACGGTTCTTTTCATTCAACCCTTGTATATGTACAGAGACATGCAAGAAATAGACACAATGGTAATTACTGACATAAATTTATTTGTAAATTGAAAGAATGAAATACAGTTTTAACAATGAAAGTACACTAGTAATTCTTTGTGGACTTCCGTTTAGCGGCTTTAATGGTTGCAACTCGACTAGGCATAGAATTAATAAGTTCTAAGATTAAAGGTTGTGGTATTTCCGACCATGTTCGGCGTAAGCATTCTTTAATTCTGACCGTGTTAATGGCTTGTTGTTTTTTTTACTTTTTCGTTAAAGTCTTGTCTAGTATTACCCACACATGTTATATTGGGTTTATTTATGTCAGTTGTTAGACTCGGCCAAAGAAGTTTGATGCCGCGTTGGTCTTCACATTTTGTCCTTTTTGCAGTGTGACAACAAGGAACCGCAACTTCCATAAATAAATAACTATTTTGCGAGCTGTGACCATTTGAAAATATTTTTAAAATTTCTTCTTTACGAATGGAAGTTATTTTTCTGATTTGATATTAGCAACACACACTACAAACTCTGACCTTCCATCATCCCAAATTGTTCCCCACACCATAAGGAAAAAAAATCATGTTTCACCGTTGGTTATAACCTGTTTATTTCAAACATGTCTTCTGTCTAAAAATTTAGCAAACCTTAATTCTTCAGAAAATAAATATGCTGTGCCAATAATCCAAAGGCTTGTGGCTATTTCTTCATCCCACTCATTCCTCTTCTTAACTTAAGACAGTTAAAAGAGGCTGCACGTCCATAATAGTCAAGAGTGGGTAGGTAATTTACTGATGTGTTGGGGGTGATTTGGAATCTTTCTGCTATTCAGATGCTTATACCCGAGAGTGGTTCTCAATGGATCCCCAAACAGCACGAAGACATCTTTCAGAAGACCTACAATTCTGTTATCGGAAGAGAGGGGTATTCCATGATTCTGAGCAATTTGTCTTTGGGATAGTCCACCCTCCTCTGATTGGCCAACAATCCGGCCTATTTAAAAATTCTGAAATTTTCTTCGAATTTTGCTTTCTTGGCTTCTTTGATAATTGCAATTTTAAATTCTGAAAACAAACACGTCGTAAAAAATGGCCATAAAAAAGGAATAAAAAACTTGTTTCCCAAATCTGTGGGAGTCTGTTTACTCTTTGCTCATCTCTGTACATTGTGAAACGGATTTCAGGGCATTGGTTGAAATAACTACAAGAAAGAAGCTATGCTTGATTTCAACACTTGCTAAATAAAAATAAAGAAAAAGTTAAGCATTTGCTAAATCCAAGAAGGGCATCTGCAGAATGTTCGAAGGAGAGATCTGTGAACAGTGGTGAAGCTAGAGAAAGTGAAAATGTATGGCCCAGATCTACCTGTAGGCAAGGAACCCGAACCCGGAGGACACTCAATAGTTCAGATGTGGGACGCACCAAGGTTCTCCACGCTACAATTAACATTCCCTTGGGGATCTTTTATGTATTCATTCGAGAGAATACGTCGTGGACGAATGGCCATTTGAAACATTAAATTAAGCTCAATGGTTAATTGTAGTGATACTCCCCTTAATACTCCCAAGTCTGTAAACAAAAAGTATGAGAACAAAGACGTCTCAAACCATCTTCTCTGCTTTAAGCCCAGTCTGATCAACCAACATACGAAGTTACTGGTTGCGCTTGAAAGATTTAGCGTCTCAGTGCCTACATCCCGATAGTTCTTTAAACGACTCAAACATGGATGTCATCCCATCTCGAGTCCTAAACGGCGTCCAGCCATGATCATCAAATACGCGCACACACAATGCTCGTACACCTGCTTACATTGATTGCATTGAGCGCAGTCGTGCAGCGCTTCATCCTATGTGATATAACTTCCGAGAGCTTCTCATTAAAAAAAACAAAAACATAATAGGCAAATCGTTCATCTTATTCTCCCTATGTCTCCCATTTTTTTATTCTCCCTCTGTCTCCCATTTTATTTCCTTTCTTCTGTGATGTTCAATTTTAACCGGACAACTATTGTGTAAGCCGAAGTAAACTCTCCTTCTAGCCAGTGGTGCATTTTATTCACTTCAGATATTAAAAGAAAATAGAAAATAATTTAACGAGGGAATATCCAATTGGTATGAAAATAAGAGGGGGAGGGGCCAGAATAAAAGATGAAAAAGAATCAAGGAAAAAGAGAAAAGGAAAAATTGCTAATGCTAAAGTCTGGCTGTGGAAAGGAACGTTTCAAGCCTCGAACTAAAAAGTACCAACTGAAATCCCCTTGGGGATAAAGAAAGAGTACCCCTTACGAGATAAAGAAAAAATAAAAGATTAAAACAAGCATAAAGAACTCTCCAGGCAACTTTCAGATCTACCTACACCTTTAAGCACATCGAAGCACTCCTAAAGCACAAAATCGATCAAATTGGTCTGTTTGTTTCTATGGCGTTTAGCTTTACGTTTGGGATTCAGATTTCCCATAACTTTAAGCCCGATGATCGCCTAAAGCAAAGACTCCAGTGATATTCCAAACACTCGGTCAAAACTACCAGGCTGGAACCACTTCTGTAGAGATCACATACAACACGACCACAAACATTAGCGGAGCCCAAACAAAGCTCTCATTGCGGACGATTGTTTTTCAAACAAATAACAAACGTAGGTGTGTGCATGCATACCCCCCGCCCACCTCCGCTTGCCGTACACAACTACCCCCTCCCCCCATTTGAATGGGATGCAGTTAGCACTGAATATGCGGCACCCAGGGCAATGGATACCGTTATGCACCGACAGAAATATGAGTCACACCCGGACACGCGTTGGTTGCTTAAGGAGTCTTTTGAAGGGGTTTAACGCCGTCTTGCGCTTCTAGCTGGGTCTAGTTAGTTGGAGTTGGCTGGTTATTATAATCCGAACCAGAGAGAGTTGGAGAAGGCAATAATAATTAGTAGTAGTAGTAGTAATAATATAATCTCCTCCAGCAGGTTTGGGAGAAAGGTCGCAAAGAAACTAATGAGTTTAGGAGGAGTGACTGTGAAAGAACATAGTCTGAGTAGGCTAAAAAGACGAAGCATGAATGTTTTCAAAGGTAGCGACGCACGCAACTCTCCCTGGAAAATGTGGCAGAAAGAACAAATCCATTTTAAATGTGAGAGGATGAAGAACTGCCAACTAATTCCTTCAAATGATTGAGTCGACAAAGAAGAAAAGATATTAGAATATTAACCGAGACGTATGTAATCCAATGGCGGTATTATACTTACAGGATAAAATGGTCGCATGAGAAGACCAAAAAGGAATCATAAAGAGGGCAGAAGCGATAAATGAAGAGGCTAGGTGCAATGCCTACCTTGCCATTCTGAAAATTCTAGGTTCGAGGGGGTTTTTATGGAAAGGGTGGGATTCAACCCTTCAGAAAGGAGTCCACACAAAAGTTGGCAAAATTAAAATAGGGGTAGCGAAAACTCCCCCAAGCGTTCCTCAACGAGTTCTGGGGTTGTTGGCGTTGACAGAAACGTACCGGATGAAGCATGTTCATTCTTCAAGCCCAAACATATGATGCCTAACAAAGGTACGCCAATGTGGTTGCTCATGTATGCTCAGTGAAAAAAACCCTATTGAATGCTAATGTAGCCTGAATGATGAGTGCATCCTCTACTCGAAAGGCAAAAGGGTTTATCATTACAACATAATTTTCAAACCACTCTACTAATGTATAAACCGAACGGAATGCCTCATTATAATTTGGTCGCTACAGAAAGCTTTCAGATTAATCGCCTTGCTCAAATATACACTTATGTCAGAAGGCAAGATAAAATAACGTGCGGAAACTAGTGAGCGAGTATCATTGAGCTTCCAATTAGCAATATAGTGACGTCATTGTGTCAACCCTTCTTGCCTTATGAGACAATAAAAACACCGGATTTCCTGGGCAAGATATTTATCACAGTCGTTTTTATTTTTTTATCATTTGGCTCTATGTAGACGAGGAAATTAGATGAATGTACACTTCTTTCAGTTTACAAAATCATTATGTAAACGAATTTCTAAAGACTGATTAACAAACATCTTTTGTGATATTTGTATAAGTGGATAATTGAATAAGTTTACGAGAGGAGAGAGAGATAGTTAATAGTCGTGTTTATATTTAGAATAGAGCACATCAATTAAACCAGTTGGAAATTAGGACAATTATATGAATGGATCTCTTCAAAAGATCTATTATTCTTTGTACCCTAGAGTTTCTGCACTCTTTGTACGAACTTTACTTTTATGTTTTTGATTCACCACCCCGGGAGGTTATAATTATGCGTTTAGTCTCCCCTTCCCGTTTCTCTATTTCTTAGCCCGTCGGAATTCACCGACAGTGATGTCTCTACAGCCAGTTTTTTTCTTAATAAAAAAACGAACTGATCTTCAGAAATCACAGAGTTGTGAATCATCTGGCTCCATCTACTAGACTACATTAAAAACCAAAAAACAAATCAATAAAAATACTAAACAAAAGCCAAACAAGAGCAAGAAAGAAACACGCTCCGCTATCGGGGGAAAGACCCGCCTCCCCCCGGCACGGCAGCATGCGACCAACACTGCAGAGAGTCGAATGAAATAGAGGCCAGCCTCCTCCAGAAAGTCGTACACCTACTCTACAAATATATGTGAACTAACAGGTCCAGAGTAAAGTGCAAGTGAGCGCTCCATCAAATGGCGCTGCAACTGCTACATGTCCAGGAACCCAGCAGAAGATAATCTTGACGTTAGTCCGGCTCGAGGCAAGCATGGTGTCATGGATACCACGAACCAGGTGAGGCAGAGATTCTAATGCCCCGAGAGCACTCAGGGCGCTTTGTGAGTCACTATAGATCACAATCCGATCTCCGAACCTGGCACGACGCGTTATCTCCCGTACCGAGCAGTGTATTGCAACCAGCTCGTCCGTGAAGAGAGCCATCCCTGTATACTGACACAGATCGAGCGTGATAAGAAGTGTGTTTTAAAAAGGTCGAAGGCAATACTGCCGGTCCAGTAGAAGCTTTGGAAGCAGAAACGTGGCGACGAATAGCAAAAGGTGGTTGGTACCGTCCAAGGTGATGTCCTGGGCAGAACCAGAGCCACTACAGGTCTGAGACCTAACACCGAACTCTCGAAGCAGTTTCCTAGCCCTAAACCCGAAGGGCTTAGGGAAGCGGTTCTCAACTTGTTGCCCATGGCCCCCAAGGGAGCTATGGCAAGCTGTTAGAGATTATAAATTTATAAATAATGTTAGAAATCAGAATTTTAAAAGAAAAACGACTTACATCATTTATTCTGTCCTGGGAGAAGAAAATTTTCTTTTATTGCTTACCTCGACAAAAAAATTTTAACAGTTACATAATTAATGGTAGAATTAAAGAAACATGACTGAATGGTTAATGACAAAGTCCAACCATCATAGATGGTTGATCCTTCGTTTGGCATTGGCGTCGAAAAACTTCCGTGATGAACTTTGCAAGATCCTACAGGCAGTGGTCAAATGCGTCAATTTTGTGAAAGCTGGAGATCTGGTGTCACTTTTTCTAGAACCTTTATACATGGATTCGGAGAATGAAGTTCTTCTCTCTTACTTCGGAGTGCGGTGTCTTTCAAGGGCAATGTTGTGAATAGTGTGTTTGAACTTCGGAGGGAGATTAAATTGATCCTGGAAATGCAAGGGAAAGATGATCTGAGTCAATTCAATGAGGTTTTGTGGGAGCCACCACTTGCATACTTAGCATATATATTTGAGTATTTAAATAGGTTTAATCTCAGGTTACAGGACTAGGAAAGAAATGTGTTTCACCTGATGGAGTGTCTTCGTGCATTTCTTGCCAAACTCCAGAATTGGCAAAGGAAAGTCGCTGCCGGCAACGTTGCCATGTTTGAAGAGCTTTCAAATGTCCTTGGCGAGAATGAAGAAGATCATCTGATTTACCCATTATTTAAATCTGAAAGTTCTCAGGATCTGAGATCCTTGGAAAGTGAGCTTAAAATGTACTTCCCAGAATTCGAGGAGGAAGAAGGGAAGTTCTTAAGGAATCCATTCACTGGCACGCTTGATATTACTACCATTCCCAATGATGTTCAGGACGAATTCCATGATCTCAAAAGTGATTCTCTTGCCAGAGATCTCTATTAAGTAAAATCTTTGAATGTATTCTGGTGTTCAGTGTATCAGTCATATCTAAAGGTTAGCGAGATTGCACTTCGACTACTCTTGTCTTTTTCAACTACCTATTTATGGGGGTCTGGTTTCTCCACCCTTCTACAAATAAAAATAAGAGCCGGAACCGATTGTATATGGAGCCCGACATGAGCTGTGCATTTTCAGTGACAACCTCAGATTCGTCAACTGCCTAAAAATAAACAATGTCCCCTTTCTCATTGAGATGTGATACAATTTCTGTGAGGTCAAATACAAATACTTTCAATTTTCATATAAAAAATACATTAATTGAACTTTTAAGTATATCACAAAAATCTATCAAATTATAAGATGATTATGATTGTAAACTTTGTAATAAACAATAATGAAAAGGTGCTCACTTCATATACCTTTTTTGGTGGGGTGGTTTTGGGAGAAAAATGAAGGGGAGCCACAGAGAGGGATGTTGAAAATTCATGAAGAGGAGAATGGAGTGAAAAAGGTTGAGAACCACTGGCTTAGGGTATGTATGCACCGGCGAGTTTGGCGGTCGCGGATGCAGTGAGACGTTGCCGACTGAGGGAGACACGCCGGGCCGGTGCATACAAGCGCATAATGCACTGTGTACGGCGCATAGCAAGTGGCATCTCCCTGGCATCTACAAGTAGGGCCTAAATGGAGGGAGGGGGGGCATACGGATGACGGTTGGTGGATCAAGTTCACCTTCCGCAATGCACGTTCGGCGCCGAGTGCGTAAAACTCGCGTATGTACTCAAGCTTTGAACAAACAAATGTTTGGTAGAAAGATAAGGCAGTAACCCTTTACCGTACCGAAGCTTGAATGTTTTCCTAGGTTTTGAAATTTGGACGAATGCGCATTGTTCAAGCGCCAGCGAGGAATACGGCCATTCCCTCGCCTGAAGATAGGACAATTGGGAAGGTGTCGCTAACTCTTAGTTACTCGAATACACGTCGGTCCAAATCTGCGGATTTCTGTAGAAGGAGCGGGCAAGGTCGAGTACGGAGAAGGTGATTGTTTGTACATTGAAGTGAGTGCTCTGTTCCAGATTCAGAATGACGAGTTGGAAATCGTCGATTAGTGTGGAGAGTTCGTTTCCTTTGGGGTTGCTTATATTATCCCCCATTAAGGATGGCAACTATTAATGTTCCTTATCAGAATGAAGAGGAAGAGGATAGTGAGTTGGGATTTTTATATTTTTATTAATATCACATCTGGGGACTGCCTTCGAGGGGATAAGTCGCCGTACTCAGCCTAGCCTAAATATAGGGTATATTAAAAGCCAAATAAAAGAAAAAAATAAAAACAGAAAAAAAAACAAATTTAAAAAGTATAAAACGAGCTCCGTCGGCGGGCGAAGGACCGCCCTCCCCCGGCGAAGAAGCAGGCGATCCATAGGCAAACATTAAATAAGGGGGAGAAGGCCGACCTCCTCTAAAAAGTTTAAAAGTCAACCAGTCAAAGTGGACGAACTTGTCCCGAGTACAAGGGATAGGCGGTAGCGACCCCGCCTATCTAGGAACAGGGACAGGAAAAGTGCGCAGAGATCGCCCAGACTGGGACATTTAACAAGAATGTGCCGAACAGTCTGGGGGATAACGCAGTCTTCACAGTAGGGCGCAGGCGAGCGCTCCATCAAATGGGGTTGCGTCCCGCGAGTGTGTCCAATTCAGAGACGACAGAAAGCAACCTGAAGCCCTCGCAGCATTGGGGCTAGGTCGATGGGAACAGGCGCGACGCATTAGCACGCAACTTTAAGTTCCCTTCGACCGTCTCCCAGCTTCTTTGAGAAAGCAGCCCGAAGAGCTAGCCGTATTCCAGCCATGTAGTCTGTGTGTGGAAGAGTGAAACGTTGGTCCGGTCACCGTCCTCGCGGACTCTTTGTCGCCCTCATCGGCGCGTTCATTCCCCGCAATTTCTACATGTTCAGGAACCCAGCAGAAGATAATCTCGACATCCGCCCATCTCGCCAAAACCGTGGCGTCAAGGATATCGAGAACCAGGAGATGCCGAGATTCCAATGCCCCGAGAGCAATCAGGGCGCTTTGTGAGTCGCTATAGATCACAATCCTGGTCCCAAACCGGGCACGTCGCGTAATCTCCCGTACCGAGTGGTATATTGCCACCAGCTCGGCCGTGAAGACAGACGCAGCGCCTGGCAGAGCCCCGATGACTTCAAACAGAGGGGATACGGCGCGGAAGCTGACCCCCTCTTGGGACTTGGAGCCATCCGTATACACTGGTACGGTCCAGCGTGACACGAGATGTGTTCCAAAAAGGCCGAACGCAATACTTCCGGCGCTGTAAAAGCTTTAGGAGCAAAGGAGTGGCGAAAAATAGCCAAAAGTGGTACTTTCCAGTGTGGCGTCTGGGGCAGAACCAGGGAAGCCACGGGCCCGAGAGTAATACCTAGCTCTCGAAAGGGTTTCCTCCCACTATACCCAAAGAGCTTAGGGTATGACTGGCGTCTCTCGGCGGCATAGGCACCGTCGAAATCGGCTGCGGGTGGATGCAGTGAGAGCTGTTGAAGACTGAGGGAGGCGCCGGGCTCGCCTCTACAGGCGAATAATGCACTGTACACAGCGTAGATTTTTTTTTTTAAAAGCTCATCTGGCGACTGCCTACTTGAGCATTAGTCGCCGTATTAAAACTGGCCTAGTTCAAGGCTACTTTAAAATAAAATTAAAGAGACGAAAAACACCTCAAAAAGAGGGAAAGGAAGCAAGCTCATGCGTAGAGGGGAGGTCCCCCCGTCGTGAAACCTAAAGGGGGAAAAACCCCAAAAAAAAACAAAACAAAAAACAAACAAACCATATTTAAATAATAGGGAGAAGGCCGGCCTCCCCCTAAAAGTCAACAAATCCACAAGTCAATGTGCACGCACTCGTCCCGAGTACAAGGGACAGGCGGTAGCGACCCCGCCCATCCCGGTACCGGGACAGGTAACGTGCGCGAAGATCACCCAGACTGGGACATTTAACAAAAATGTGCCGAACAGTCTGGGGGATAACGCAGTCTTCACAGTAGGGCACAGGCGAGCGCTCCATCAAATAGCGTTGCATCCCGCGAGTGTGTCCAATTCGGAGACGACAGAAAGCAACCTGAAGCCCTCGCAGCATTGGGGCTAGGTCGATGGGAACAGGCGCGACGCATTAGCACGCAACTTTAAGTTCCCTTCGACCGTCTCCCAGCTTCTTTGAGAAAGCAGCCCGAAGAGCTAGCCGTATTCCAGCCATGTAGTCTGTGTGTGGAAGAGTGAAACGTTGGTCCGGTCACCGTCCTCGCGGACTCTTTGTCGCCCTCATCGGCGCGTTCATTCCCCGCAATTTCTACATGTCCAGGAACCCAGCAGAAGATAATCTCGACATCCGCCCATCTCGCCAAAACCGTGGCGTCAAGGATATCGAGAACCAGGAGATGCCGAGATTCCAATGCCCCGAGAGCAATCAGGGCGCTTTGTGAGTCGCTATAGATCACAATCCTGGTCCCAAACCGGGCACGTCGCGTAATCTCCCGTACCGAGTGGTATATTGCCACCAGCTCGGCCGTGAAGACAGACGCAGCGCCTGGCAGAGCCCCGATGACTTCAAACAGAGGGGATACGGCGCGGAAGCTGACCCCCTCTTGGGACTTGGAGCCATCCGTATACACTGGTACGGTCCAGCGTGACACGAGATGTGTTCCAAAAAGGCCGAACGCAATACTTCCGGCGCTGTAAAAGCTTTAGGAGCAAAGGAGTGGCGAAAAATAGCCAAAAGTGGTACTTTCCAGTGTGGCGTCTGGGGCAGAACCAGGGAAGCCACGGGCCCGAGAGTAATACCTAGCTCTCGAAAGGGTTTCCTCCCACTATACCCAAAGAGCTTAGGGTATGACTGGCGTCTCTCGGCGGCATAGGCACCGTCGAAATCGGCTGCGGGTGGATGCAGTGAGAGCTGTTGAAGACTGAGGGAGGCGCCGGGCTCGCCTCTACAGGCGAATAATGCACTGTACACAGCGTAGATTTTTTTTTTTAAAAGCTCATCTGGCGACTGCCTACTTGAGCATTAGTCGCCGTATTAAAACTGGCCTAGTTCAAGGCTACTTTAAAATAAAATTAAAGAGACGAAAAACACCTCAAAAAGAGGGAAAGGAAGCAAGCTCATGCGTAGAGGGGAGGTCCCCCCGTCGTGAAACCTAAAGGGGGAAAAACCCCCCAAAAAAACAAAACAAAAAAAAAACAAACCATATTTAAATAATAGGGAGAAGGCCGGCCTCCCCCTAAAAGTCAACAAATCCACAAGTCAATGTGCACGCACTCGTCCCGAGTACAAGGGACAGGCGGTAGCGACCCCGCCCATCCCGGTACCGGGACAGGTAACGTGCGCGAAGATCACCCAGACTGGGACATTTAACAAAAATGTGCCGAACAGTCTGGGGGATAACGCAGTCTTCACAGTAGGGCACAGGCGAGCGCTCCATCAAATAGCGTTGCATCCCGCGAGTGTGTCCAATTCGGAGACGACAGAAAGCAACCTGAAGCCCTCGCAGCATTGGGGCTAGGTCGATGGGAACAGGCACGACGCATTAGCACGCAACTTTAAGTTCCCTTCGACCGTCTCCCAGCTTCTTTGAGAAAGCAGCCCGAAGAGCTAGCCGTATTCCAGCCATGTAGTCTGTGTGTGGAAGAGTGAAACGTTGGTCCGGTCACCGTCCTCGCGGACTCTTTGTCGCCCTCATCGGCGCGTTCATTCCCCGCAATTTCTACATGTCCAGGAACCCAGCAGAAGATAATCTCGACATCCGCCCATCTCGCCAAAACCGTGGCGTCAAGGATATCGAGAACCAGGAGATGCCGAGATTCCAATGCCCCGAGAGCAATCAGGGCGCTTTGTGAGTCGCTATAGATCACAATCCTGGTCCCAAACCGGGCACGTCGCGTAATCTCCCGTACCGAGTGGTATATTGCCACCAGCTCGGCCGTGAAGACAGACGCAGCGCCTGGCAGAGCCCCGATGACTTCAAACAGAGGGGATACGGCGCGGAAGCTGACCCCCTCTTGGGACTTGGAGCCATCCGTATACACTGGTACGGTCCAGCGTGACACGAGATGTGTTCCAAAAAGGCCGAACGCAATACTTCCGGCGCTGTAAAAGCTTTAGGAGCAAAGGAGTGGCGAAAAATAGCCAAAAGTGGTACTTTCCAGTGTGGCGTCTGGGGCAGAACCAGGGAAGCCACGGGCCCGAGAGTAATACCTAGCTCTCGAAAGGGTTTCCTCCCACTATACCCAAAGAGCTTAGGGTATGACTGGCGTCTCTCGGCGGCATAGGCACCGTCGAAATCGGCTGCGGGTGGATGCAGTGAGAGCTGTTGAAGACTGAGGGAGGCGCCGGGCTCGCCTCTACAGGCGAATAATGCACTGTACACAGCGTAGATTTTTTTTTTTAAAAGCTCATCTGGCGACTGCCTACTTGAGCATTAGTCGCCGTATTAAAACTGGCCTAGTTCAAGGCTACTTTAAAATAAAATTAAAGAGACGAAAAACACCTCAAAAAGAGGGAAAGGAAGCAAGCTCATGCGTAGAGGGGAGGTCCCCCCGTCGTGAAACCTAAAGGGGGAAAAAACCCCCAAAAAAACAAAACAAAAAAAAAACAAACCATATTTAAATAATAGGGAGAAGGCCGGCCTCCCCCTAAAAGTCAACAAATCAACAAGTCAATGTGCACGCACTCGTCCCGAGTACAAGGGACAGGCGGTAGCGACCCCGCCCATCCCGGTACCGGGACAGGTAACGTGCGCGAAGATCACCCAGACTGGGACATTTAACAAAAATGTGCCGAACAGTCTGGGGGATAACGCAGTCTTCACAGTAGGGCACAGGCGAGCGCTCCATCAAATAGCGTTGCATCCCGCGAGTGTGTCCAATTCGGAGACGACAGAAAGCAACCTGAAGCCCTCGCAGCATTGGGGCTAGGTCGATGGGAACAGGCACTACGCATTAGCACGCAACTTTAAGTTCCCTTCGACCATCTCCCATCTTCTTTACAAAGCAGTCCGAAGAGCTGCCCGTATTCCTGCCATGTAGTCGGTGTGAGGAAGAGCGAAACGCTGGTCCGGTCGCAGAGTCCTCGCAGACTCTTTGGCATCCCCATCGGCGCGCTTATTCCCCGCAATTCCTACATGTCCAGGAACCCAGCAGAAGATAATCTCGACATCTTCCCGGCTCGCCAAAACCGCGGCGTCACGGATATCGCGAACCCAGGGATGCGGAGATTCCAATGCCCAGAGAGCACTCAGGGCGCTTTGTGAGTCGCTATAGATCACAATCCGGTCTCCCAACCGGGCACGTCGCGTAATCTCCCGTACCGAGTGGTGTATTCACACCAGCTCAGCCGTGAAGACAGACGCAGCGCCTGGTAGAGCCCCGCTGACTTCAAACAGAGGGAATGCGGCGTGGAAGCCGACCCCCTCTTGGGACTTGGAGCCATCCGTATACACTGGCACGGTTCCAGCGTGACACGAGGTGTGCTCCAAAAAGGTCGAACGCAATACTCCCAGCGCCGTACAAGCTTTAGGAGCAGAGGCGTGGCGACAAATAGCCAAATGTGGTACCCTCCAGGGTGGAGTCCTGGGCAGAACCAGGGGCGCCACCGGCCCGAGAGCTATATCTACCTCTCGAAGGAGTTTTCTGGCCCTAAACCCAAAGGGCTTAGGGTATGACTGGCCTCTCTCGGCGGAATAGGCACCATCGAGAATCAGCTGCGGATGCAGTGAGAGCTGTTGGCGACTGAAGGAGGCGCCGGGCTCGCGCGTACAGGCGAGTGATGCACTGCACGCGGCGCAGAGCGAGTGGCATCTCCCCAGCATCGGCCAACATGCTCTCAATGGGGAAAGTGCGGAAGGCAAAGGTCGCAAGGCAAAGGCCGGTGTGGTGGATCGAATCCACCTTCCGCAATAAACGCTCGCCTGCGGATGCATAAAACTCGCATCCGTAGTCGAGCTTCGAGCGAAAAAAACATCGATAAAAAAGTAAGGCAGTAGCCCTATCAGCGCCCCAAGCGCTGAACGTTACGGAACAAAGAATGTCCATGGCGCGAGTACAAGAGACCCTAAGGCTGCGAATATGAGCCTCCCAGGTGAGACGTCGGTCGAATACAAGACCAAGCAAACGGTGCGACTCAACCACATCCAGGCGCACCCCATTAAGAAACAAATCTGGGTCGGGGTAAAGCCGTGGATGGCGGCAGAAGTGCACCACCTTAGTCATGGCCAAAGAAAACCGAAACCTGTGCGATTCGGCATAGCGAGAGACGCGGTTCAATGCCTGTTGGAGTCGACGCTCCAGAGTTGGCATCTGGGCACCCCCAAATGAAATCGAAAGGTCGTCCACGTAGAGTGTAGCGAGAACATCTTCCGGCAGCACCGAGGTGATGCCGTTGATGCTCAGGGCAAAGCGTGTGAAACTGAGGACACTTTCCTGTGGGACACCCTCTTCCCTTCTCCTTTGGGCCGGAGAGGGCTCCCCCCCCACCCGTACGCGGAATCGACGATCTCGCAAAAATTCAGATATAAACATTGGGAGGCGTCCCCTCGCCCCCATCGTGTGGAGAGTCTCCATGATACCGTATCACCATGCGGTATCATAGGCCTTCTCCAGATCGAAAAACACCGTGGCGTAGTGCTGTCTACGAAGGAAAGCCTCGCAGACGGCATTTTCCAGTCGGAGCAGAACATCCGACGTGGAGTGGAACTTGCGGAAGACAGATTGCCTCCGCTGTCCAGGAAAAGGCTAATCTAACATTTGCCAATTTCTCCATCAACTTGCACACGCAAGAGGTTAGAGAGATTGGGCGGAAACCGGTCGGAGTAGAGTGATCTCTTCCCGGTTTGCGAAAGGCGAGCACAGTAGCGATTCGCCAGGAGTCTGGGAGAAGACCTTCCACCCAGATCCTGTTGAACGAATCTAACAGAAAGGCCATGCCTCGCTCACCCAGGTGTCGAAGCATGGCGTACGGGACATCGTCCGGACCATGGGCCATGTCCACGCACGAAGCGAGAGCGGAACGCAACTCACTCACAGTAAACTTGTCGTTGAAGGGTTCTCCGCCTCTGGAGCTAAAGTCCAGCCGGCGGCCTTCCGCGAAATCACGACGTGGATTGAATGCAGGCGGAGCAGCATCACGGCTAGAGAATGCAGAAAAAGCGGTCGCTAAGGATTCCGCCACGGACGCGGGGTCCGAGATTGCGGTCCCATTCTCCTGGAGAACGGGAGGGGGGTCCTGCGAGAACTTGCCCCGAATCCTTTTGACTCGCTTCCACACCTCAGCTAAAGGGGTCTTCCCGTTAAGTGAAGACACGTATGCCCGCCAAGAAGAGCGGAGGGCGTGCTTCGAAATATACTGGAACCTAGCCCTAGCCCGACGAAATTCAGCGACAGTGAAATCGTTCGGGCGGCGCTTATAGCGCATGTAGGCATAACGCTTCTGTTTAAGGGCCGTCTCACACTCGGCCGACCACCATGGGAGTGGTCGGCGTGCAAAACAGCCAGACGTCCTAGGAATAGTAGTCAGGCCCACGGCGATGAGGTTGCCGGAGAAGAACTCAACAGCCTCATCTACCGACCTAAACTCCTCGACTGAGATAGAGAATTCAGTCATTTCCTGAAATGCACGCCACCGCGCCCGCGCCAAGCACGACCGAGGTGGTCTCTCAGGCGGCAGTTGCCCTGAAAATGATATTTGAATGGGAAAGTGATCACTACCATGGAGGTCATCGACCACCCCACAATCAGAATCAGGCTGTGCATCCGAAGAGCACAAAGATAGGTCAAGGCAAGAAAATAAAGCGGTTCTCGGACAGTGATGCGTAAACTCATCCACGTTTAGGACACCCATCTCAAGCTCTTCGATCAGATCGGCAAGGACTTGTCCCCTGGGATTTATGGAGTAATCTCCCCAGAGAGGATGCCCTCCGTTCAGATCTCCAATCAAGAGATAGGGCCTCGGCAACCGTGCCAAGACGCAGCGGAAGTCCCCGCGTCGAAGTCAGCTAGCGGTGGAATGTACGCAGAATTATAGTATACCTGCTATCCAGGTGCAGCTGCACAGCCACTGCCTGAAAGGAGGTATCTAAAGAGAAAGGAAGAACGGACATATCATGCCGGGTGTAAACCGCGCATCCCCCAGCCCGGCCATCCCGCGGTGGTGGGGTCGCAAGACCCTTATACCACGGGAGGGCGGGCAGGAGGCACTCGCCTAGCATTGTCTCCTGCAAAAGATAGCTAACGGGGAATGGGACGAGAGGAGCCTCCGCAGCTCCTCCCAGTTAGCCCGGAGTCCACGACAATTCCATTGAAGGAATATGCCCTCCAGGCCTAGCTCGGAGGAGACGCGGGGGCCCTCCTCGAACTGAAGACCCTCACGGGAATCGCCGTACGCTTCCCGGGGGAAGAACACCGGGCGCTGAAGGCGCTGTCGCCTTCGAAGACTTATTAAGGGAGGTTGGGGTCCCCATGCGAGTCTTTTCCTCCCTCCACCTCGAAACCTTAGGCGGGCGCTGTGGCTTCGGGGTGGGGGGGCCCTCTTTTCGAGGAACCACCGTCTCCGAGCCCCGGAAGATGGCCTAGCGACCATTTTCAGGGGTGTTGCCTCCTGCGAGTCTAACGACTCGGTGGAGGCGCGTGGCCGTTTCGCCTTACGGGAAACGGTCAGGCTGGGGGAAGAGGGGGGAGCCCTGGTTTTAGTCGGGGCTGAGTATGAACCCTTTTTGCCGCCAGCTTTACCAGGGAAGCGCCCGGGTCGAGTAGAGCCCGCAGAAGTGCTCCCAATGGGGGCGGAAACAACCGTACTCGTTTGCCTGGATGGGCCAGGAGCAGAGGGTGTCATTCATAGCATTGAGACGTAAGACGTCCCAGGCAGAGCCGGGCGCGCCAGGACCAAGTCCTTAGCCTCGCGGAATGAGAGTTGATCCTGGGCCTGAACGGCCAGGATTTCTTTCTCGAGGAGATATGCAAAACATTGCTTCGAAGAAGCGGTGTGCGGCTCTGTGCAATTTACACTTGGCCACACACGATTTGGACTTATCGTGTGCAGACTTGGAGCAGTTTACACAGACTTCGGGTGACCCCGATTTTACACGTCGACACGAACGATTCGTATGGCCGAAGCGGTGACAGTAATAGCACCGCCGCGGCAGTGGCATGAATGATTTTACGCGGTAGCATACCAACCGGCACGCACCGACTCAGGGAGCTTGTCAGAGTCGAACGTGACAAAGAGTGTAAGGGTGGGTCTCGATGCCCCTCCCTGTTTTCTCATCAAAAGTTCGACCTTGTCCACCACATGGTCGGCCAGCTCTAAGGTGATGTCTTCATCGGAGTAGTCAACGAGTTTCCTCGCATCAACTACTCCTTTCACAAAGTTCATGGTAGAGTGCGGCGTCACACTCACTGGGGTGCCATCAAGTGTCCGAAGAGCACTTATCTTGGCCGACTCGGCGGGCGTCGCCGCATTCGCCAGAAGGTTCCCCTCCAAGAAACGGGTCACCTTGGGCTCTCTACGAAATATCCTAGCTAATGCTCTCCTCTGATGGATCATGTTGCCTTTGGCCAACATGGTGCCATCAGTGGAGCGAATAACGAGGAATCGTTTGAAGCCAGCGGGCTCGAAAACGCCAGGTAACCTCTGAATGAGGGGCCCCGATGTTATCGAGGCTCCACCCCGCGCTCTTTTTGTCTTAGTCGGGGGCTCTGCACCTGGAGGGCAGAGGGGCTGGATGTGCCGATCTTGGCTTAGTCGCTTACCGAAGTGGCAGCAGACCCATCCGTCCCTGCAGCCCCCGCGGATGGAGAGGAGCCCCGAGTCTTTTTAGTCTTGTTTGCATTTTTCTTCTTTTTAGGAGAGGAGGGCCGGGAATGAACTCGCTTCTCCCCTCCGCCGGCAGGAGCCCCCATGTCAGATGAAGCGGCTTCAGCCAGGTCCTTCTTTGAAATGGAGAAGGTACCCCTGCGACTGCAGGGCTACCGGTCGGAGGAGATCCCTCCCCTCCTTGTACTGCCTTGGAAACCCGGGCCGTTTGAGAAGGACCTTGCATAGGGGCGGATTCGGGTTCGGTGCTTGGCGACGAGCCCGGATTCGTTCCCACGGAAGGCCCTACCGTCTGTTGCCGGGTTGCCTCTACGACCATGTCTATCTCAGGGGGGGGCTCCTGTTGGCCATCCCCCCCCTCGGATACCGCAGATCCCCTTGGCATCATTTTCACGTCACGTGTGGGGAGGCACATGTCCGGATTCCGGCAAGGTTCATTATTCTTGCCAGCAAGTCTTTTGAGGGAAGCAACCGAAGGGGCCTGGCTCCCTCTCCCCCCTAACGGGGTTTGCCTTACCGAGCCGCTTCATTGGGGAGCGGTCGGCTACGGGCTGCCTTCTGGCTTTCTTGGCAGTCCCCTTGAAAAGAAAATGGGGGACTGCGGCTGGAAAAAGAGAGGTGCCCGAAAGCACCTCCAGGATTTGGGGGAAGTCCCCTACACCCGTAGGCGAAGGAGAGGAGTAAGCCTCCTCTCCGGTTAGAGAAATTTGGAGGGTCTCCTGCGTAAGCACAGTGGGGGTACCTCCATTTTTTATGTGGAGCTGCCTGATGGCGGCTCCGTCGAATGAGCAGGGGGAATTAAAGGGATTTTTTTGGACTCATCATTGGGCATCGTGACCCTCTTTTTATTACGGGATGCAATAGCTCATCACCCCTCGCAGTAGCCCGATCTACAATGGTGTGTACAGGCCTGGCAGAGCCAGGTGCCACCATTTATGTCCACCCCTCCCGCCCGGTGACCTGACAGCCCTTCAGCATGACGGCTCCACCTTGCGCACGGAGAAAAATTGATAGTGTGTGAAGAGAAAAGGAAAAGGGATGTGAAGAAGGTATGGGTGAGGATGAAGCAGGTTGTTAAAAAAACACCACCCCGACCCGGAGCTCGAGGGTTAGGGAACGTTGTCCCTTCCCCCCTCATTCTCGATCTGGGACGGTTGGCTGAGAAGAAGGTCAGCATCTACCCTGTTAAATTAGAGGCTGATCAGAGAAAGTTGTGTGAAAGGTTGTATGAAAAGCGAGAAAACCGGGGGGAAACAAGTGTTTTGAAGGAAGGAGAAGAGGCTAAGCTGGCGTCGGACGGGGTGCTGAGTCCCGTCAGCACGGCGGCCAGAATGGCAAATCGCCGGGCATCTGTAGGTAAAGATGGTCCTATACTCGGATTTAGGGATACAAGCCCTATCTGCGTTGATGAGATGGTTATTAGGGGGCGTCGAGTACCTCGTCACTCTCCTCGAGAATTGCCCCGTCCAAGTTGGACGGATCGTAGGCCTCGAGAAGGCGCGCGTACAGTGTCCACTCTGCTCTTCTGTAGTTCTTTTTTACTACAACTGGAACTTGTATAGGGTTCCTGTTGATAGTGAGTAGGATCCCTATATGGTCAATACATGGTACCTGGACTGGTTTTGTATAGTAATTGAACGGCAGCTGACGATTCGCCAGACAGATGTCTGGTTTTGTGGCACTTCCTGCTCTGACAAAGGTGGGGAAGTCGGGGCCTATTCGCTGGGCAATATTTCTGTCCACAATAGATCCAGACTTCTTCGTATAACGTTGAAGGTCCTGTAACCGGATTCTCGGCATCTGGCGTTCAGATCCCCCATTAATATAGTGGGGGCTTTTCTGCCAAATAGGCCAGTAAGAGTGTGAATTGGCAACACGTCTCTCCTTGGTGGTTGATATCCGGTAGCAATGACCAACTTTCCTATGTCGAGTTCGACCTTAATCGCGCGGTAGGATTCTTCTAGATTTCTTATTTGCTTGTATTTAATCCTTTTTTTTTTGCAATAGCGGCACCGTCGAACTGCTCCTGCGAATAATTCGTTCTCAACACATCGTAGTTCCAGATTTTCACATCTGCACTACGCGTGTCGATCCCGTATTCCAAAATTAAGATGATGTCTGCATCAGTTTCTCTGAATACATTTCCGTAAAAGTTCTTTTCATCGTCCAGCCATTGGTATTAATTTCCAGTATCTTCAGTGTGTTCCGTAACATGGTGAATTTTCTTATTCTTTTTTTTCTTCTTAGGGGCTGGCTGGGCGGTTTTACTGTGCCCAGGGTTTTCCTTCTTCGGAGGTGGACTTGGGGTCTTGGACCTACTCTTCGTAGCTCGTGTGCGGGTGCAGGGGCCCTCGTCGTTGTCAGAAGCATTTTCAGCCTTTTCATCTTCTTCATCGTCCTCTTCGGATTCCTCCGATGAGGGAGCTTCGACGATCTCCCCCAGTCCAGATTTGACATCGTTGTTTCTTATGACTGGTTCCTTAAATACTGAGGGGAGATTGCTGGCTTTTAAGAGTGCATTAAGTACCTGGCTGTAACAGATAGGCTTCACTGCATTAGATCTCCTGTGATATTCATCTGTACAGGTGCAGTCCTTATTTCCCCATTCTTCTTGGCGGCGTTCGCGTATGTCACCTCCTTGGCTTTCTTCTCTTCTTCCTCCTTCCTTTTGATGATGTCTCGGCGCTTTGGGCAGTTCAAGGCCATGGTCCCGTGTTTTCCTTTACAATTGAGACATTTCTTCTTAGTGCTCTCGCACTTATCGAATCGGGTCCCTCTATGGCGCATTCACTGCACCACAGTTTTTTTGTCCTGGCATGTCGTCGTTGTGTAACCCTCGAGTTTTTAGCATACACAGCACATTTGTATGCTATTAAATTTCTCTTGTTGAATGTCTCCAGTGATTCTCATATTGAAAACCAAGTCCCGTCTGTCGTCGCTTTGCTGGACATGTCAGTGGTGGAGAACGTTATTTTGAACACGTGGGTATGTTCACGGAATTTGATTAGATCACGGACCTTCGCCCACGGATTGCTCCTCTGAATCTCCTCTTTCAGGTCTTCGGTCGAGTTTTCACCGACCCAACTCTTCACTTTGCAGGAAATTCACTGCGGTTCGCTGCCACTTGTGGGGGCGGGGAGGTCTTTGCCTCGAGTCCGATGCGTTTTAGTGTGGTAGCTCCCCTTTCAGGCAGGAGCCGATCCACATCTTTTGTCTCTGCACAGATGAAAATGAAACCCGATGAAACTTCAATCAGTTTCACCCTTGCCACCTTGTGCTCGAGGTAGAGGGTTTCACAAAGTTCTCTCTTTTCAGGGGCCTTTTTTCTTTGTATGGTCTTGAGGGGGACCATCTTAGTGAGGGTCTCCATAGTTTTCCACGTCCTTCTACTAAGTTCTTTTGTGATGTCTTCTTTTCTGAAACCAAAATGTAATTATGGCGTTTGGAGTGAAAAAGGAAGTTATGAGGGGGTAAAAGAGGTAGCGGTTAGTGCAGGTAGGTTTGTGTATGAGTCCCCTAAAAAAATGGTGAAAAAACGCCCCGTCTAGTTTCCAGTTGGTCTCTTGCTCGTTTGCTGCCAGAATGATGGGTGATGGATGGATGGGATGAGTCTCGAGTGGGAACCTCAAGAGGGGTAAATTATGGCGGACTTAATGCAGTAGCGTTCGAATCAATAGCCGCTAAAGTTTCGCCGCTCCCTCTCGGGTACTTGCGCCATAACTGCATCCAACTACATAGAGACGGGTGTACTTCCCTCTATGATTCTGTCCGGGTCCCCCGGGGGATGAGGATCTCTTCGGTCCAGGACGCGCAATTATGCCCCAATTTCGAGATAATTTCTGACTTATACTTCCGCTGTGGGCTATCCTCAAACCAGTTTTCACATAAGCTCTTAATTAAGACGAAATCGATGAATGGCAGACATCCGAGCAGGTTGGCACGCAGGGCGATGGACGGGAGCAGTGTGGTGCTTAAGGCTTCATTGAATTATGAATCCTCGATGAAAAAAAGTATTCTCTCTTTTTGAAGGGTGAAGCGAAATTCACCAAAGGACTTCCAGAATAGGATCTTTTCTATGTAGGCGGTGCTCAAAGTTCGTTACTAAGCAAGTAAAAATGATTATGAATCGAATATTCGGTCGTGGGGCCAGTCAAAAAGATGATATACTCAATTTTAGATGTTGGGATAGTGGAAAATATAGTGGGTGAATAATTAAAGCAGAGAGGGGTATTTTGTCCTAGTAGGGATGGCATCGGATTACTTTTATTTAATTTTACTTTTGCTTATATTATTTGTTTGAACTTTTGTCCTATGTTTTTGTATTTTCATGAGTTTTAGTGTTCTAATCGTTTGTTTTCAAATGGTTTGGTGTATTTATTTTTAATGTAAATATTCAGCTTTCAAGCCTTTGTTAGCTCTATTTGCCATCAATTTACCTCTTGTTAAAAGTTTTAATGTAATGTTGTTACTTACTCATTGATTCTTTTATGTTGTGTTAGTTGTAATGTTTGCTGTTTCGTTTATGTATATATTGATGAAATGTTGTTTATACTCATTGATTCTTACATGTTGTATTGTGTTTGGTCTATGTATATATTGGTGTAATGTCTTCGTGTGAGCATAGACTTGTGCTCGGGAACTGACGCCGGCGTGAGACTTTTGCCCGTAGCCTCGCAGGTATGTTAAACCTGCCGCCTGTTCCCTGTAGCTCCGGAATGACACTATTTGTTAGTGTGGACCAGATCTTTTTTCCAAGTTTTTTGGCTGACGACATTGATGGACTCCAAACGTTTCCTCCTGTGCAAATCTCTTTACCTAAGGCGATCACGCCTTCTGACTTTATTAATAAGTAGAGATGCAGCGTTCTGGACACGTTGAAGACTTTTCATCGAGGATTTGCTGGCCGCTTGAGTAACCACTGCAGAGTAGATGAGCTTAGCCCGGACATACATCATATATATTCTCCTGATGTTGGCCGAGCTAAGATCTCAAAACCTGTATAGCTTTGAGATTTCTCTCCTTGCCAGGCTCCGCCTCTCCGTGTGGTGTCTCAAGTATCCATGGTCGGTGATTTTTAGGCCCAGGACGGTGCATTCAGCGGAGTAGCCGTATCTTCTCCCTTCTATGATGATGGGCCATGTCGTCTCACGGCTCAGAGGAACGATCTTGAATTTGTCTCTGTTGGTCCTGATCTTCTATCGTCTCTCGTGCTGGTTGATGTTGTTGATTTTCTCTATCGTGCGAGCTGCCTGTGCCCTTGCTTCCTTCTCCGAGCACGGGACAATTTGCGTGATTTCATCTGCGAATTTCAGATACATCGTGTCCCTGTGCACCGGAGTTGGGAGGTCGATCGTGAAGACCAGGTAAATCAGAGGGCTCAGAGAGCTTCCCTGGGGAACACCGGCCTTGAGTTCGAATTCAGGACCTCTATAGCCCTCAATCATGAGACAGGCCCTACTGTCCATGACGAAGTCACAGAGGATCCTTTCCAGGATTGGGTCTATCTGGAGGTTCAGGATTTTGAATTGAAGTCCTTCCAGCCAGAATTTATCGAAGGCCTTTTGTACGTCCCTCAGCACAATGTCCACATAGCACCCGTTCGCTTGGGAATATGCTACTTTTTCTGTTAGGAGCGCCATGGCGGTATATGTGCCCTTTTTCTTGCGGAACCTGTGTTGTTGGGGGTTATGCGCCCCCAACTCGCTTAGTTGAGCTTGTAGCTTGTCTTCTATAATCTCGAAGATTTTTCCCTGTATCTCAAGAAGAGAGAACGGGCGATAGTTAGCCACCTGGTTTGGGGGCTTGTTTTCCTTCAGGATAAAGATGATTTTGGCCATCTTGTACCCGTCAGGGAAGTAGCCTGTATTCAGGGGAGCGTTCATTGTGTTCACCAAACCCTGAATAATTTTCCTTGGGGTATTTACGAGGTTGTTCTTCGTAATTCCAGACCTGCCTGGTGCCCTCTGCTTGAAGGACCTTATGGTGTTTAAGATCTCTTCAAGAGTTATCGGGCATCCGTGATGAACCATCACTCTTTCCTGAGATACTTGCTGGTGTGGGTGGGTTCTATGTATCACTGTGCCGAGGTCATCGAGCAAATGGTCTTCGAAGTCCTGGTCTAAGTCGTCGTTATCCTCAGGGGATATAGCGAAAATCTCTTGCCAGTGGGTTCTAAATTTCATCTCGAGAGACTGGGTCCTCAATGGTGTCGTCTCCATCCTTGATTTGGGTTCTGGGTCTGGGAGGCAATCTCCTTATTCTTTGGATGTTGTTCCAAAACCTTACAGGATTATCCTCCCTGTCCAGCCTCCCAATGATGTCATTCCAGATTGTTCTTTGTTTTTCAATTATTGTTTTTTAGTTCCTCTCCTAGTTGTCTCATTCTGGCTGTCCTTACCCGATTGGTGCCTGTCATGCCGATCTCTTCATAGATTTTCCTACGTTTCCGGGCGATTTCTCTCATCTCGTTCGTCCACCTAGGTTGTGGGGGCAATTTATAGGAGATTCTGGGGACGCATCTCTCGTCGGCTTGTATGAGGAGATTGGTCATATTTATCTCCTCATCAATCTCTTCGAGATTAGCGTCTCCCAGGTCAGCTGGATAGTATGTATTGAGTATCTCTTTATATAGCTCCAAGTTAGCTTCAGCGTAATTTTTCCTAAGTGGAACGGGCTTGGGTAGTGGAGCAAGCGAGATCGTGGTGCGATCGCTCGGCACCACTGGTCCGGGCTCATTGCTGATGTTGAAGGGGAAGTTTTTGCTCGTTAACACAATTTCCGGTTTAGTTGCCAAACTTTGTGTTAAGAAGGTCGGAAAATCTGGCCCGGCCCTCCTAATTCCTTCTGCCTTTCTTTTCAGAATCTTCTTTCTGGGCAAGGATATCGCCATTGCCTCATGTCTTTGTCCACAGTTTGGACATTTCTCTTCTGCTGCTGGGCTTTCACGTCAGCCGTGGCCTTTTTGGCTGCATTTGGAACAGGTCGACTCCTGTTCCTTGCAGTCCTTCTCGGTGTGATGTTCTAGTATATAACATCTAAAGCAAATCAGCACCGGGGGGAATTCCTCCCACTCGATTTGCTCACCACTTATTTTGGCGTTGAAGAGAAGTAGCCCTCTCTCCTTCGCCTTTGTCGCCATCTGCGTGTCTGAGAAGATTATTTTAAACACGTGGTGATTTTCCGTGTTGTCTCTTTTATTTCTAAATTTAATTATCTCAGCCACCCTCGCCCAATGCTGGTTCCTCTCAATTTCCCCCTTTATCTCCTCTTTATTGTGCTGACCGATCCAGGGGTCCAGCTTTCTACACACCACACTTCTGTGTGCTTGGATCTGAGGAGGTGTGCTTGGTTGTAGGTTTATATCCTTTAGGACTTTAACCCCTTCCTCCTTCGTGAGGATCTCCACATCTTCTTCTTTTTCGCATATTGCGACATATCCTGCCGGCATATCTATTAGTCTTAGGACTGCAATGCTTAGTTTACCGAATAGAGTCTCAAACACATTACCCTTGTCCGGTTTTCCATGGCCGCTTAAGCATCTCAATGGGATCCTCGCGGCATTTTCGGTCGCCATTATGGTGGTGAACACCCCTTGAGGAGGGAAGCGCACTCTGTCCTGTTCTTGGCCTTTTTCCCGCTCTTTTAGTGACTCACTAGTGTGTATAAGTTTCTGTTACTTTCTTAAGAAATTATTTGTTAAGGCGAATATTCATGATGCTCTTAACTTATGGGTAGAACGGTATGGGTTGCGGGGGGTCATAGGCTGCTGGGTATCGCAGTGCCATCGGAACATACAGTCTTGCGTGTAGTGCGGTGTAAATGGGGTCTCTGGCGAGCTTCCCGAGTTGTTTGTGAGTCTAGTGTGAGCGTATGTATTGAGGGGTGCTAATTTGTTGTTGTCGTGTAGTGTGGGCATTCTCGCGTACAGGGGAGAGCGGCAAGCGCCCTTTAGAGCAGAGTTCTGAATGCGCTGAGCCTTCTTCTGCCACGTGACACTCGCAGCTACGAGTGACAGTGGGGCGTACGCGAGAAGAGGTCGCACGAGTGTTTTTTATGTGTAACTGTGGTTTTTTGCCCGCAAGGTAGAACCTGCGCAGCATTTCATTTGTGCGGGCGGCTCTTGTTTGTATTATGTGCTGGTGTATATTGAACCTAAGGGACTTGTCAAAATTTACCCGAAGGTTTTTTTGTATGCTGTGTGTTGTCGAGCCTTGTTGGGTTGAAATGGTTCCTGTCTGGTGTGTGTGAGAAATTCTTTAGGTTATGCATGTAGTGATCTCTTGCGCCGAAGAGTGTTATCTGTGTCTTCTGAGGATTCGTGGCAATCAGCCATTTATCCTCGTATTCTGTCTTTTCGTCTAGTATTA
>CAXAKS010000073.1:0-26151 GCA_963969495.1 Ceratothoa steindachneri | reverse complement strand
TTCTCGCCCTATGAAATAAGGTATAACTGCGATATTATATTTAAAAATCCGACGCTCGCCGCATCTTAGGCGAGGGGTGTCGAGGGGGGAACGGGATATAAAGAGTAGTAAGACGGTCGAGGCTAAGGTCGGCGGTACTTGCCCTTTAGTCTTATAAGGCCGAGGGTCGCCTCGATGGCCTCGGTCTTCCTAAAACACCCGAGTGGTATATGCGAGTTATTTGTAAAAAGCCGAGGGTAACATTTTTCCCCTCCCGCTCCCAAGGGGTATATCTGAGATATTTGTATAAAGCCGAGCATCACATTTCTCTTCTCGCCCTACGGAATAAGGTATAACTGCGAGATTATATTTAAAAAGCCGACGCTCGCTGAAACTAAGGCGAGGGGCGTCGAGGGGGGAACGGGATATAAAGAGTAGTAAGACGGTCGAGGCTAAGGTCGGCGGTACTTGCCCTTTAGTCTTATAAGGCCGAGGGTCGCCTCGATGGCCTCGGTCTTCCTAAAACACCCGAGTGGTATATGCGAGTTATTTGTAAAAAGCCGAGGGTAACATTTTTCCCCTCCCGCTCCCAAGGGGTATATCTGAGATATTTGTATAAAGCCGAGCATCACATTTCTCTTCTCGCCCTATGGATTAAGGTATAACTGCGAGATTATATTTAAAAAGCCGAAGCTCGCTGAAACTAAGGCGAGGGGCGTCGAGGGGGGAACGGGATATAAAGAGTAGTAAGACGGTCGAGGCTAAGGTCGGCGGTACTTGCCCTTCAGTCTTATAAGGCCGAGGGTCGCCTCGATGGCCTCGGTCTTCCTAAAACACCCGAGTGGTATATGCGAGTTATTTGTAAAAAGCCGAGGGTAACATTTTTCCCCTCCCGCTCCCAAGGGGTATATCTGAGATATTTGTATAAAGCCGAGCATCACATTTCTCTTCTCGCCCTATGGAATAAGGTATAACTGCGATATTTTATTTAAAAAGCCGACGCTCGCCGCATCTTAGGCGAGGGGCGTCGAGGGGGGAACGGGATATAAAGAGTAGTAAAACGGTCGAGGCTAAGGTCGGCGGTACTTGCCCTTTAGTCTTATAAGGCCGAGGGTCGCCTCGATGGCCTCGGTCTTCCTAAAACACCCGAGTGGTATATGCGAGTTATTTGTAAAAAGCCGAGGGTAACATTTTTCCCCTCCCGCTCCCAAGGGGTATATCTGAGATATTTGTATAAAGCCGAGCATCACATTTCTCTTCTCGCCCTATGGAATAAGGTATAACTGCGATATTTTATTTAAAAAGCCGACGCTCGCTGAAACTAAGGCGAGGGGCGTCGAGGGGGGAACGGGATATAAAGAGTAGTAGGACGGTCGAGGCTAAGGTCGGCGGTACTTGCCCTTTAGTCTTATAAGGCCGAGGGTCGCCTCGATGGCCTCGGTCTTCCTAAAACACCCGAGTGGTATATGCGAGTTATTTGTAAAAAGCCGAGGGTAACATTTTTCCCCTCCCGCTCCCAAGGGGTATATCTGAGATATTTGTATAAAGCCGAGCATCACATTTCTCTTCTCGCCCTATGGAATAAGGTATAACTGCGATATTTTATTTAAAAAGCCGACGCTCGCCGCATCTTAGGCGAGGGGCGTCGAGGGGGGAACGGGATATAAAGAGTAGTAAGACGGTCGAGGCTAAGGTCGGCGGTACTTGCCCTTTAGTCTTATAAGGCCGAGGGTCGCCTCGATGGCCTCGGTCTTCCTAAAACACCCGAGTGGTATATGCGAGTTATTTGTAAAAAGCCGAGGGTAACATTTTTCCCCTCCCGCTCCCAAGGGGTATATCTGAGATATTTGTATAAAGCCGAGCATCACATTTCTCTTCTCGCCCTATGGAATAAGGTATAACTGCGATATTTTATTTAAAAAGCCGACGCTCACCGCATCTTAGGCGAGGGGCGTCGAGGGGGGAACGGGATATAAAGAGTAGTAAGACGGTCGAGGCTAAGGTCGGCGGTACTTGCCCTTTAGTCTTATAAGGCCGAGGGTCGCCTCGATGGCCTCGGTCTTCCTAAAACACCCGAGTGGTATATGCGAGTTATTTGTAAAAAGCCGAGGGTAACATTTTTTCCCTCCCGCTCCCAAGGGGTATATCTGAGATATTTGTATAAAGCCGAGCATCACATTTCTCTTCTCGCCCTATGGAATAAGGTATAACTGCGATATTATATTTAAAAATCCGACGCTTGCCGCATCTTAGGCGAGGGGTGTCGAGGGGGGAACGTGATATAAAGAGTAGTAAGACGGTCGAGGCTAAGGTCGGCGGTACTTGCCCTTTAGTCTTATAAGGCCGAGGGTCGCCTCGATAACCTCGGTCTTCCTAAAACACCCGAGTGGTATATGCGAGTTATTTGTAAAAAGCCGAGGGTAACATTTTTCCCCTCCCGCTCCCAAGGGGTATATCTGAGATATTTGTATAAAGCCGAGCATCACATTTCTCTTCTCGCCCTATGGAATAAGGTATAACTGCGATATATTATTTAAAAAGCCGACGCTCGCCGCATCTTAGGCGAGGGGCGTCGAGGGGGGAACGGGATATAAAGAGTAGTAAGACGGTCGAGGCTAAGGTCGGCGGTACTTGCCCTTTAGTCTTATAAGGCCGAGGGTCGCCTCGATGGCCTCGGTCTTCCTCTAACACCCGAGTGGTATATGCGAGTTATTTGTAAAAAGCCGAGGGTAACATTTTTCCCCTCCCGCTCCCAAGGGGTATATCTGAGATATTTGTATAAAGCCGAGCATCACATTTCTCTTCTCGCCCTATGGAATAAGGTATAACTGCGATATTTTATTTAAAAAGCCGACGCTCGCTGAAACTAAGGCGAGGGGCGTCGAGGGGGGAACGGGATATAAAGAGTAGTAAGACGGTCGAGGCTAAGGTCGGCGGTACTTGCCCTTTAGTCTTATAAGGCCGAGGGTCGCCTCGATGGCCTCGGTCTTCCTAAAACACCCGAGTGGTATATGCGAGTTATTTGTAAAAAGCCGAGGGTAACATTTTTCCCCTCCCGCTCCCAAGGGGTATATCTGAGATATTTGTATAAAGCCGAGCATCACATTTCTCTTCTCGCCCTATGGAATAAGGTATAACTGCGAGATTATATTTAAAAAGCCGACGCTCGCTGAAACTAAGGCGAGGGGCGTCGAGGGGGGAACGGGATATAAAGAGTAGTAAGACGGTCGAGGCTAAGGTCGGCGGTACTTGCCCTTTAGTCTTATAAGGCCGAGGGTCGCCTCGATGGCCTCGGTCTTTCTAAAACACCGAGTGGTATATGCGAGTTATTTGTAAAAAGCCGAGGGTAACATTTTTCCCCTCCCGCTCCCAAGGGGTATATCTGAGATATTTGTATAAAGCCGAGCTTCACATTTCTCTTCTCGCCCTATGGAATAAGGTATAACTGCGATATATTATTTAAAAATCCGACGCTCGCCGTATCTTAGGCGAGGGGCGTCGAGGGGGGAACGGGATATAAAGAGTAGCAAGACGGTCGAGGCTAAGGTCGGCGGTACTTGCCCTTTAGTCTTATAAGGCCGAGGGTCGCCTCGATGGCCTCGGTCTTCCTAAAACACCCGAGTGGTATATGCGAGTTATTTGTAAAAAGCCGAGGGTAATATTTTTTCCCTCCCGCTCCCAAGGGGTATATCCGAGATATTTGTATAAAGCCGAGCATCACATTTCTCTTCTCGCCCTATGGAATAAGGTATAACTGCGATATTTTATTTAAAAAGCCGACGCTCGCCGCATCTTAGGCGAGGGGCGTCGAGGGGGGAACGGGATATAAAGAGTAGTAAGACGGTCGAGGCTAAGGTCGGCGGTACTTGCCCTTTATTCTTATAAGGCCGAGGGTCGCCTCGAGTTATTTGTAAAAAGCCGAGGGTAACATTTTTCCCCTCCCGCTCCCAAGGGGTATATCTGAGATATTTGTATAAAGCCGAGCTTCACATTTCTCTTCTCGCCCTATGAAATAAGGTATAACTGCGATATTATATTTAAAAATCCGACGCTCGCCGCATCTTAGGCGAGGGGTGTCGAGGGGGGAACGGGATATAAAGAGTAGTAAGACGGTCGAGGCTAAGGTCGGCGGTACTTGCCCTTTAGTCTTATAAGGCCGAGGGTCGCCTCGATGGCCTCGGTCTTCCTAAAACACCCGAGTGGTATAGGCGAGTTATTTGTAAAAAGCCGAGGGTAACATTTTTCCCCTCCCGCTCCCAAAGGGTATATCTGAGATATTTGTATAAAGGCGAGCATCACATTTCTCTTCTCGCCCTATGGAATAAGGTATAACTGCGATATATTATTTAAAAAGCCGACGCTCGCCGTATCTTAGGCGAGGGGCGTCGAGGGGGGAACGGGATATAAAGAGTAGTAAGACGGTCGAGGCTAAGGTCGGCGGTACTTGCCCTTTAGTCTTATAAGGCCGAGGGTCGCCTCGATGGCCTCGGTCTTCCTCTAACACCCGAGTGGTATATGCGAGTTATTTGTAAAAAGCCGAGGGTAACATTTTTCCCCTCCCGCTCCCAAGGGGTATATCTGAGATATTTGTATAAAGCCGAGCATCACATTTCTCTTCTCGCCCTATGGAATAAGGTATAACTGCGATATTTTATTTAAAAAGCCGACGCTCGCCGCATCTTAGGCGAGGGGCGTCGAGGGGGGAACGGGATATAAAGAGTAGTAAGACGGTCGAGGCTAAGGTCGGCGGTACTTGCCCTTTAGTCTTATAAGGCCGAGGGTCGCCTCGATGGCCTCGGTCTTCCTAAAACACCCGAGTGGTATATGCGAGTTATTTGTAAAAAGCCGAGGGTAACATTTTTCCCCTCCCGCTCCCAAGGGGTATATCTGAGATATTTGTATAAAGCCGAGCATCACATTTCTCTTCTCGCCCTATGGAATAAGGTATAACTGCGATATTTTATTTAAAAAGCCGACGCTCGCCGCATCTTAGGCGAGGGGCGTCGAGGGGGGAACGGGATATAAAGAGTAGTAAGACGGTCGAGGCTAAGGTCGGCGGTACTTGCCCTTTAGTCTTATAAGGCCGAGGGTCGCCTCGATGGCCTCGGTCTTCCTAAAACACCCGAGTGGTATATGCGAGTTATTTGTAAAAAGCCGAGGGTAACATTTTTCCCCTCCCGCTCCCAAGGGGTATATCTGAGATATTTGTATAAAGCCGAGCTTCACATTTCTCTTCTCGCCCTATGGAATAAGGTATAACTGCGATATTATATTTAAAAAGCCGACGCTCGCTGAAACTAAGGCGAGGGGCGTCGAGGGGGGAACGGGATATAAAGAGTAGTAAGACGGTCGAGGCTAAGGTCGGCGGTACTTGCCCTTTAGTCTTATAAGGCCGAGGGTCGCCTCGATGGCCTCGGTCTTCCTAAAACACCCGAGTGGTATATGCGAGGTATTTGTAAAAAGCCGAGGGTAACATTTTTCCCCTCCCGCTCCCAAGGGGTATATCTGAGATATTTGTATAAAGCCGAGCATCACATTTCTCTTCTCGCCCTATGGAATAAGGTATAACTGCGATATTTTATTTAAAAAGCCGACGCTCGCTGAAACTAAGGCGAGGGGCGTCGAGGGGGGAACGGGATATAAAGAGTAGTAAGACGGTCGAGGCTAAGGTCGGCGGTACTTGCCCTTTAGTCTTATAAGGCCGAGGGTCGCCTCGATGGCCTCGGTCTTCCTAAAACACCCGAGTGGTATATGCGAGTTATTTGTAAAAAGCCGAGGGTAACATTTTTCCCCTCCCGCTCCCAAGGGGTATATCTGAGATATTTGTATAAAGCCGAGCATCACATTTCTCTTCTCGCCCTATGGAATAAGGTATAACTGCGAGATTATATTTAAAAAGCCGACGCTCGCCGCATCTTAGGCGAGGGGCGTCGAGGGGGGAACGGGATATAAAGAGTAGTAAGACGGTCGAGGCTAAGGTCGGCGGTACTTGCCCTTTAGTCTTATAAGGCCGAGGGTCGCCTCGATGGCCTCGGTCTTCCTCTAACACCCGAGTGGTATATGCGAGTTATTTGTAAAAAGCCGAGGGTAACATTTTTCCCCTCCCGCTCCCAAGGGGTATATCTGAGATATTTGTATAAAGCCGAGCTTCACATTTCTCTTCTCGCCCTATGAAATAAGGTATAACTGCGATATTATATTTAAAAATCCGACGCTCGCCGCATCTTAGGCGAGGGGTGTCGAGGGGGGAACGGGATATAAAGAGTAGTAAGACGGTCGAGGCTAAGGTCGGCGGTACTTGTCCTTTAGTCTTATAAGGCCGAGGGTCGCCTCGATGGCCTCGGTCTTCCTAAAACACCCGAGTGGTATATGCGAGTTATTTGTAAAAAGCCGAGGGTAACATTTTTCCCCTCCCGCTCCCAAGGGGTATATCTGAGATATTTGTATAAAGCCGAGCTTCACATTTCTCTTCTCGCCCTATGAAATAAGGTATAACTGCGATATTATATTTAAAAATCCGACGCTCGCCGCATCTTAGGCGAGGGGCGTCGAGGGGGGAACGGGATATAAAGAGTAATAAGACGGTCGAGGCTAAGGTCGGCGGTACTTGTCCTTTAGTCTTATAAGGCCGAGGGTCGCCTCGATGGCCTCGGTCTTCCTAAAACACCCGAGTGGTATATGCGAGGTATTTGTAAAAAGCCGAGGGTAACATTTTTCCCCTCCCGCTCCCAAGGGGTATATCTGAGATATTTGTATAAAGCCGAGCATCACATTTCTCTTCTCGCCCTATGGAATAAGGTATAACTGCGATATTTTATTTAAAAAGCCGACGCTCGCTGAAACTAAGGCGAGGGGCGTCGAGGGGGGAACGGGATATAAAGAGTAGTAAGACGGTCGAGGCTAAGGTCGGCGGTACTTGCCCTTTAGTCTTATAAGGCCGAGGGTCGCCTCGATGGCCTCGGTCTTCCTCTAACACCCGAGTGGTATATGCGAGTTATTTGTAAAAAGCCGAGGGTAACATTTTTCCCCTCCCGCTCCCAAGGGGTATATCTGAGATATTTGTATAAAGCCGAGCATCACATTTCTCTTCTCGCCCTATGGAATAAGGTATAACTGCGATATTTTATTTAAAAAGCCGACGCTCGCTGAAACTAAGGCGAGGGGCGTCGAGGGGGGAACGGGATATAAAGAGTAGTAAGACGGTCGAGGCTAAGGTCGGCGGTACTTGCCCTTTAGTCTTATAAGGCCGAGGGTCGCCTCGATGGCCTCGGTCTTCCTAAAACACCCGAGTGGTATATGCGAGTTATTTGTAAAAAGCCGAGGGTAACATTTTTCCCCTCCCGCTCCCAAGGGGTATATCTGAGATATTTGTATAAAGCCGAGCTTCACATTTCTCTTCTCGCCCTATGAAATAAGGTATAACTGCGATATTATATTTAAAAATCCGACGCTCGCCGCATCTTAGGCGAGGGGTGTCGAGGGGGGAACGGGATATAAAGAGTAGTAAGACGGTCGAGGCTAAGGTCGGCGGTACTTGCCCTTTAGTCTTATAAGGCCGAGGGTCGCCTCGATGGCCTCGGTCTTCCTCTAACACCCGAGTGGTATATGCGAGTTATTTGTAAAAAGCCGAGGGTAACATTTTTTCCCTCCCGCTCCCAAGGGGTATATCTGAGATATTTGTATAAAGCCGAGCATCACATTTCTCTTCTCGCCCTATGGAATAAGGTATAACTGCGATATTTTATTTAAAAAGCCGACGCTCGCCGCATCTTAGGCGAGGGGCGTCGAGGGGGGAACGGGATATAAAGAGTAATAAGACGGTCGAGGCTAAGGTCGGCGGTACTTGTCCTTTAGTCTTATAAGGCCGAGGGTCGCCTCGATGGCCTCGGTCTTCCTAAAACACCCGAGTGGTATATGCGAGGTATTTGTAAAAAGCCGAGGGTAACATTTTTCCCCTCCCGCTCCCAAGGGGTATATCTGAGATATTTGTATAAAGCCGAGCATCACATTTCTCTTCTCGCCCTATGGAATAAGGTATAACTGCGATATTTTATTTAAAAAGCCGACGCTCGCTGAAACTAAGGCGAGGGGCGTCGAGGGGGGAACGGGATATAAAGAGTAGTAAGACGGTCGAGGCTAAGGTCGGCGGTACTTGCCCTTTAGTCTTATAAGGCCGAGGGTCGCCTCGATGGCCTCGGTCTTCCTCTAACACCCGAGTGGTATATGCGAGTTATTTGTAAAAAGCCGAGGGTAACATTTTTCCCCTCCCGCTCCCAAGGGGTATATCTGAGATATTTGTATAAAGCCGAGCTTCACATTTCTCTTCTCGCCCTATGAAATAAGGTATAACTGCGATATTATATTTAAAAATCCGACGCTCGCCGCATCTTAGGCGAGGGGTGTCGAGGGGGGAACGGGATATAAAGAGTAGTAAGACGGTCGAGGCTAAGGTCGGCGGTACTTGCCCTTTAGTCTTATAAGGCCGAGGGTCGCCTCGATGGCCTCGGTCTTCCTAAAACACCCGAGTGGTATATGCGAGTTATTTGTAAAAAGCCGAGGGTAACATTTTTCCCCTCCCGCTCCCAAGGGGTATATCTGAGATATTTGTATAAAGCCGAGCTTCACATTTCTCTTCTCGCCCTATGAAATAAGGTATAACTGCGATATTATATTTAAAAATCCGACGCTCGCCGCATCTTAGGCGAGGGGCGTCGAGGGGGGAACGGGATATAAAGAGTAATAAGACGGTCGAGGCTAAGGTCGGCGGTACTTGTCCTTTAGTCTTATAAGGCCGAGGGTCGCCTCGATGGCCTCGGTCTTCCTAAAACACCCGAGTGGTATATGCGAGTTATTTGTAAAAAGCCGAGGGTAACATTTTTCCCCTCCCGCTCCCAAGGGGTATATCTGAGATATTTGTATAAAGCCGAGCTTCACATTTCTCTTCTCGCCCTATGAAATAAGGTATAACTGCGATATTATATTTAAAAATCCGACGCTCGCCGCATCTTAGGCGAGGGGTGTCGAGGGGGGAACGGGATATAAAGAGTAGTAAGACGGTCGAGGCTAAGGTCGGCGGTACTTGCCCTTTAGTCTTATAAGGCCGAGGGTCGCCTCGATGGCCTCGGTCTTCCTAAAACACCCGAGTGGTATATGCGAGTTATTTGTAAAAAGCCGAGGGTAACATTTTTCCCCTCCCGCTCCCAAGGGGTATATCTGAGATATTTGTATAAAGCCGAGCATCACATTTCTCTTCTCGCCCTATGGAATAAGGTATAACTGCGATATTATATTTAAAAATCCGACGCTCGCCGCATCTTAGGCGAGGGGCGTCGAGGGGGGAACGGGATATAAAGAGTAATAAGACGGTCGAGGCTAAGGTCGGCGGTACTTGTCCTTTAGTCTTATAAGGCCGAGGGTCGCCTCGATGGCCTCGGTCTTCCTAAAACACCCGAGTGGTATATGCGAGGTATTTGTAAAAAGCCGAGGGTAACATTTTTCCCCTCCCGCTCCCAAGGGGTATATCTGAGATATTTGTATAAAGCCGAGCATCACATTTCTCTTCTCGCCCTATGGAATAAGGTATAACTGCGATATTTTATTTAAAAAGCCGACGCTCGCTGAAACTAAGGCGAGGGGCGTCGAGGGGGGAACGGGATATAAAGAGTAGTAAGACGGTCGAGGCTAAGGTCGGCGGTACTTGCCCTTTAGTCTTATAAGGCCGAGGGTCGCCTCGATGGCCTCGGTCTTCCTCTAACACCCGAGTGGTATATGCGAGTTATTTGTAAAAAGCCGAGGGTAACATTTTTCCCCTCCCGCTCCCAAGGGGTATATCTGAGATATTTGTATAAAGCCGAGCATCACATTTCTCTTCTCGCCCTATGGAATAAGGTATAACTGCGATATTTTATTTAAAAAGCCGACGCTCGCTGAAACTAAGGCGAGGGGCGTCGAGGGGGGAACGGGATATAAAGAGTAGTAAGACGGTCGAGGCTAAGGTCGGCGGTACTTGCCCTTTAGTCTTATAAGGCCGAGGGTCGCCTCGATGGCCTCGGTCTTCCTAAAACACCCGAGTGGTATATGCGAGTTATTTGTAAAAAGCCGAGGGTAACATTTTTCCCCTCCCGCTCCCAAGGGGTATATCTGAGATATTTGTATAAAGCCGAGCTTCACATTTCTCTTCTCGCCCTATGAAATAAGGTATAACTGCGATATTATATTTAAAAATCCGACGCTCGCCGCATCTTAGGCGAGGGGTGTCGAGGGGGGAACGGGATATAAAGAGTAGTAAGACGGTCGAGGCTAAGGTCGGCGGTACTTGCCCTTTAGTCTTATAAGGCCGAGGGTCGCCTCGATGGCCTCGGTCTTCCTCTAACACCCGAGTGGTATATGCGAGTTATTTGTAAAAAGCCGAGGGTAACATTTTTTCCCTCCCGCTCCCAAGGGGTATATCTGAGATATTTGTATAAAGCCGAGCATCACATTTCTCTTCTCGCCCTATGGAATAAGGTATAACTGCGATATTTTATTTAAAAAGCCGACGCTCGCCGCATCTTAGGCGAGGGGCGTCGAGGGGGGAACGGGATATAAAGAGTAATAAGACGGTCGAGGCTAAGGTCGGCGGTACTTGTCCTTTAGTCTTATAAGGCCGAGGGTCGCCTCGATGGCCTCGGTCTTCCTAAAACACCCGAGTGGTATATGCGAGGTATTTGTAAAAAGCCGAGGGTAACATTTTTCCCCTCCCGCTCCCAAGGGGTATATCTGAGATATTTGTATAAAGCCGAGCATCACATTTCTCTTCTCGCCCTATGGAATAAGGTATAACTGCGATATTTTATTTAAAAAGCCGACGCTCGCTGAAATTAAGGCGAGGGGCGTCGAGGGGGGAACGGGATATAAAGAGTAGTAAGACGGTCGAGGCTAAGGTCGGCGGTACTTGCCCTTTAGTCTTATAAGGCCGAGGGTCGCCTCGATGGCCTCGGTCTTCCTCTAACACCCGAGTGGTATATGCGAGTTATTTGTAAAAAGCCGAGGGTAACATTTTTCCCCTCCCGCTCCCAAGGGGTATATCTGAGATATTTGTATAAAGCCGAGCATCACATTTCTCTTCTCGCCCTATGGAATAAGGTATAACTGCGATATTATATTTAAAAATCCGACGCTCGCCGCATCTTAGGCGAGGGGTGTCGAGGGGGGAACGGGATATAAAGAGTAGTAAGACGGTCGAGGCTAAGGTCGGCGGTACTTGCCCTTTAGTCTTATAAGGCCGAGGGTCGCCTCGATGGCCTCGGTCTTCCTAAAACACCCGAGTGGTATATGCGAGTTATTTGTAAAAAGCCGAGGGTAACATTTTTCCCCTCCCGCTCCCAAGGGGTATATCTGAGATATTTGTATAAAGCCGAGCATCACATTTCTCTTCTCGCCCTACGGAATAAGGTATAACTGCGAGATTATATTTAAAAAGCCGACGCTCGCTGAAACTAAGGCGAGGGGCGTCGAGGGGGGAACGGGATATAAAGAGTAGTAAGACGGTCGAGGCTAAGGTCGGCGGTACTTGCCCTTTAGTCTTATAAGGCCGAGGGTCGCCTCGATGGCCTCGGTCTTCCTAAAACACCCGAGTGGTATATGCGAGTTATTTGTAAAAAGCCGAGGGTAACATTTTTCCCCTCCCGCTCCCAAGGGGTATATCTGAGATATTTGTATAAAGCCGAGCATCACATTTCTCTTCTCGCCCTATGGAATAAGGTATAACTGCGATATTTTATTTAAAAAGCCGACGCTCGCCGCATCTTAGGCGAGGGGCGTCGAGGGGGGAACGGGATATAAAGAGTAGTAAAACGGTCGAGGCTAAGGTCGGCGGTACTTGCCCTTTAGTCTTATAAGGCCGAGGGTCGCCTCGATGGCCTCGGTCTTCCTCTAACACCCGAGTGGTATATGCGAGTTATTTGTAAAAAGCCGAGGGTAACATTTTTCCCCTCCCGCTCCCAAGGGGTATATCTGAGATATTTGTATAAAGCCGAGCATCACATTTCTCTTCTCGCCCTATGGAATAAGGTATAACTGCGATATTTTATTTAAAAAGCCGACGCTCGCTGAAACTAAGGCGAGGGGCGTCGAGGGGGGAACGGGATATAAAGAGTAGTAAGACGGTCGAGGCTAAGGTCGGCGGTACTTGCCCTTTAGTCTTATAAGGCCGAGGGTCGCCTCGATGGCCTCGGTCTTCCTCTAACACCCGAGTGGTATATGCGAGTTATTTGTAAAAAGCCGAGGGTAACATTTTTCCCCTCCCGCTCCCAAGGGGTATATCTGAGATATTTGTATAAAGCCGAGCATCACATTTCTCTTCTCGCCCTATGGAATAAGGTATAACTGCGATATTTTATTTAAAAAGCCGACGCTCGCTGAAACTAAGGCGAAGGGCGTCGTGGGGGGAACGGGATATAAAGAGTAGTAAGACGGTCGAGGCTAAGGTCGGCGGTACTTGCCCTTTAGTCTTATAAGGCCGAGGGTCGCCTCGATGGCCTCGGTCTTCCTAAAACACCCGAGTGGTATATGCGAGTTATTTGTAAAAAGCCGAGGGTAACATTTTTCCCCTCCCGCTCCCAAGGGGTATATCTGAGATATTTGTATAAAGCCGAGCATCACATTTCTCTTCTCGCCCTATGGAATAAGGTATAACTGCGATATTATATTTAAAAAGCCGACGCTCGCTGAAACTAAGGCCGGTGGCGTCGAGGGGGGAACGGGATATAAAGAGTAGTAAGACGGTCGAGGCTAAGGTCGGCGGTACTTGCCCTTTAGTCTTATAAGGCCGAGGGTCGCCTCGATGGCCTCGGTCTTCCTCTAACACCCGAGTGGTATATGCGAGTTATTTGTAAAAAGCCGAGGGTAACATTTTTCCCCTCCCGCTCCCAAGGGGTATATCTGAGATATTTGTATAAAGCCGAGCATCACATTTCTCTTCTCGCCCTATGGAATAAGGTATAACTGCGATATTTTATTTAAAAAGCCGACGCTCGCTGAAACTAAGGCGAGGGGCGTCGTGGGGGGAACGGGATATAAAGAGTAGTAAGACGGTCGAGGCTAAGGTCGGCGGTACTTGCCCTTTAGTCTTATAAGGCCGAGGGTCGCCTCGATGGCCTCGGTCTTCCTAAAACACCCGAGTGGTATATGCGAGTTATTTGTAAAAAGCCGAGGGTAACATTTTTCCCCTCCCGCTCCCAAGGGGTATATCTGAGATATTTGTATAAAGCCGAGCATCACATTTCTCTTCTCGCCCTATGGAATAAGGTATAACTGCGATATTATATTTAAAAAGCCGACGCTCGCTGAAACTAAGGCCGGTGGCGTCGAGGGGGGAACGGGATATAAAGAGTAGTAAGACGGTCGAGGCTAAGGTCGGCGGTACTTGCCCTTTAGTCTTATAAGGCCGAGGGTCGCCTCGATGGCCTCGGTCTTCCTAAAACACCCGAGTGGTATAGGCGAGTTATTTGTAAAAAGCCGAGGGTAACATTTTTCCCCTCCCGCTCCCAAGGGGTATATCTGAGATATTTGTATAAAGCCGAGCATCACATTTCTCTTCTCGCCCTATGGAATAAGGTATAACTGCGATATTATATTTAAAAAGCCGACGCTCGCTGAAACTAAGGCCGGTGGCGTCGAGGGGGGAACGGGATATAAAGAGTAGTAAGACGGTCGAGGCTAAGGTCGGCGGTACTTGCCCTTTAGTCTTATAAGGCCGAGGGTCGCCTCGATGGCCTCGGTCTTCCTAAAACACCCGAGTGGTATATGCGAGTTATTTGTAAAAAGCCGAGGGTAACATTTTTCCCCTCCCGCTCCCAAGGGGTATATCTGAGATATTTGTATAAAGCCGAGCTTCACATTTCTCTTCTCGCCCTATGAAATAAGGTATAACTGCGATATTATATTTAAAAATCCGACGCTCGCCGCATCTTAGGCGAGGGGTGTCGAGGGGGGAACGGGATATAAAGAGTAGTAAGACGGTCGAGGCTAAGGTCGGCGGTACTTGCCCTTTAGTCTTATAAGGCCGAGGGTCGCCTCGATGGCCTCGGTCTTCCTAAAACACCCGAGTGGTATATGCGAGTTATTTGTAAAAAGCCGAGGGTAACATTTTTCCCCTCCCGCTCCCAAGGGGTATATCTGAGATATTTGTATAAAGCCGAGCATCACATTTCTCTTCTCGCCCTACGGAATAAGGTATAACTGCGAGATTATATTTAAAAAGCCGACGCTCGCTGAAACTAAGGCGAGGGGCGTCGAGGGGGGAACGGGATATAAAGAGTAGTAAGACGGTCGAGGCTAAGGTCGGCGGTACTTGCCCTTTAGTCTTATAAGGCCGAGGGTCGCCTCGATGGCCTCGGTCTTCCTAAAACACCCGAGTGGTATATGCGAGTTATTTGTAAAAAGCCGAGGGTAACATTTTTCCCCTCCCGCTCCCAAGGGGTATATCTGAGATATTTGTATAAAGCCGAGCATCACATTTCTCTTCTCGCCCTATGGATTAAGGTATAACTGCGAGATTATATTTAAAAAGCCGAAGCTCGCTGAAACTAAGGCGAGGGGCGTCGAGGGGGGAACGGGATATAAAGAGTAGTAAGACGGTCGAGGCTAAGGTCGGCGGTACTTGCCCTTCAGTCTTATAAGGCCGAGGGTCGCCTCGATGGCCTCGGTCTTCCTAAAACACCCGAGTGGTATATGCGAGTTATTTGTAAAAAGCCGAGGGTAACATTTTTCCCCTCCCGCTCCCAAGGGGTATATCTGAGATATTTGTATAAAGCCGAGCATCACATTTCTCTTCTCGCCCTATGGAATAAGGTATAACTGCGATATTTTATTTAAAAAGCCGACGCTCGCCGCATCTTAGGCGAGGGGCGTCGAGGGGGGAACGGGATATAAAGAGTAGTAAAACGGTCGAGGCTAAGGTCGGCGGTACTTGCCCTTTAGTCTTATAAGGCCGAGGGTCGCCTCGATGGCCTCGGTCTTCCTAAAACACCCGAGTGGTATATGCGAGTTATTTGTAAAAAGCCGAGGGTAACATTTTTCCCCTCCCGCTCCCAAGGGGTATATCTGAGATATTTGTATAAAGCCGAGCATCACATTTCTCTTCTCGCCCTATGGAATAAGGTATAACTGCGATATTTTATTTAAAAAGCCGACGCTCGCTGAAACTAAGGCGAGGGGCGTCGAGGGGGGAACGGGATATAAAGAGTAGTAGGACGGTCGAGGCTAAGGTCGGCGGTACTTGCCCTTTAGTCTTATAAGGCCGAGGGTCGCCTCGATGGCCTCGGTCTTCCTAAAACACCCGAGTGGTATATGCGAGTTATTTGTAAAAAGCCGAGGGTAACATTTTTCCCCTCCCGCTCCCAAGGGGTATATCTGAGATATTTGTATAAAGCCGAGCATCACATTTCTCTTCTCGCCCTATGGAATAAGGTATAACTGCGATATTTTATTTAAAAAGCCGACGCTCGCCGCATCTTAGGCGAGGGGCGTCGAGGGGGGAACGGGATATAAAGAGTAGTAAGACGGTCGAGGCTAAGGTCGGCGGTACTTGCCCTTTAGTCTTATAAGGCCGAGGGTCGCCTCGATGGCCTCGGTCTTCCTAAAACACCCGAGTGGTATATGCGAGTTATTTGTAAAAAGCCGAGGGTAACATTTTTCCCCTCCCGCTCCCAAGGGGTATATCTGAGATATTTGTATAAAGCCGAGCATCACATTTCTCTTCTCGCCCTATGGAATAAGGTATAACTGCGATATTTTATTTAAAAAGCCGACGCTCACCGCATCTTAGGCGAGGGGCGTCGAGGGGGGAACGGGATATAAAGAGTAGTAAGACGGTCGAGGCTAAGGTCGGCGGTACTTGCCCTTTAGTCTTATAAGGCCGAGGGTCGCCTCGATGGCCTCGGTCTTCCTAAAACACCCGAGTGGTATATGCGAGTTATTTGTAAAAAGCCGAGGGTAACATTTTTTCCCTCCCGCTCCCAAGGGGTATATCTGAGATATTTGTATAAAGCCGAGCATCACATTTCTCTTCTCGCCCTATGGAATAAGGTATAACTGCGATATTATATTTAAAAATCCGACGCTTGCCGCATCTTAGGCGAGGGGTGTCGAGGGGGGAACGTGATATAAAGAGTAGTAAGACGGTCGAGGCTAAGGTCGGCGGTACTTGCCCTTTAGTCTTATAAGGCCGAGGGTCGCCTCGATAACCTCGGTCTTCCTAAAACACCCGAGTGGTATATGCGAGTTATTTGTAAAAAGCCGAGGGTAACATTTTTCCCCTCCCGCTCCCAAGGGGTATATCTGAGATATTTGTATAAAGCCGAGCATCACATTTCTCTTCTCGCCCTATGGAATAAGGTATAACTGCGATATATTATTTAAAAAGCCGACGCTCGCCGCATCTTAGGCGAGGGGCGTCGAGGGGGGAACGGGATATAAAGAGTAGTAAGACGGTCGAGGCTAAGGTCGGCGGTACTTGCCCTTTAGTCTTATAAGGCCGAGGGTCGCCTCGATGGCCTCGGTCTTCCTCTAACACCCGAGTGGTATATGCGAGTTATTTGTAAAAAGCCGAGGGTAACATTTTTCCCCTCCCGCTCCCAAGGGGTATATCTGAGATATTTGTATAAAGCCGAGCATCACATTTCTCTTCTCGCCCTATGGAATAAGGTATAACTGCGATATTTTATTTAAAAAGCCGACGCTCGCTGAAACTAAGGCGAGGGGCGTCGAGGGGGGAACGGGATATAAAGAGTAGTAAGACGGTCGAGGCTAAGGTCGGCGGTACTTGCCCTTTAGTCTTATAAGGCCGAGGGTCGCCTCGATGGCCTCGGTCTTCCTAAAACACCCGAGTGGTATATGCGAGTTATTTGTAAAAAGCCGAGGGTAACATTTTTCCCCTCCCGCTCCCAAGGGGTATATCTGAGATATTTGTATAAAGCCGAGCATCACATTTCTCTTCTCGCCCTATGGAATAAGGTATAACTGCGAGATTATATTTAAAAAGCCGACGCTCGCTGAAACTAAGGCGAGGGGCGTCGAGGGGGGAACGGGATATAAAGAGTAGTAAGACGGTCGAGGCTAAGGTCGGCGGTACTTGCCCTTTAGTCTTATAAGGCCGAGGGTCGCCTCGATGGCCTCGGTCTTTCTAAAACACCGAGTGGTATATGCGAGTTATTTGTAAAAAGCCGAGGGTAACATTTTTCCCCTCCCGCTCCCAAGGGGTATATCTGAGATATTTGTATAAAGCCGAGCTTCACATTTCTCTTCTCGCCCTATGGAATAAGGTATAACTGCGATATATTATTTAAAAATCCGACGCTCGCCGTATCTTAGGCGAGGGGCGTCGAGGGGGGAACGGGATATAAAGAGTAGCAAGACGGTCGAGGCTAAGGTCGGCGGTACTTGCCCTTTAGTCTTATAAGGCCGAGGGTCGCCTCGATGGCCTCGGTCTTCCTAAAACACCCGAGTGGTATATGCGAGTTATTTGTAAAAAGCCGAGGGTAATATTTTTTCCCTCCCGCTCCCAAGGGGTATATCCGAGATATTTGTATAAAGCCGAGCATCACATTTCTCTTCTCGCCCTATGGAATAAGGTATAACTGCGATATTTTATTTAAAAAGCCGACGCTCGCCGCATCTTAGGCGAGGGGCGTCGAGGGGGGAACGGGATATAAAGAGTAGTAAGACGGTCGAGGCTAAGGTCGGCGGTACTTGCCCTTTATTCTTATAAGGCCGAGGGTCGCCTCGAGTTATTTGTAAAAAGCCGAGGGTAACATTTTTCCCCTCCCGCTCCCAAGGGGTATATCTGAGATATTTGTATAAAGCCGAGCTTCACATTTCTCTTCTCGCCCTATGAAATAAGGTATAACTGCGATATTATATTTAAAAATCCGACGCTCGCCGCATCTTAGGCGAGGGGTGTCGAGGGGGGAACGGGATATAAAGAGTAGTAAGACGGTCGAGGCTAAGGTCGGCGGTACTTGCCCTTTAGTCTTATAAGGCCGAGGGTCGCCTCGATGGCCTCGGTCTTCCTAAAACACCCGAGTGGTATAGGCGAGTTATTTGTAAAAAGCCGAGGGTAACATTTTTCCCCTCCCGCTCCCAAAGGGTATATCTGAGATATTTGTATAAAGGCGAGCATCACATTTCTCTTCTCGCCCTATGGAATAAGGTATAACTGCGATATATTATTTAAAAAGCCGACGCTCGCCGTATCTTAGGCGAGGGGCGTCGAGGGGGGAACGGGATATAAAGAGTAGTAAGACGGTCGAGGCTAAGGTCGGCGGTACTTGCCCTTTAGTCTTATAAGGCCGAGGGTCGCCTCGATGGCCTCGGTCTTCCTAAAACACCCGAGTGGTATATGCGAGTTATTTGTAAAAAGCCGAGGGTAACATTTTTCCCCTCCCGCTCCCAAGGGGTATATCTGAGATATTTGTATAAAGCCGAGCATCACATTTCTCTTCTCGCCCTATGGATTAAGGTATAACTGCGAGATTATATTTAAAAAGCCGAAGCTCGCTGAAACTAAGGCGAGGGGCGTCGAGGGGGGAACGGGATATAAAGAGTAGTAAGACGGTCGAGGCTAAGGTCGGCGGTACTTGCCCTTCAGTCTTATAAGGCCGAGGGTCGCCTCGATGGCCTCGGTCTTCCTAAAACACCCGAGTGGTATATGCGAGTTATTTGTAAAAAGCCGAGGGTAACATTTTTCCCCTCCCGCTCCCAAGGGGTATATCTGAGATATTTGTATAAAGCCGAGCATCACATTTCTCTTCTCGCCCTATGGAATAAGGTATAACTGCGATATTTTATTTAAAAAGCCGACGCTCGCCGCATCTTAGGCGAGGGGCGTCGAGGGGGGAACGGGATATAAAGAGTAGTAAAACGGTCGAGGCTAAGGTCGGCGGTACTTGCCCTTTAGTCTTATAAGGCCGAGGGTCGCCTCGATGGCCTCGGTCTTCCTAAAACACCCGAGTGGTATATGCGAGTTATTTGTAAAAAGCCGAGGGTAACATTTTTCCCCTCCCGCTCCCAAGGGGTATATCTGAGATATTTGTATAAAGCCGAGCATCACATTTCTCTTCTCGCCCTATGGAATAAGGTATAACTGCGATATTTTATTTAAAAAGCCGACGCTCGCTGAAACTAAGGCGAGGGGCGTCGAGGGGGGAACGGGATATAAAGAGTAGTAGGACGGTCGAGGCTAAGGTCGGCGGTACTTGCCCTTTAGTCTTATAAGGCCGAGGGTCGCCTCGATGGCCTCGGTCTTCCTAAAACACCCGAGTGGTATATGCGAGTTATTTGTAAAAAGCCGAGGGTAACATTTTTCCCCTCCCGCTCCCAAGGGGTATATCTGAGATATTTGTATAAAGCCGAGCATCACATTTCTCTTCTCGCCCTATGGAATAAGGTATAACTGCGATATTTTATTTAAAAAGCCGACGCTCGCCGCATCTTAGGCGAGGGGCGTCGAGGGGGGAACGGGATATAAAGAGTAGTAAGACGGTCGAGGCTAAGGTCGGCGGTACTTGCCCTTTAGTCTTATAAGGCCGAGGGTCGCCTCGATGGCCTCGGTCTTCCTAAAACACCCGAGTGGTATATGCGAGTTATTTGTAAAAAGCCGAGGGTAACATTTTTCCCCTCCCGCTCCCAAGGGGTATATCTGAGATATTTGTATAAAGCCGAGCATCACATTTCTCGAACGGGATATAAAGGAGTAGTAAGACGGTCGAGGCTAAGGTCGGCGGTACTTGCCCTTTAGTCTTATAAGGCCGAGGTTCGGTCTTCCTAAAACACCCGAGTGGTATATGCGAGTTATTTGTAAAAAGCCGAGGGTAACATTTTTTCCCCTTATAAGGCCGAGGGTCGCCTCGATGGCCTCGGTCTTCCTAAAACACCCGAGTGGTATATGCGAGTTATTTGTAAAAAGCCGAGGGTAACATTTTTTCCCTCCCGCTCCCAAGGGGTATATCTGAGATATTTGTATAAAGCCGAGCATCACATTTCTCTTCTCGCCCTATGGAATAAGGTATAACTGCGATATTATATTTAAAAATCCGACGCTTGCCGCATCTTAGGCGAGGGGTGTCGAGGGGGGAACGTGATATAAAGAGTAGTAAGACGGTCGAGGCTAAGGTCGGCGGTACTTGCCCTTTAGTCTTATAAGGCCGAGGGTCGCCTCGATAACCTCGGTCTTCCTAAAACACCCGAGTGGTATATGCGAGTTATTTGTAAAAAGCCGAGGGTAACATTTTTCCCCTCCCGCTCCCAAGGGGTATATCTGAGATATTTGTATAAAGCCGAGCATCACATTTCTCTTCTCGCCCTATGGAATAAGGTATAACTGCGATATATTATTTAAAAAGCCGACGCTCGCCGCATCTTAGGCGAGGGGCGTCGAGGGGGGAACGGGATATAAAGAGTAGTAAGACGGTCGAGGCTAAGGTCGGCGGTACTTGCCCTTTAGTCTTATAAGGCCGAGGGTCGCCTCGATGGCCTCGGTCTTCCTCTAACACCCGAGTGGTATATGCGAGTTATTTGTAAAAAGCCGAGGGTAACATTTTTCCCCTCCCGCTCCCAAGGGGTATATCTGAGATATTTGTATAAAGCCGAGCATCACATTTCTCTTCTCGCCCTATGGAATAAGGTATAACTGCGATATTTTATTTAAAAAGCCGACGCTCGCTGAAACTAAGGCGAGGGGCGTCGAGGGGGGAACGGGATATAAAGAGTAGTAAGACGGTCGAGGCTAAGGTCGGCGGTACTTGCCCTTTAGTCTTATAAGGCCGAGGGTCGCCTCGATGGCCTCGGTCTTCCTAAAACACCCGAGTGGTATATGCGAGTTATTTGTAAAAAGCCGAGGGTAACATTTTTCCCCTCCCGCTCCCAAGGGGTATATCTGAGATATTTGTATAAAGCCGAGCATCACATTTCTCTTCTCGCCCTATGGAATAAGGTATAACTGCGAGATTATATTTAAAAAGCCGACGCTCGCTGAAACTAAGGCGAGGGGCGTCGAGGGGGGAACGGGATATAAAGAGTAGTAAGACGGTCGAGGCTAAGGTCGGCGGTACTTGCCCTTTAGTCTTATAAGGCCGAGGGTCGCCTCGATGGCCTCGGTCTTTCTAAAACACCGAGTGGTATATGCGAGTTATTTGTAAAAAGCCGAGGGTAACATTTTTCCCCTCCCGCTCCCAAGGGGTATATCTGAGATATTTGTATAAAGCCGAGCTTCACATTTCTCTTCTCGCCCTATGGAATAAGGTATAACTGCGATATTTTATTTAAAAAGCCGACGCTCACCGCATCTTAGGCGAGGGGCGTCGAGGGGGGAACGGGATATAAAGAGTAGTAAGACGGTCGAGGCTAAGGTCGGCGGTACTTGCCCTTTAGTCTTATAAGGCCGAGGGTCGCCTCGATGGCCTCGGTCTTCCTAAAACACCCGAGTGGTATATGCGAGTTATTTGTAAAAAGCCGAGGGTAACATTTTTTCCCTCCCGCTCCCAAGGGGTATATCTGAGATATTTGTATAAAGCCGAGCATCACATTTCTCTTCTCGCCCTATGGAATAAGGTATAACTGCGATATTATATTTAAAAATCCGACGCTTGCCGCATCTTAGGCGAGGGGTGTCGAGGGGGGAACGTGATATAAAGAGTAGTAAGACGGTCGAGGCTAAGGTCGGCGGTACTTGCCCTTTAGTCTTATAAGGCCGAGGGTCGCCTCGATAACCTCGGTCTTCCTAAAACACCCGAGTGGTATATGCGAGTTATTTGTAAAAAGCCGAGGGTAACATTTTTCCCCTCCCGCTCCCAAGGGGTATATCTGAGATATTTGTATAAAGCCGAGCATCACATTTCTCTTCTCGCCCTATGGAATAAGGTATAACTGCGATATATTATTTAAAAAGCCGACGCTCGCCGCATCTTAGGCGAGGGGCGTCGAGGGGGGAACGGGATATAAAGAGTAGTAAGACGGTCGAGGCTAAGGTCGGCGGTACTTGCCCTTTAGTCTTATAAGGCCGAGGGTCGCCTCGATGGCCTCGGTCTTCCTCTAACACCCGAGTGGTATATGCGAGTTATTTGTAAAAAGCCGAGGGTAACATTTTTCCCCTCCCGCTCCCAAGGGGTATATCTGAGATATTTGTATAAAGCCGAGCATCACATTTCTCTTCTCGCCCTATGGAATAAGGTATAACTGCGATATTTTATTTAAAAAGCCGACGCTCGCTGAAACTAAGGCGAGGGGCGTCGAGGGGGGAACGGGATATAAAGAGTAGTAAGACGGTCGAGGCTAAGGTCGGCGGTACTTGCCCTTTAGTCTTATAAGGCCGAGGGTCGCCTCGATGGCCTCGGTCTTCCTAAACACCCGAGTGGTATATGCGAGTTATTTGTAAAAAGCCGAGGGTAACATTTTTCCCCTCCCGCTCCCAAGGGGTATATCTGAGATATTTGTATAAAGCCGAGCATCACATTTCTCTTCTCGCCCTATGGAATAAGGTATAACTGCGAGATTATATTTAAAAAGCCGACGCTCGCTGAAACTAAGGCGAGGGGCGTCGAGGGGGGAACGGGATATAAAGAGTAGTAAGACGGTCGAGGCTAAGGTCGGCGGTACTTGCCCTTTAGTCTTATAAGGCCGAGGGTCGCCTCGATGGCCTCGGTCTTTCTAAAACACCGAGTGGTATATGCGAGTTATTTGTAAAAAGCCGAGGGTAACATTTTTCCCCTCCCGCTCCCAAGGGGTATATCTGAGATATTTGTATAAAGCCGAGCTTCACATTTCTCTTCTCGCCCTATGGAATAAGGTATAACTGCGATATATTATTTAAAAATCCGACGCTCGCCGTATCTTAGGCGAGGGGCGTCGAGGGGGGAACGGGATATAAAGAGTAGCAAGACGGTCGAGGCTAAGGTCGGCGGTACTTGCCCTTTAGTCTTATAAGGCCGAGGGTCGCCTCGATGGCCTCGGTCTTCCTAAAACACCCGAGTGGTATATGCGAGTTATTTGTAAAAAGCCGAGGGTAACATTTTTCCCCTCCCGCTCCCAAGGGGTATATCTGAGATATTTGTATAAAGCCGAGCATCACATTTCTCTTCTCGCCCTATGGAATAAGGTATAACTGCGATATTATATTTAAAAATCCGACGCTCGCCGCATCTTAGGCGAGGGGTGTCGAGGGGGGAACGGGATATAAAGAGTAGTAAGACGGTCGAGGCTAAGGTCGGCGGTACTTGCCCTTTAGTCTTATAAGGCCGAGGGTCGCCTCGATGGCCTCGGTCTTCCTAAAACACCCGAGTGGTATATGCGAGTTATTTGTAAAAAGCCGAGGGTAACATTTTTCCCCTCCCGCTCCCAAGGGGTATATCTGAGATATTTGTATAAAGCCGAGCATCACATTTCTCTTCTCGCCCTATGGAATAAGGTATAACTGCGATATTATATTTAAAAATCCGACGCTCGCCGCATCTTAGGCGAGGGGTGTCGAGGGGGGAACGGGATATAAAGAGTAGTAAGACGGTCGAGGCTAAGGTCGGCGGTACTTGCCCTTTAGTCTTATAAGGCCGAGGGTCGCCTCGATGGCCTCGGTCTTCCTAAAACACCCGAGTGGTATATGCGAGTTATTTGTAAAAAGCCGAGGGTAACATTTTTCCCCTCCCGCTCCCAAGGGGTATATCTGAGATATTTGTATAAAGCCGAGCATCACATTTCTCTTCTCGCCCTACGGAATAAGGTATAACTGCGAGATTATATTTAAAAAGCCGACGCTCGCTGAAACTAAGGCGAGGGGCGTCGAGGGGGGAACGGGATATAAAGAGTAGTAAGACGGTCGAGGCTAAGGTCGGCGGTACTTGCCCTTTAGTCTTATAAGGCCGAGGGTCGCCTCGATGGCCTCGGTCTTCCTAAAACACCCGAGTGGTATATGCGAGTTATTTGTAAAAAGCCGAGGGTAACATTTTTCCCCTCCCGCTCCCAAGGGGTATATCTGAGATATTTGTATAAAGCCGAGCATCACATTTCTCTTCTCGCCCTATGGAATAAGGTATAACTGCGATATTTTATTTAAAAAGCCGACGCTCGCCGCATCTTAGGCGAGGGGCGTCGAGGGGGGAACGGGATATAAAGAGTAGTAAAACGGTCGAGGCTAAGGTCGGCGGTACTTGCCCTTTAGTCTTATAAGGCCGAGGGTCGCCTCGATGGCCTCGGTCTTCCTCTAACACCCGAGTGGTATATGCGAGTTATTTGTAAAAAGCCGAGGGTAACATTTTTCCCCTCCCGCTCCCAAGGGGTATATCTGAGATATTTGTATAAAGCCGAGCATCACATTTCTCTTCTCGCCCTATGGAATAAGGTATAACTGCGATATTTTATTTAAAAAGCCGACGCTCGCTGAAACTAAGGCGAGGGGCGTCGAGGGGGGAACGGGATATAAAGAGTAGTAAGACGGTCGAGGCTAAGGTCGGCGGTACTTGCCCTTTAGTCTTATAAGGCCGAGGGTCGCCTCGATGGCCTCGGTCTTCCTCTAACACCCGAGTGGTATATGCGAGTTATTTGTAAAAAGCCGAGGGTAACATTTTTCCCCTCCCGCTCCCAAGGGGTATATCTGAGATATTTGTATAAAGCCGAGCATCACATTTCTCTTCTCGCCCTATGGAATAAGGTATAACTGCGATATTTTATTTAAAAAGCCGACGCTCGCTGAAACTAAGGCGAGGGGCGTCGTGGGGGGAACGGGATATAAAGAGTAGTAAGACGGTCGAGGCTAAGGTCGGCGGTACTTGCCCTTTAGTCTTATAAGGCCGAGGGTCGCCTCGATGGCCTCGGTCTTCCTAAAACACCCGAGTGGTATATGCGAGTTATTTGTAAAAAGCCGAGGGTAACATTTTTCCCCTCCCGCTCCCAAGGGGTATATCTGAGATATTTGTATAAAGCCGAGCATCACATTTCTCTTCTCGCCCTATGGAATAAGGTATAACTGCGATATTATATTTAAAAAGCCGACGCTCGCTGAAACTAAGGCCGGTGGCGTCGAGGGGGGAACGGGATATAAAGAGTAGTAAGACGGTCGAGGCTAAGGTCGGCGGTACTTGCCCTTTAGTCTTATAAGGCCGAGGGTCGCCTCGATGGCCTCGGTCTTCCTCTAACACCCGAGTGGTATATGCGAGTTATTTGTAAAAAGCCGAGGGTAACATTTTTCCCCTCCCGCTCCCAAGGGGTATATCTGAGATATTTGTATAAAGCCGAGCATCACATTTCTCTTCTCGCCCTATGGAATAAGGTATAACTGCGATATTTTATTTAAAAAGCCGACGCTCGCTGAAACTAAGGCGAGGGGCGTCGTGGGGGGAACGGGATATAAAGAGTAGTAAGACGGTCGAGGCTAAGGTCGGCGGTACTTGCCCTTTAGTCTTATAAGGCCGAGGGTCGCCTCGATGGCCTCGGTCTTCCTAAAACACCCGAGTGGTATATGCGAGTTATTTGTAAAAAGCCGAGGGTAACATTTTTCCCCTCCCGCTCCCAAGGGGTATATCTGAGATATTTGTATAAAGCCGAGCATCACATTTCTCTTCTCGCCCTATGGAATAAGGTATAACTGCGATATTATATTTAAAAAGCCGACGCTCGCTGAAACTAAGGCCGGTGGCGTCGAGGGGGGAACGGGATATAAAGAGTAGTAAGACGGTCGAGGCTAAGGTCGGCGGTACTTGCCCTTTAGTCTTATAAGGCCGAGGGTCGCCTCGATGGCCTCGGTCTTCCTAAAACACCCGAGTGGTATAGGCGAGTTATTTGTAAAAAGCCGAGGGTAACATTTTTCCCCTCCCGCTCCCAAGGGGTATATCTGAGATATTTGTATAAAGCCGAGCATCACATTTCTCTTCTCGCCCTATGGAATAAGGTATAACTGCGATATTATATTTAAAAAGCCGACGCTCGCTGAAACTAAGGCCGGTGGCGTCGAGGGGGGAACGGGATATAAAGAGTAGTAAGACGGTCGAGGCTAAGGTCGGCGGTACTTGCCCTTTAGTCTTATAAGGCCGAGGGTCGCCTCGATGGCCTCGGTCTTCCTAAAACACCCGAGTGGTATATGCGAGTTATTTGTAAAAAGCCGAGGGTAACATTTTTCCCCTCCCGCTCCCAAGGGGTATATCTGAGATA
>CAXAKS010000072.1:0-32649 GCA_963969495.1 Ceratothoa steindachneri | reverse complement strand
TTACTTCCTCCTAGAGATTTCTAATTTACCTCTTACCTAGCCACTTCTCACATATTTCCTTGAGTGGCGGCTAGACGGGCCAGCGTGATGGGAGGAGGGATAGGGCTGGTTCACTTCTTCCTCTTGGCTCTGGTTTGGGCAGTGCGTTTTAATTTTCTGTATTCTTTCACCCCTTTTCTCTCTTTACTAACCCTCCCCATCTTTCGTTTCCTTTATATCCGTTCACACACCACAAGAGAATGTCAGGTGTAGCATGGTCAACCTTGCTACGGCCGTTTACCTTTCCAGCTTCAAGGTCTGTAAGAAGAACTGCGGCAATATATCTTCCCTACGTTTTTGCCTCCTTTACCTTCATACTTACAAACTTTCTACGGGATTCGCTTTTGTTGGTATCACCCCTGAAATTCTCACCCCTCCCCCTTCTGATGCACATCCATTAATGCCTACACATCTCATATAAGAAACCAACATTACTAATTAATTATGAGTTAAACAAAATAAACCCCCTAAATCATAACATTGGCCATAGTGAAGCTAGAGGCACTCAATTTTATGTTGATCTCGGGTTGGTCTATTAACCTATAAAGTTGGATGGTGAATAATTCACAGAGTCGTTTTGGGGATTTTCATTTTTTTAGTCGCGTGCGACTTTATAATTTACTATGTCGGTTCGTAGGCCAGTCGGTCGGAGGGTAACCATTTTACTTTTCAACAATTTCTTTGGCAATAAACATCGTAACTATTCGGCCGATTCTAACAAATTTGCACCCTGATGTTGTTTTACATTCTCTTTCGAATGATATAATTATATGGTCCTCCCAAGGTTAGTACGGCGACGTTGAAGGTGGTAACGTCATAGGGTCCTAAGGTCATAAGTCAGAATAATTCAGAGCACGCGACTTAGGTCAGTTGACCTTGTTCTCTTGCACTCGGACTCTCCTTTAGTGGCTCGTAGGATTACGTTAGTCTTAGTTTTCTGTAAAGTGGTTCTTCTTATTGTTATATTTTAAGTGCATTTTTATCCATGCGCGACCATGAGGCTAACTCAGTGAAGAAACGTAGCGGAAAGGGGAGAAAAGACGAGTAAATACCCACGGGTTACTTCCTCCCCTGTGGTTCAACCCATCCCCACTCGTTACCAGGCGAAAAAGGAAGCAGAGTCACCCGCTTCCCTTGAAACCCGCTTCGACTCCGAGTTTAGCAGCATTCTGAACAATATATTCGCTAAAGAGCAAAAGGACTGCGATTCACTCAGCCACCTTTGGATCAAAGCTCGTAATAAGATTCAGGAGTCCACCCGTGGTAATAAAGTCTTTTCCTACGTCGTGAAGAACGACCTCCTGTACAGCACCTGCTTGGAAAGCAATAGTTCTAAGGCCCAGACACTATGCATCCCCCGTTCGCAGGTACTCCTCATAATTAAAACGGCCCATGATAGTATTTTCTCTGGCCATTTCAGCCATACTAAAACGGCTCAGAGAATCTTTAAATATTTTTATTGGCCTGAGGTGGCAAATGAAATCCTCATATATTGCCCTTCGTGTGAAGTTTGTCAAAGGACAGCCGCAAAAGGACGCGTCAGACCCGCTCCGCTGCAAAAGGGATCCATCACAGCTGAAACATTCGCCCATGTCGCAATCAACTGGATTGGCCCCTTCACCCCCTAGATCCGCTAAATGTGATGCTAATGGCTTGCCCAGTGCTACCGAATCCCCGCCATCCGAATTATACGTTAACGCCCAGCTGCTCTCCGATTTGAAGAGTCAGCTAAAGCAGTTATTGAGTCACTTTGGAGACGTGATTTCCGAGATTCACGGCTATGCCGCTCAGTTTGAGCATTATATTATTTTAACTACCATGGAGCCTTTCTTTCTGAGCCATAAACCCTGTCCATCCATTTAAGATATATTTAACGCAGAAGTTACTAAATTATTAAATTTAAAGATTATACAAGTCTCAATCCAATTACTGCTCCACTACTGTGTTGGTAAAGAAGTCCGACGAGTCATATAGGCTGTGCGTCGATTTTCGGAAACTTAATTCAGTAACCTTTTTCGATGCTGAGCCTATATCCTTGATCGATCAAAACATCCGTCTCTTTGAAAAGGCCAATTACATTACCGAATTTGACCTATGTAAGGCTTATTATCAAATTCCCCTTAAAGAAGTTGTAAAGAGATACACGGCTTTATCTCCACAGACAAAGGTTAAATGCAGTTCGGCCGTCTCCCTTTCGGCTTGGTGACGGCCTGTAGTAATTACAATCGCATGATGCGAAGAATATTAGACGGATTGGCAAACGTGACTTTATATTTTGATAACATTCACGTTGCAACTCGCGAGTGGGACTATCACGTGATCACCTTCCAGGCCTTGAGTGAACACGGACTCACAAATAGCAAGAGCAAGTGCCATTTTGCTTATAGTATGATTTACTACCTTGGCTTTCACATTGGGAACAAAAGATTAACCCCCCAGGAGGACAAAATCTGCGCGATTGTGTAAATGTCCCATCCGTCCAATAAGAAGCAGCTGAGATCCTTCATGGGATGTGCCTCTTTCTACCGCCACTTCGTCCCCCATTTTGATTCTTTCTCAGCCCCTTTGTGTGATTTGCTGAAAAGAAGTCCCCGGAACACCTGGTCTGGTCCCCATTAGCTCTCTCTCTCACTTCGAACGACTAGAGGGAAAATTAGCTTTTGCCTCTATCCTCTGGCTCTCTAACCCTAAGAAGACATTTGGTTTTACTCCAGTATAGCGATGATGGCGACAGTTACCCCTGTCGCCTACGCTAGCCGTAAGCTTCTCCCGCACGAGAAAAATTATGCCGTCATTGAAAACGAGGCTCTGGCTATTATATGGGTCATGCAGAAGTTTAGAATGTATTTATTAGGTAAAGAGTTCATTGTAGAGACGGATCGCAAGCCCCTCGCATATTTGCGAAATGTAAAAAGCAACAATGGTAGCCTTATGCGCTTGAGATTATACCTCCAGGAGTAACAGTTTAAAATCAATTATATAAAAGGATCCGATAATTGTGTTGCTGATAGTTTGAGTAGGAACCCTTTTGAGCCTATCCAAACTAATCTAGGATCAATTTTATGCTTGTAACTTTTATGTTTAATTTTGTTCCTCTTGTTTAAAATGTATATATTCGGACAATAAGTTTCTCCGTCAACAAATCAAGAACGATCCGGTAACCCCATGTATCGTTCGGAGCAATTAATTCCCTGTATATTATATTTCCCTTTTGTATCTTTATGTATTGTGTTTTTTTATCTTTGTGTATTATTTTTTTTGTGAAGCGCTAGGACGTTATTGACCATAGGTGATCGACCTCCGTTTGAACGAATGTTAGTTCTTGTAGCCCTTATGTTCTTGTCGAATTCAATTATTTCTTGTGTCCCTGGATACTCTTTGTACATAAATATGTCCAAGTCACCAAAGCGCGACCCGTTCAAGGTCAGGTATCCCCTAATTGTCCTCCCCTTGAGGTCGGGAAAATTTGAGACTTTTAATACCCATCCAGCGGTTGTTAGATGTCACTTTTTTTTAAAGGAACATCTTGGGAATGGAGGAATTGTCGAGAATGAAGGATCCTTGTCGCCATGGGCCCTGTCGAAACCACGGTCTTAGTCCATGTGGGCGAGGACCGTGGGAAGAGTCAGAATATCGAACTGCTTTCTGCGATAACGAGGATTGGAATCTCGAACGCGCGCTTCTGTCGTCTCCCAGGGCGTTATCAAGAAACTCCCGCGTGAGTACTTCCCATCTCTCAAGCGCTGTGTTGGTTCGTGGAGAGATTCACCCGCGCCCACCCTGGCGGAGGCAGTAACGGTTCTGGCTAGTCCTTATATATTGTTGGTCCCAATTGGGCAGCGACAGTATATGACTGTCTTTTACAACGAAACACATCATTCTCGATCGCGCTCCAGTCTTCTACGAGCCGAAGACTAGAATTATACCGAAGGATCTGGAGCCCCAGCCAATTGGCCCATCTTTGGTTTTGGTCCATTTTGTTTGGCACGAATACTCTCTCCAGTTAGTGTTACTACTAGAGGTTCAACTCCCCGTGGTTAAAGTCCCTCGAATAACATCCGATCCCCGTTCCATCTCTTAAAGCCTCTAACCCAAGCTAGGCTGAGACGAATCATGTGTGGCTACCTCTCCTGTCATCCCTGTGTCTGTGTGCGTATGTACAGAGGCTTGTATCGCCTCTTGACCCCCCCCCACCGTAGAGCCCACACCAAGTAGCTCTGTTAGTTCGGTTCTTGTGTACATCGAGTATCCATTGCCATTATTCTATTCAATTTATTTATTGTCTATAACTGTGTAAATATTAAAGTATATTTTGTTTCTACTTTTTCATAAGCCTCATAGCCCGCAGCCAACTTTAGACAATTGTTTTGAATTTAAATCCTTCGCACTCGTCCACGTTCAGGGAAGTTAGACCCCAACTTCCTCCGGGTCCAACTTCCCCCTACTTCTATCCCCCATCTAGTCGTGACCAGAGTTGCGTCAAGGTCACTCGTTGACCTTGAACGTTCACGCAAATTGGGTAGAAGTGACGTATATGTCGGTGGTTCATTCTAATATATATATATATATATATATATATATATATATATATATATATATATATATATAAGTTCACTAGATAAATAGTATTCACGTGGCGTGTTGAAAATAGTTTATAAAGCAATGGTCAATGATTATGTTATCCTAGATAACTTAATCCTTAACCTTATTTTAATTTATATATAAGTAAAGGGGAGTTGAAGGTATTTAGTTCACTGAAAACGAGTTTCGTTACAAATGGGAATGATACACAAGCAAAAACGAACGAGAATCGGGAATAAATGCTTTAGATGAGGAACCAGGTAAATATTTCTAGGAATTCAATAGATTGGCAATATTTATATTTATATTATCTGTATCATTGGGTATTTATACATATACAATAATTTATATAAATATATATTATGTGGGCTGCGATTTCTTGCGCAGATAGGGAAAATAGATATAATTAAGAGCAAGGGAGAAGATTGGAAACATACATTTGAGAGTAGCAATCGTATTTAAATTAGTATAAATGAAATTTTGATAAGTGATGGGCATTGATTAATATAAACACACGACTGTGACACGAGGTATAGACTCAAGTGGAGAGAGCACGAGTGGCTTTGAGTATGGGAGAGATACAAGGACAAAAGGAGAACGACTCTGATTGGCTAATTTAAACTGCGGCAGGCCAAGGTTATGTTTGGTTGGTAACAACCGTACTAATACATAGTGGGTAAAAACAGCATTGGAATGTTGTACATAAATTGGGGCGTCCTACATGAATTTCCTGCGAGATGTGTAAGCTCTTAAATGGAGAAAATGCCAAGGGCATTTTAAAAACTTTTGTAGTAACTGTCCAAAAATGACAGCTGCTACACTGGAAAGTGCGTGACGGGTGTCATAGACTTGGCAAAGGTCGTACGGAGCAGTGTCCGATTCGCACACTGTATGTAAAATAGGGCCGCAAAGTCGATGTTACTGAGTTGAAAAAAGGAGTGATCATCTTCGAGCGCGCCGAGGCCAGCCTGTGAAGGATGTAAGTTTAACTACACCCACACGTTCATACGCGTCTACCAGCTATGGCAAAAATCTCGGTCTAGAAGAAATTCCTGGCAAAATAGTGAACGAAAGACGTTACTGATGGACCACGACCGCCGGAGTGTTTCACGCCTTCTAGCTAAAAATTGCTTCGCTTCAAGGCAAAAATTGCTGCAAGACGTCAACGCCAGTCCGTTGGTACCCATTACTGAAAGAACACTCCGAAGCGAACTACATAGCATGAACATATGAAGCAATGTGGCACGCAAGAGGCCTTTGCTTTCTTGTGCACACAAAGGTACCGGTTACAGTGGTCTAAAGACACAAACAGTGCACCGCAGATGACTAGAAACGCGTTATCTGGTCAGACGAATCACGTTTCTGCTTGATCTGAATGACACCCTGCTTCGTTTTTATCAAAGACCTCATGTGTGCAGGGTGATATTCAGGCTGACAGATGGTTTCTGATGTACTGGGAGGTTGTTAATTATGCGGAAATGATTCCTTTCGTTGAAGTGAAACACAATTTAGATCAGTATACAGGCCTACATCGAGCGGCTAGAAGACTAGGTTTTGACGTTTTCCGTTCATCTTAACGCGGAACGTAGCATTTCGATCCCTGTCTTCCAGGATGACAACTACCGTCTTCACTGGAATCGAACTGTAACTGACTCACATGATGGAAATTCAGAAACAATCACACATCTGCATTTTCCTGCAAAATCACCGGATTTCAACCCCATCGAAAATCTATGGGACAACCTTGAACAACGTGTTAATTTGGCTGAATTGCACAATTTGCCAGATAATAATAATAATATAATAATCATTTGGATTTATAATATCGGTATATTGGCGTTAGTGTCTAAAATTGCATGATTCTGCGATGCTTTCGATGCAAATATTTCACTTATATTTGGAGAGGAAATCCTTAATTGGGTTCAGATGATATGTCAGTAATACGCATCTCCTGCAATGCAACACAGTACGCATTTCACAGCATCCTGTTTGATATGGGCTTTAGATAAACTTAATGGGAGAGTTCTTTTAAAGTTTACTAAAGTTTAATATCACGAAATGTAAAGTTAGACATAACAAAAGTCATATATGTAAAATGAGAACTCACCATAAGCGGGGAAACTTTAGATTCCATTTATATAAATAACATCCATTTCTGACGATCTTACATTAAAAAAAAAAAAAAAATTAGGGATCAAAATTGGCGCATAAAAGCCTCTGTCTGACTTTCAATATAAATATAAAGGTGTTTTTTCCCTATATGAATCAATGGTTCGCTCACAACAATTGAAGTGCGTTGTTTTACTTTGGTTACCCTTCTTTTCTGAAATACTCTTCAAAAAGGGGGAGGGGGGTTCGAGGTAGCAAGGGCCACCACGCTGCAGCAGATATCTAGATGTTTACGTACCTTCCTGGCCACAACGCCCGAGGGTGGATCTGCGGCTACAATCTTCCCCACATTTTCATTTTTCCCCGCGTTACCCCTTTCTTTATAGATCTATCCTTACAAATTTTCTGACGGAGGTGCTCTCATTGGTTCTCGCGTCTTAGTGGTAAGTAACTTCTTTAGAGAAATATAATAATTTAATAAGCTTAGAGTTCAATGATGTACCACAAAACTCAGTCTCAAAGTAATAAAAGTAATAAACATACCGTAAGAAGAAAGGCGCTGAAGATCCGGGTTTAGCTTATTGGAAAATCGGCGAATTCTCGGGTGAACTCGTTAAAGTTTATAAATTTTCATTCGTGTTCCTAAACTGAATCCCACTTTGCTTTTCAGGCCTTTAGGCTAGAAATTAACCATATCATAACTGGTTTAAGCCAATTCATTGAGGTTTTCATTCTAATATTGCGAACAACTTTCGCTTATAAAATACAGTAGCTACTCCTTGGAATCCTCTCCCTCGATATATCGTTCAAAGGAGTTCGATAAATTGATTAAAAAATCGATTGAAACAGTATGTTGAGAGTGAAAATATTGAAATTTACACACGCCACAAGAGGAAATAGGCGTAGTTAATTGGGAATAAAGGGAAATTGGTGCACAATGCAAAAATGATAGTGGCACTTGGTGAAACTATTTGCTCAATGACCTTTAAAAGTATGTGAATAAATGTTTTTCATTTTCGTTTTGTACTTTTGCGTCAGTATATTTCTTTTTCACTATTATAGGGAAGATTTCAATGAGAAGAACTATCCTGCTCTTTTCTTTCTCTTGAACGCCTCGTTTGAATGGATGTGACCCGCCTCGAATCCACTTACTGGTCATTGATAGCTCTTTATTACCAGGAATCATTGATACATATGATAATAAGTGAATATCAGTATTATGAAATTTAACATCAAAGTAAAATGAAAGAATTTTCTATGACACAAGATATACAGGGTGAACATAAAGCCTTTCTCTCGTTATGAAAAATCATATCTGAAATGTCAGACATTTTATCCTCATCAGGTGGCGCTACATTCGTGAGTATCAAAAGGGCGTCTATGAAGGAGAAAACGAAGCATTCTGTTTATCATGAAACAAAATCGCCAATTATAGTTCGACGAAGATTCAGAAATGAATACAGACGATATCCTCCAGTTGTTAAGAATGCCAAGGGTTGGTATGAGAAATTTAAAGAGAATGGTAGTGTTAGTGACCTCAAAGGAACTGGTCGGCCACGCACGAATGAAACAACTATTGATGTTGTGTGTATTGCTTTACAACGCAGCCCTCAGAAGCTAGATGTTGCATGAGCCGCTAGCATACGGGCTGCTATAAAATTTCTACAACATGCAACGGACTTCTTCCATTCTAACTTGGTCCTCCAGGACAGTCTCAGAAAATAAACACGACCCCACTTAATTGTGGTAACGTTGACAGATCCTAAAGCACAGGGTCTTTGAATCAAAGCCTTTTCTCTTAAACTCACAAGCGGTCAGAGGGAGCCTAGCTCATCTGGTCCTGGGAAGCTTTTATTAAAAATAACAACAACAACCCTCTGAGATCACCTTGTCGTTTCTCAAGGAAATTTGACTTATCACAGAGAACAGTGGTTAAAGTTTTTCACAAAAGGTTGCGTTTGTATAGCACAATGTGAAAATCGTTCAAGCCTTAGAGCTAAACGATCACCCCCGACGTGTTATTTTAACTAAAGAAAATCTGAAATGAATTGATGCGGAAAATGATTACCTTAATTAAACACGTTTTTTTCTGAGGTTACCTTTTACACTCGGGGATGATAGGCAGGTACAACGCTCGTATATGGGGAACAGAAAACCAACATGTGTTAGGCCACGAGAGGGATCACCGTAAAGCGAATGTTTGGTGTGGTAAAATGCATAACGGGTAGTTTTAAAACAAACAAGATGGTGCACCACCACACTGGGGTGTAGCTGACTATCAATTCTTGAACGCAACTATTCCTAGATGGTCCTACACAATAGTTGCCACCATGTTTCTTTTTCATAATACTGATATTTTATGGGTGTCGTGGTATCGTAAGGCAATTACACTTACGTTGCAGGCAGCCGAGAGATGACCGGCTGTACCAAGCTAATGAGGCGGGACAGTAAGTACTCCTTGGGTTCGGGAAGTTTAAAGCAATTATATCTATGCGAGTGCGTATTCGTTGGCCGGGATGAGTTTTTTAAATGCTAAGTTTCATTCAATGATATTAAAAGATTAAAACCCCCAATAAAGGTTTAATAACAAAAACAAGATAAATATGGAAACATGTACATAGGGATAAATTGAGAATTAATTTCGGGCTCAAAAGGAAATAATGACTCAATGACTAAAGCGACAATCAGGGGATAAATGCTTAACTCGGTCAGAAAGAAAAACGATGACAATAGGGGATAATCTTCGTGACGGAGTATAAAGGTTGGAATTGCTTTTACCTTATAGACTTGACTCTTAATGAAGGGGGAAGGGGAGCCAAAGCTCGGATTCGTCAGGGTGAGATAATCTTATTGCACAGGCGAAGAAATCTCAACGGCGGGAGTGGATTACCTCAGGCACGAGTGAGGTAATTTTGAATCCTAGGCGAATTACTCTTGAAAGTGGAGTCGAGATATTCTTGAACTCGGAACAAGATGCTCTTGGATGCGGGAATAAGTAATCTCAAACGAGGGGGCGAAGTATTCTTTAAACGGGATGAGATGAGTGGGTCGCGCAATTCTCCGAGGAGATGCCGCTTCACGAATTTGCCTATTGACTATGGCCAAAATTTACGGCAATTAGTCTAGCCGACCAAACCTTCTAGCTCTGAGGTTCGACTCGAGACGAGGGAATGTATCTTCGCGTAAAGCGGACGGTATTCTCTCCTGAGTAACAGGAGACCTCCGAATAAATACTGTGTTAGCTTGCTCGCTAGCATGCCTCCATGGCATGGCAGTCTCAAGGGAATGGTGTGGCGCCATTCTTCGTCAACCAGACGAGATAAGGCCTCGGGAAGACGTTCGTTCAGACGGTGATCCTCGCCTCAAGGCATGGGGGTTAGCTGGAGACTCGTGTCTGCGGGGAATTAGTATGTCCGCGGGGCATGAGTTGGGAGGAGGGGTAGAAGAGAAGAGGAGGAGAATGAGGAGGATGAAATGAGAAATAATACAAGAGATAAGAACTTGATCTAAGTTAATCTTTTTCCTTAGTTAGAAGAATAAGTGAATATAATAGAACATTACCATCATTTGGACTTAATAATTAACGTAAAATCCGAACCACAAATCCAAGAATCAGGATCGAGATAGTAAAAGAATTGAATGTGTGTGGTGGTGAAAGACAGGGTAGGTATAGATCATTATGTAAGTGAGGGATGAGTAATGTTAATGATTCGGATGAGGATAGGGGAAGATTATGATAAATGATTAGAATGAGGGTAATGGTGATGTGTGCCATGTTGCCTGGCTAACGCTTTTGTTCTGTTTTTGATTGACTTGCAGTTATATTATTGTTATGTTTATATTTGAGCATATGAGCCTTTGTTCTCTTGAGTTTTTGTTTATTGGTTTGTTTTCCTTTTAAGATGTCTTGTTTTTTTTAGGTTAGCATTTTAGCCTTTATTCTCATATTTTGATCTCTTTCGCGCTTTCGAGTTTCTTTTATTCTTTGTTTTGTTTTTTTAAAGTGATGCATGCACTCTTGTGCTTTTAAGTTATTGTATGCTCGTTTGTATTCTTCTTTTTTGTCATTTATTGATCTTTTTAGCTCTATAGTGGTTCTAGCTTATCTACATATAATCTTTTCTACTGCTTTCGAAGTTTTGCCTTAAGTTTATTTTCCTGTTTTCTTTATCCGTCAGTTTGATTATGTTCAGAACTCCGTTTGGGAAGTTTAATTCTATTTTATGCCATATTTTCTGGGCGCGTTCATGGATGATTTGGGAAATCGGTTTTAGGCTTGTCCTTTGGTTGCAGAACGCTTGATAGTGTCCGATCTCTCCTCGATGTGTTGGGTATGAAGCGGGTCGCTTGTTTTCGGTTCCACTGCATTTGTAGGATCTTTGTCTTTGATAAGGTATGAATCGGAAAGACAAAAGTAGAGCTTTCTTTTGTCTTTCTCTGTGAAGTTACTAAACCTGTATAAGAAAGAGAGAACGATCTTTGACTGATTAATTTTCTCGTTAACGTGAGGAATTTACCCTCGATGTTGTACGCAGTGACTTGATGAGTCTTTTTTTTTCTTTTCAGGGAAATTGTCCGGAAATTTTCAGCGTTTGTTTGTATTTTGTTTGCTCCCTCGAAATCGTTGATATTTATGACTTCGCGAACAGTTCGTTGCGCGATGTCTCTCAGATTCTTACGTTCGCTTGTAATGATCTGAGAGACATCATCTTCCAGTTGGATGTACATTGCCAAATCATTCGAGTGTTGGGAGAGGTCTTTCGTATACGCGGTATAGAGCATGGGGCTGAAACCGCTCCCTGCGAGACACCTGCATTTAAAGTGAAGGCATTGCCGGTGTAATTATTGATAAAAATTCTTGCTTTTCTTTCATTAAGATAACTGCAGAGGATTCGTGTGAGGTTTGATTCTATTCCGAGGGCAGCTAGTTTTAGCTTTAGTCCTTGGGGACATACTTTATCGAATGCCTTGGCAACAACGCGGACTGTTAACTTCACTCTGTTGTCCTTTGCCAGTTCGACTGCAACCGTTTCAGTGATGCGTGCCAGTGCTGTTTCGGTGCCTTGATGTTTTCTGAATCCATGTTGTTGATTGTTCTGCATACCGTTATCTTCTAAGAAATTTCTAAGCTTTTCATTAAGAAGTGAGATCAGTCAGTAGATGTCGATGTGTTGTTTTGGTTTCCTGGTTTTGGGAAGAATATCAGTCTCTGTCTTCAAAGGGGCTGGAAAAGGCCTTATGTTTAGCTATGCGTTGAAGATTTTGAGAAATGACAGTTGTATATTGTCTGGCGTGTTGCTAAGTGGTGTTTATTGATTTCACTAATACCTGGGCTTCTTTGCTTAAATGATCACAAGGCTATTTTAAGTTCTTATAGAGTGAAGGGTCTTCTTTGGTTCCTTTGCTCGCGGGTTTCATCTACCCGTGAGTAAGGTGAGAATTCGGGTTCCCTTACTTGTTGTTGCTCTACCACTCGTTGTTCGAAAGCCACATTGTAGTTTTGGTAGTTTGGGAGTTTTCTCCTGGGTGACGGAGGAGATTGTCGATCAGTGATTCTTGGAACGATCCTTTATCTCTCTGTCGGTGTCTATCGTAACCTCTCCTTTTTTTTAAAAAGCATTTTCTCTTTTGGTTCGGAAACTTTTAAATTTCTATACTGGTTTCAGAACCTTCAGGGGCCTTCCTTAATGTCCATTCTTTCGATTACATTGTTCCAGGTTGTGTGCGTATTTCATTGATCAGTTTATTTACATGGGTTCTTAGATTTCTCAGTCGTACGTACCTATTTCTGCTGTTTCCTAATGACGAATTTCCTCGAACGTGAAGTAGATATCTTGCATTTTGACTTGATATCTTCGGTCCATGAAGGGGCGGGGATTGTTCTATAATTTGTTTTGAAGGTATGAAGTGAATCAGCTTCTATAATTAGGTTTGAGATATTTGTTAGGTGGGAATCTACATATTTATTCTAGAGGGCTGTCATTAAGAGAGGCGATGTTATATGTACTCAGTAAAATGGGTAAAATGGGGTTAGTATGCACCTTCAAAGGTAGCTTGAAGGTGGATTTTCGGGGAAACAAATGGGTTTTAGTTTAAGGTGAGCATCTTGTTTAGTTTTTCTGAGTAAGATCTGGGTTTGGCTATATTAACGAGCTGTGCATGCAAAATGCATAACATGAGGTACGGCCTCATCTCACCTTCGATATTTATGATTGTTTTTTGCTCCTATGTTGATTTTCCTTCTCGGTATTTCAATTTGTATGGGTGTGAGGGTATGGAACGTACATACTCGCATGCCGCCAGACAATCGTGGGAACGAAAGAAATTTGTCTTTTGAGTTGACCTTCGTCTCCTTTCTCTCCCCCTCACCCTTCCCCAACAGGCGACAGGAAGTCTGACGAAAGAAGGCCTATCTCACAGAGAAGCCTAAATTCTATTTGCCTTCTTTATGACACCATGGAAATTGTCCAGAAGGCGCTGCGATAAGCGAATTGTCGTGAATGGAATCTCTCTCTCGATTTCACACAGTCGCGGTATAAATAACAACGCCGTTCATCCCTCTAGAGCACTGTCCCAAACCTACTTGCGTAACGCGTAACCCTCACGTTGAACGAGAGTCACTGTCGTAACGTATCGACTGCCAACGCGCCGCCGAGTCAACTTGGTCGCTGTCTCAAAGTGTTCCTGGGGCAAATCCCGCCCCGCAGAGTCTGTGACAATAAGAATACGCTCTGTGCTCAACGTAACTTGAGAAAGAAAAGGAACATCCAAATAGTTACTGGAAGTTACTATTTGTTAGTGTCACATCCAGTTAGGAGTGAACTAACCGGAACTGCAGTCAGCAGCCCCGAACCCGTCGTCTCATCCCCCCTCTCCCCGAGAACTCATGTTAACGCCACCCGAACCACCCCGTCTGGACCTGAGTAGTCGTCTCTCCAATCCATCACAATTAATGGTAATCTGTAAACCCAGTGCCCCTCTATTCTTAAATTACCTATTTAATTAAAAGTGATTGATACTCCCATTGAGTCATTATAAATCTAGACGCTTAACATCAGTGTTTAATATTTAATCCTTAATTTTGCGCGTTTAACTATTGCTAATTATTATTTTTGTGTAAAGTAAAGTTCATTTTTTGTTCGTGTGTTTATTTGTGGCTCCTCCTTTTTGACGTACCCTTGGCAAGACTTTAATTAGGAATCCCTTCGGCTAATTTATTCAACCTGTATTATGCACTCTTAGAATTCAACAATCACATACCTCCCCCCAGTAACAAGTGGGACTTTTATAGTGAGAATCCTAGGTTACGGCACAACCCGCCTCTAACCAGTTTCGCACGTTCAGTAGGAATTAAAGCATATATATATATATATATATATATATATATATATATATATATATATATATATATATATATATTAATATGGTAAAAATTAATGCAATATCGCAAGAAAAGAAGAGGAATTAAACCACATTCTCCGAAGACAATTTAATTCAGAACAGTTTCGGTTTATCTCACACTCTTTTTCAACTGACACTGGGTATAAAATTTAAGAGAAGTGCCTATAAGCATAACACAAGATCCCCTCTTTTTTCCCCCAATCCCCTACTTGTGGCTAATCTATGGGGGGGGGGGGTTAGGCCTAAACATATTGAAGGGCTGATATTTAACTATTTTGTTTATATGCTTTCTTATTACAGGATTAAAATAAAATTGACCCTCAGATAGATTTAAATTAGGAACTGTCGATATCAAGCTCGATTCTACGATTCTTCTCTTGACATAGTTAGCCGATTTAAATACCATTTTACTTCCATTAAAATCGATCGTATGATTCTTGTCTCTAACATGGCAAAATATTCCACTGCTTTCGCTGCCCACTCTAATATCTCTTTTGTGTTCGTACAATCTCTTGTCTAGATTTCTCCCCGTTTCCCCTATATAAGCTTTATGGCAATCGTTGCATGGTATTGCATATACTCCTATGTTATGATGTTCTTTGGGTTTCCTGGCCATCATCAATTGGTTTAAGGAATTATTATATTTAAAGTCTAGATTAATACCCGCTTTTACAAATATGTCCTTTAAACTATTTAATTTATTATTAAATGACAATGTTATACATTTGTTGAAGTCGTTAGTGCGGGAAGGCTTATTACCATAGAATGTTTTCCTAGCTGCAAAATGGGCAGACGATATGAACCAATCGGGGTAATACAAATTAGAAAAAATGGTCCTGTTAATGACAATTTCTTCATCTAAATAGGAAGGATGACATATTTTGTATGCTCTAAGGAAAAGGTTGGAAATTACCGATTTTTTAACAGTATTATCGTGAAACGAAAAATAATGTATATAGGCATTCGAGTGGGTTGGTTTCCTATACAAGTCAAGTCTTAATTCATGGTGATCTTTATTAATGAGGACATCTAAAAAGGGTAATCTATTATCATATTCCCATTCATATTTAAATTTGATGGAGACATGCAAATTATTCAAATTATTAAAAAAGGTATCAAAATCATAGCCATTAGGCCATACAAAAAATACATCGTCAATGTATTTTCTGTATTGCCTAATGGCCATGATTTTAATACCTTTTTTAATAATTTGAATAATTTGCATGTCTCCATCAATAAATAGTTTAAAGGACATATTTGGAAAAGCGGGTATTAATCTAGCCTTTAAATATAATAATTCCTTAAACCAATTGATGATGGCCAGGAAACCCAAAGAACATCATAACATAGGAGTATATGCAATACCATGCAACGATTGCCATAAAGTTTATATAGGGGAAACGGGGAGAAATCTAGACAAGAGATTGTACGAACACAAAAGAGATATTAGAGTGGGCAGCGAAAGCAGTGGAATATTTTGCCATGTTAGAGACAAGAATCATACGATCGATTTCAATGGAAGTAAAATGGTATTTAAATCGGCTAACTATGTCAAGAGAAGCATCGTAGAATCGAGCTTGATATCGTCAGTTCCTAATTTAAATCTACCTGAGGGTCAATTTTATTTTAATCCTATAATAAGAAAGCATATAAACAAAATAGTTAAATATCAGCCCTTTAATATGTTTAGGCCTAACCCCCCCCCCCAGATTAGCCACAAGTAGGGGATTGGGGGAAAAAAGAGGGGATCTTGTGTTATGCTTATATGCACTTCTCTTAAATTTTCTACCCAGTGTCAGTTGAAAAAGAGTGTGAGATAAACCGAAACTGTTCTGAATTAAATTGTCTTTGGAGAATGTGGTTCAATTCCTCATATATATATATATATATATATATATATATATATATATATATATATATATATATATATATATATATATATATATATATATATATGATCGTAGATTGAGTCATAGGGTCAATACCATCGACTTAAACAAAAGCGGTGTGTCCAGATCAAGGACTAGAATAATTATTGGACCAGACTATGAGCAATTCTACGACAATGGCTGAGGTGGAGATTTTTGTGACAAACCCAATGTGATCGAGGCTGGGTAAGGTGTGAATATTGAAAGCTAAATTCAGGTTGGTCAGAATGATGTTCATAGTGGTTGAGGACCTTTCCGATAGGAATGTTGGGAAGTCGAGTACTTCCCTCTGCACTATTTGCTTCCTCAAGAGGAGTTTCAGGTTCTTGTCGTTGCCATTAATGTCATATATATCCTCTTTACCGACGCCTGGCATTCAAGTCCCATATAAAAATTGCTGATGACGGGCAGTGGAATATTCTAATAAAGTTAGGGGTCACCCCATAGCTGTTCCGTCATAGCGTGTTTGGGAAGGGTTTGTTGCTATTATTGTGCATTTGGAATTTTTATGTGTTCTTCTTGTAGATTAATCCCGCGTTCGGTTATTATTACGATATCTGTGTCTATTTTTCTTATTATATTGCTGAATATGAGTCTCTTGGATCTCCATCCGTCGACGTTCAGGAAAAGGATCTTGAGATTATTTAAGTAACGTACGATTTGATCAATCTTACTGTTAGTTGTCTTTTCTGATTTGTTCTTGTCACATTTGGCAGGTGACCTTATCTGACCTGACCGTTTCTTCTTGAATTGTTCATTGGGAAGGTTGATGCATGAGTTTTCTGAGAGTTTAAGGGCATTGTTTATCTCAGCTTCATCGTAGTCCAAGTCATAATCCCATTTGAATTTTCCTTTGATAAGTCCTTCAACTATATCTTTTTGTTTGGTAATTGATGGCAATGGGGAAGAGTTAGCTCGGTAAATTTTTATGTTGTATTTTTCAGTATTGTTTTTGGCCGTTTCTCTTTCCTTCGCTTTTTCTAACTTCTGTTGGAGTAATTTTATATGTTCACTGATTTCCTTTTCTTCTTCAGCGACTATGGTATCGCTGTCTGTTTGCTCTTCTGTTGGTGAGGGTGATTCTTTTTCGGTTTCCTGCTCAGGGGTAATCTAGATACGATAAAGGTCGTTTGAATGTGTATTTTCAGGGAAACAAGTGAGCATCTTGTTTAGTTTTTCTGAGTAAGATCTGGGTTTGGCTATATTAACGAGCTGTGTATGCAAAATGAACAACATTACGTACGGTCTCATCTCACCTTCGATATTTATGATTCCTTTTTGATCTTATGTCAGTTTTGTTGCAGTTGCTGCTGCGTACGTGATATTATTCTTTCTTTCTTTCTCTTCAATCATGGCCATCCTTTTGTTTTTTAGAGTAAGATATTACAAGAGGGCGGTGTGGGTTTCCACAGTTTGCACATTTTTTTAAGGGCTCTTGCCGTTCTCCATACTGTGTTCTTTGCTTGAACATTCAGAATTTTTTTACATTGGTATCTATATTCTCTTGTTGGGTGTTGTCGAGAGCATAGCACTTGAAGCAGACCTGGAGAGATGAAGGTTTCACTCTCTATCTGGTATGGTGCTATTTTTGTGTAGAATGTCAAGAGTTCTTGTTTAGTAGCTTTGGTTGCCATTTCTCTTTCCTTAAAAACTGCTTTGAATACATGGGTGTATTCATCTCCGGACTGTTTTTTTAAATTTTACAATCTCTTCGACCTTTGCTCTTGTTTGGTTCTTTTCAATTTAGGTTTTAATCCCATCCCCGGATTGCCCCTCGTTCCAAGGATCGAGGCACCTGCAGATGACCGTTCTCTTGGTTATTACGGCATAGAGTGTCCAGGTAGCCAGTCCAATTTTCTTTAGATTTTTTTGTTGCATTCTTGCTGACTAAGCTGCCCAGGTCCTTATCAATATCGCAGAGAGCAATATAGCCATGACTCCGATCTCTACGAAATTGTAGGAAGGTTATTTTCTTTGTCCGGTTTCGAGTGGCCTTCGAGGACCCTGAGCGGGACCCTCTTGGCACCTTCCGTGTTTTCCATTAGGCCGAGGGTGGCATACCCCCAACTTCCTTGTGTTCCTCTTTCTTTGATTGGTTGCTTGATTAAAGTTCGAGCCTGTATATTATTTTGTCTGGGGAAAGCTTTTTTATAGTTTCTTTCCTTTAGAGAAATAATGAGCTTTCCTTGCCTCTCTTGGGGCTTTTTGTGCTGAGTATGGGGTTGCTGCCATGGATGAATTATGGGATAAATGGATTAAACTGGATGGGGCCCGTCGAGGGATGATTCATGACAGACATTTTGCTGGATGGTGGTCGAATCAACTCTTACCCCTAGGGGTACCGCCCCCTCTGAGTTTTGGATATTTTTCACTGCTCTCCGCATACAAAGAGACGGTTATATGTCCTTCTGTGGTCTTGCCGAGATCCTAAGGTTTCTTTTGGAACACTCAAGAGGTTGCAGTGAAGTTCCAATGTACAGGATTCCAATGATTCCGAGTTCCGCAGTGGGCTATTCCTCAAACCTGCTTTCCCGGAAGCATCAAATTATGCATTTTCAAAGCAAAGGGAATAGTTTGAACTAGGTTATGATTGCCGTCTTCTCCAACCAGACGATGTGCCCCTGAGGCAGGAAAAGGTGCTGAAATTAGCCAGATATATTAAAATATGAACGCTGGATGAATAACATTATAATCTCTATATACCCTCGTATGAGATGGAACTAGGGTATGATGAGATGGAAGAGGATGAATAGCAGGTGAGAAGAAGTGTCGGAGGAGAAAAGTGATGAGGATGTGTGGCTTTTTGAGGACCGAGCAGGTAGGTTAGTTTCTTCAGGTAACCTCTGTACGAACTTCAAATAAATAAGGAGTCTTCGAGAGCGAAAATCTTATGCGGCAAGATTCCTTCCGTTCTTCTTGTTGAAAAAGAGTTTCTGATGAATGAAGTGCCTTCGATAGTCGATGGCATTAGTTATTTAGGTTATTTTCTTCAATATATTGTCTTATGTTCAAGATATTTTCGAAGACTTTTCCTATGAAGTTCAGAAGCGATTTAGATCTGTAGCTGGTGAAAAGATTGAGTGGTTTTCCTGTTCAGGACGAAGATCATCTGTGAAGTATCCTGTGTATATGCAAGCATTTTAGATGTTCTTCATAGCATTTAGTATATTGCAGGGGGCCTTGTTTAGGGCTGTTTGGTGATACAAGAGGGGTCTGCCATGGCGCTTCCAGCTTGAATGAGTTGATGACGCTTTTTACTTTGTCCGTTTTTCCTGTGGCCTGAGATCACATTACTTCTTCCTTATGTTCTTCGACGACTAGCGAGGTAGAAGTTCTCTTATGTTGTTACCTAGATTTTCGTCGACCAAGTCAAGTTATGGGCTAAAATACGCGTTATCTTTGGGAGTGATTGAAAACAATGACTTTCAATAGGTTCTAAACATTTTTCCATTATCTGACCTTTGTCGTTTTTAAAGATATTTTAATCCTTGGAGATCTTCTTCAATCATGTTGTGTATCTTTTAATTTTATTACGGTTTCTTCATTCATTTATTTTTTTTGCTATGATATTTAATATAGTCCTTTGCCTTTGTTCTATGAGATGCCACATACCTTCCTTCTTTCTGACAGTGCCGTGTAACTTGTTTGGCTAAGTCCGATAGGAGTAATCCCATCGTTTGTCGCTTATATGTTTGTTCTTATTCTTGATAACTTCTGTCAATTGAAGGTAGGTAGGGTGCGATGTCGGGTTCTATGGAGGTTGTTTTCTGCTGCGATTCTACTGCGATGATAGCTATTTTCATGCATATATTTTCTGCGTCGATTTCTTCCAAGTTAGCATCTATTAGATTACGTGGGGCAAAGTTGAGGAATTCCTTCTAGTACCTGTCCCAGTTCGACCTGTTGCAATTATTTCTCTTTGGTACTGGCCCTTGTATCGGGTTTTGATTTCGAATCAGTAGAGTTCCAACATGGTCTACATTCGAACATAGATGGGTTGCATGTAATGGCTGTTAGCGGTACGTCTGGTGTCGTTAAAACCATGTTTGTGTGGTATGTTGGAAAATTCGAGATTATCCTCTTATATATATTTATTTCGATGAACATTTCAAAGTTTTCACCAATTATATTTCCATTTCGTTTGTAGCCTTTCGTTCTGCACCTGATATTCAGGTCTCCCATGAATGGTGGGAGAAAGCCTGTGTCGAAGATTATCACGAGGTTGTGCAAAGCAATTTAATTCTGTCTTGCCTGTTGATACCCTATAGCTATTATTATTGACAATATTTTGGTTTCAACATTTATAGCCATGTAGTATTCAGCGATGGTGTTTATTTCCTTGAAGTCAATGCCTTTTCTTGTAGCAATGGTCACCTCGTCATTGGGCTTACCCTTCTTTAGGTTTGCATTTAAGACGGAATAGTTGAAGATCTTCATTTTCTACGTTTCAGATTTACTCCATACCCTGATATTGTTATTGTGTTGTGATCATTTTCTCTAAAGATGTTACACAGAGTAGATGTTTTGGAGCACGATCCACCAGTATTAATTTACAGAATACTCAGTTTTCTTCTTATCCTGTCAATTTCTATTGCGTACTATAAGAAATTTGGTCTTAATCCTCTTTGTGTTGCATTTAGTGGTCTTTTATTTTTCTTTTCTTTTCGTTGTCGTCTTTTTGCCTTTCATTGTTGAAGTCTTAAATTTCTTGTTGGATAGTTTAGTCCTCGTGGGATGTTTCCTTTGCGTGTTTGGGTGTCACTCAATAGTTTTGGCCACACCTATGCAAAGTATTTCTGAAAAGAGTGAGGTATCTGGGAAACAGAACTTCATTCCACTTGTCACAAGCATGTTATTTAAAGTTTACACGGAAGTGCCTGGTTTGCCTATATTCATGACGTGTGGGTATAGTATACTCGTTAATACTTTCATAGATGATTAGTTTGTGACAATGAGGTGGGTCTTTGTTTCCCTCACCTCATAAATTGTGGCCTTGGCTGCGCTTGCATATGTCGCGTTGTGTTTACTTTCCGTTTCCTCCTTTTCTTGATTTTTCTTTCTTAGAATGTTTTCTTTCCGGATATGGCACACCATTGTCATTATCTGATGTGACGCTTCACAGTTGCGGCATTTCTTTTTCTAGTTTCCCTGCAGTCTCTCCAATAATAGGCTTTTTGTCTACATTCTGAGCAGCTTGGCTCGATTCGAAGCATCATATAGCCGTATGAGTCTTTATATGTTAGCAGTTGAAGCCTATCGCTATGCTGAGGTGAAATCCTCATTTTAAATCAGAGTAGTCCGTTTAGTCTCATTGGTCATCTCGGATGTTCCATACACTATTTTGAATACGTGCGTATGGATTCCAAATTTGATTATGTCACTAGTAAGGTAAAATGTAATGTATTCAGTGATTGTATGCGGTTATTGTATCAATGAGTAGCCACCTTCATGCTACTACTCATTATTATACTAACCGCATTGATTATGTCGGCTTTTGTACGTCTGTTTTTTTTCTCTAGTTTTGGTTACGCTTATGTTAAGTATTTCTGAAAAGGGTGGTTTCTCTGGGAACTAGATCTTTTTTCATTCCATTTTTCACGAGCATATGTCTACTAAGCCACAAAGCAGGCCCCTATTCGCAGTGATTAGGTGTGGAATTCTGGATGTAAATCATAATTTTTCCAATGTTTGAACGCCCTCGATGGTTACAAGTTTTTCTTCGTCGCTTTCGGTGTTGCTGATCACCTCGTATCCATCATTGTTGTGTAGAATGCGGATTAGAGCGAACTTGAGCTTTCCGTAGAGTGCTTCATATAATTTTCCTTTATCGGGTTTGCTTCCTTGCGGGATGTTTCCGAGTGGTAATCGTAAGCACTCAAATCTGGCTCTTCTCTCCATTGCAAGTGACTTTCCCGCCATCTCCTTCCTTATCGAGCGGCCAAGGCACTCTGTTTTTATTGTTTTCGACCTCAATCTGTAGTTTGGCTCGCTCTTCCATAAACAATATAAAAAATAAAGGAAGTCTTATGCCATTACGATTCATTTGGCTTCCTGAATACCTATATATATGTACATAGGTTAAACATTAGACGACTCCCCTACCAAAACAGACCTATGAAGCGCTTCCACAATATTTTGGGCTCGTGGTCCTAAGGCTCCCCTTTTTCGTATCCTTTAAGGAGGCATTCTTCCGGGGTTAATTGTGTCCTACTTTTGAATGGTTCTGAGTGTAGTAGTGGCCAAGTTTTATCGCTTAAGTGTGAAATGTGTAAGGGTAAGAGTTGTAGAAGACGGGTGAAAAGTAAGGATAGGATCCCCCGTTTATGGTATCTATTCCGTCCACTGAAATATTATGAGGAAAATTGCATCCTATATATGCATAAACTTAATATAAGTACAAAAAATAGCCAATGGCGTGCATTTGCGGTGTGAAAGATATAGATCAATTGGCTTCACATCCTCTCCCCTCCACCCTCTGAAATTGCAAAAAAAAGTTGTGGAAAAAGAACTCCTTGCTTACAGTATGCATATCCTAACTTAGAACATACAGAGACGTCTATACAAATATACTTACAAGATAGAGGAATATAGTACCATAGACTGCACGAATATATTCCAAAAAACATGCTCTGAATGTAATGGAACCCACAGTTGAAAACTTGCTCAAGCGCAATCAAAAGGTATATCAACTACGTTTGCCACCATAGTACAATGGCAGTTTCTTGTACAAAAGAAACAAAATAATAAAGAGAACAAGTCAGAAATTTAAGAGAAGAAAGAGACAACCCTGGTTCCCTACGCAGTAAAAACATCAAGGAAAGCTAACACAAAGACCGATACAAGTTAAAATAGATGGTATCCTTAACTTGAAAATTTTAACATGTATACTTCATTCACATTTAATTAATATAGAGCATGAATGCAATGCTTAAAGAAAATGGACTCGATTCGATGAAATTTCCAAGTGAATTAGACTCCTCTACTAGTATTAAAATAAAAAAATATCAGAACAAACAACGTAGCTAATAATAAATGAATCAAAAGAAAATGACAACTGCTATAACTCTCACTCAAAAGTAGGGTATAGTGAAACCCGGAAGGGAGCCCAATTTAGAGCGAGCCAGACTTTTGATCGAGGAGAAAAATCGCGAAAACACCACCCGCCTGGGTAAAGGAACCAGGCTCGAGTGTCTCCGATTACCACTCAAGGCCATCGAGCAAGGGAGAAAATCCGACAAAGGAAAACTATGGGAAGCACTATATGGAGAACTCAAGCTAGCGCTAATCCACACATTGAACAGCCCAGATGGATACATGGTGATCCGCAACCGCGAAAGTGACGTAGAAAAACTTCTAATAATAGAAGGTGTTCAAACATTGAAACAAATAGAACTAACACAGAGAATTTCTCCCTATATGACGTTGAACAGGAGCCTTATTTGTCGCAAAGTAGTCATAAGGGTAGGTTACCACAACAAAGAGGAAATAAAACAAGCGATCGAAAAAAACAAACACCTAGACATAAAAATAATTGACATAATCAAATTTTAAATGCACATACATGTATTCAAAATCGTGTTTGCCTTATGCGAAATGGCCAATAATATAGCTCAGAACGGACTACTATTATTCAACATGAGAATCTCACCTGAGAATATGGAAAAGTAGAAGAATATCAACATATAGATATGCTTCAACTGCTAGCAAATGGAGACCCACACGATAATAATATATATAGTATCCGAGTAAAATTCTCTGCGGAGAAACGAGCAGAGAGCTACGGAGGTAAAGTATGATAATTGTAAGACCGAATATCCGGAGAATAAAAAACAAGATGGATTTGTTAAGAGGGCTAGCGAGTGTAGATAATTTTGATGTTATTGCGATAACAGTCATGGCTTGATTTGTCGGAGATTTTTTACAAAAATAGGAACAGGAGGAGAGGTGGAGTGGTGATAATTTATATTAGGGATACTCTCCAATGTTTGTGAAAGCACATCGATCAAAACAGATACTAACACTGAGTCATTATGGCTAAACGTTGGGGAGGGTAAGGATAAACTTGTTATAGGATTACGATATACACCGCCTAATCTTAGTAAGGAAGCTTCATGTCCTCTGTGGCAGGAGATAGAACGTGCATGTAGAAGTAATCATGTGTGTATAATGGATGATTTAAATTGCAGAAATATATACTGGGAAGCTCTTGTAGGTGATCAAGAGGCTGAATTTTTTTAATATAGTAAAGGATAATTTTTTTAAAAGACTTAAAGTGATCCCACTAGGGTGATAATATACTATATTTAGTCCTAACGAATAGGGAAGATTGTATTAATGGTACACATATTGGGGGAAATTTGGGAACAGCGACCATTGCGAAAATATGTAGATTTAAGTTAAAATGAAATAGGGTTCTCTTAAATATAAATAAGGTTTGGAAAAGCGGATTATGGTGGTCTGAGGAGACAACTGAAGATTGTTGATTGTGGACTAAAGAGTGAGGTGAGATCAAGGAATTTGAGAGCCGTCGAGGGCAAAGATAACCCTCAGGTAGAGAGGAATAGTGTGGTTTAGGAATATGAGGCAGTTGTTAAGCAGTTAATTGCCGGAGACAAAATGAATATTTTGTTTAGGGAAATTTGAACCAAGGTTGTCGACCCTAAATAGATTGTAGAGGGACCCACTAAAATAGTAATATTTCCCCACCCCCTAAGATATTACTTCGGGAAAGAAAGCCGTTACTCCCTCAACCTCCGACTTCACCCTTTTTGGACTTTCCGCCTGGTCACTAAGAAATTCACACCGAGGCATGACGCTGTGATTGAAGGCTATATCCCCGCCGTCTTAACCTTCCCTCCCCCCGAGTTGGGAGATTATTCGTCTATTTGTAGGTTTGCCTTGAGACAGCTTTTATGGCTCCAGTCGCTGGTCGTTCCTTTCAGACCCGCCGATCCTGGCCTTTTACACTTTCCCGTAAGGACACGTTCTGTTGCTCCGGCCGATAATGAAGGTTCGAGAAGGCCCTTCTTCCTCTCCCTGTTTTGGAGAAATCCACCTTGAATATCAACCTATTTAATTAATATTAATGCGCGACTTCAGAATTTTAAACTTTTCTTAGGTTAGCCGCGCATTACTCAACCTTTGAAGGATAAGTTTAATATCTCAGTTAGGATTTTATTTAATTATTGAACTATAGATCTTTGCTAATTGTGACATGTCTTTGGCCATTATAGAAACCCAAAATTGTGCAGCAGATTCAAATTAAGTGGTGACGAGGGATTGAATTTAACTTTAGTTAAAGGAAATACATTCCATCATTCTGTTATCTTTCTTAGAGCCAGCAATGCCCTTTATGACACTTAAGTCCGTAGAGTTCGTTGTAAATGAAGAAAATTCTGAAGATAAAGATGTATCTAATCAAAACCCCTTCTCCTACCTAAGAATCAGTATTTGTAACATTCATATTCATAATTAATATACATCGTGACCTGGATTGCAATATATTCTGCAAACCTTGCAATTTACTGACCACATAAAGATAGAAAACAAAGTAGGCTATCAATGGAATTTGATAAACTTCAATTATAAAATGGATAAAAGGGTTGGATAGATAGAAAAATAACATGTGAAACTTAATGGAACTAATGCGAAAAGTTATGATTTGATGACGCCGACACTCTAGGGTGGACTACTAAGTGAACGATCGAAGACTAGACTCATTTAAAACTGAAAAGGGAAATGGCGTGCAATTAGCTTAAGCTCTTGTTTCCAATCAATTTAAATAAAAGTATACTTTTACTATTATGTAAAACCATCCATAGCTCTCCTCTGGAATATGCCTTGCATATGGAGTTAATTCACATGAATATAGCGATTCTAAAGTTAACTCATCGTTGTGCTCCCAAATTCAGAGAAGAACACTAAATAAAGATAAACTACGTCTAATGCTGAACTTATAATAGTTAAACATTTAATCACGACGTCGAGAAAATATGTCTTTAACTAAATAATATAACTATAAGCTAAGTATTTAAAATATCACATAAATTCAATGATATAAATTAGTATTAGGGTTGGACTAAAGAGTAGTCATTCGAAAGATGGTTGTTATAAATAAAAGATTTAAGAAAACGGCAATAGGGAAATTTTTCTTGTAAAAAACCCCGGCAATGTTTGTGAATTGCAAAGAGTTTAAAGTACTTTGGTAAACATGTCTTAAAATAGTTAAAAGTACTTTGGTAAACATCTTTAACTAGTTTAAAGTACTTTGGGACATGTCTTAAAATAGTTTAAAGTTAACTACCAAACAAAATAAAAGAACGAATTTCCTTTATTAAAATATTTAAAAAAATATGATGAATAGCTAAATTAAATTTTTATGATACATAAAACATACATTAATATATTTTATGAAGATTTCATATGATGAAATCATATATTCACGAAATTATATTAAATAAATTAATAAATTAAAATATTGACATGTGCAAAATAAGAGAACGATCATACATAGAATTTCTTAGCAAGTAGATAAATACATTTGAAACTAAGCAAGATTTGACAACGATGAAACTTAAAACACTTAATTTGAGGTGTTGAAGCCTTTGTTTTCTATCACTTCGGCGCAACGACGACCACAGGACCTCACCAGCTTTTTGCAAAATTCTGATGTTATTTTGATCCATTTATGCTCAATTTTCGTCCATAAATCCGTCACAGTTGAAGGCTGCTGGTCTCAAACTTTGTTTCCTATGATCTTACTTGAGTTTCTCAATTGGGTTCAGGTCAGGACTCTAAGCAGGGCACTTCATTACTTCGGCATCTTCTTTTTCGAAATAGTATTTTACTCACTTTGCATTATGGCTTTGCGCGTTCTCCTGCATAAATACTGCTGGCTGGCTCAGAGATCCGCGGAGTGAAGGTATAACATGTTGCTATAAGATGTTTAGGTATACATTTGCATTTACCGTTCCAATTATTCGCACTAGCCGACCAACTCCTCCTGACGAAAACATCTCCCATACCATGACGCCCCCTCATCCATGATTGGCAGAATTTCTAACACATTTGGGTTAAGTCTGTCATCAGATCCAACTAAATTAAATTTAGTTTCGTCAATGAAATGAATCCTCTCCCAATCTTCATCCTTCCAAACAACATCAGCTTCAGCATATTCGAGTCTCCCCTTCTTGTCCTTCTTACTGATGATTGGTTTGGTTGCTGAAGAACGAGCTTTTAAAGCGGATGCATTGGGGCGACGTGATACTGTGAAACGGTTTACCTCTGTGCTTCACTATTCTTATTAATTTTTCGAGAAATTCTTGCTACAGTCTCGAAGAGATTCTTCATAGATTGGCGCCTAATAGCTGTCTTTTCGGATGGTGGTTATGCGGGGTATACCGACACTTGCAGGAGATTTATAGGTTTTGATTTCATTGTATGAGTTCAGAATACGCGAAATAACACTCTTAGACCTTACTAACTCTCTTGAAATCGCAGAAAGAGTCCTCCCTGAAGTCTTCAAGCGAAGAATTCTCTAACGAAGGTCAAGAGTCATTTTAACGCGTAGTGACATCCCTGAAGAGTGAGTAGGACAGCAATAGGGGTTGGACAGTTCTTACCCATATCCACAAAATATTGCTAGATATTTCAAGAAACTTCTAGAATGTCGTTTAAAAATCGTTTTCTTATTTTGCACGTGTCACTATTAAATTTTGTTAGTTTATTTCGTATAATTTCTTGAATATACGATTGTATCATATAAAATCTTCATAAAATATATTAAATGCATGCCTTTCTGTACCATGGAAATTTCATTTACCTACTCGTCATATTTTTGAAAGCATTTTAATAAAGAAAAATCGTTCTCCTATTTACTCGGTAGTTTACTTTGGTAAACATGTCCTAAATAGCTTAGAATACTTTGGTAAACATGTCTTAAATAGCTTAAAGTACTTTGGTAAACATGTCTTAAAATAGTTAGACATTCATTTAACATGGATAAATATGACCTAAGTAATTCCGAGAAGACAGACGCCTGCCGTTGTGAATTCCAGAACGTTGAAAGGTGGTGATACGAACAAGACTCCAAGGATTGTGAACCATTCATTACTTCCTCTTTCACAAATTTATCTACGAATAATTTACATGAGTCTTTGAAGCACATGAACCAGGAGGTCATTCTTCCTCACTACTCCCCAACTTCCCCCGGCAGTATCAAACTAAATTGACTCTACCTATGCTTACTTCCTCCTAGAGATTTCTAATTTACCTCTTACCTAGCCACTTCTCACATATTTCCTTGAGTGGCGGCTAGACGGGCCAGCGTGATGGGAGGAGGGATAGGGCTGGTTCACTTCTTCCTCTTGGCTCTGGTTTGGGCAGTGCGTTTTAATTTTCTGTATTCTTTCACCCCTTTTCTCTCTTTACTAACCCTCCCCATCTTTCGTTTCCTTTATATCCGTTCACACACCACAAGAGAATGTCAGGTGTAGCATGGTCAACCTTGCTACGGCCGTTTACCTTTCCAGCTTCAAGGTCTGTAAGAAGAACTGCGGCAATATATCTTCCCTACGTTTTTGCCTCCTTTACCTTCATACTTACAAACTTTCTACGGGATTCGCTTTTGTTGGTATCACCCCTGAAATTCTCACCCCTCCCCCTTCTGATGCACATCCATTAATGCCTACACATCTCATATAAGAAACCAACATTACTAATTAATTATGAGTTAAACAAAATAAACCCCCTAAATCATAACATTGGCCATAGTGAAGCTAGAGGCACTCAATTTTATGTTGATCTCGGGTTGGTCTATTAACCTATAAAGTTGGATGGTGAATAATTCACAGAGTCGTTTTGGGGATTTTCATTTTTTTAGTCGCGTGCGACTTTATAATTTACTATGTCGGTTCGTAGGCCAGTCGGTCGGAGGGTAACCATTTTACTTTTCAACAATTTCTTTGGCAATAAACATCGTAACTATTCGGCCGATTCTAACAAATTTGCACCCTGATGTTGTTTTACATTCTCTTTCGAATGATATAATTATATGGTCCTCCCAAGGTTAGTACGGCGACGTTGAAGGTGGTAACGTCATAGGGTCCTAAGGTCATAAGTCAGAATAATTCAGAGCACGCGACTTAGGTCAGTTGACCTTGTTCTCTTGCACTCGGACTCTCCTTTAGTGGCTCGTAGGATTACGTTAGTCTTAGTTTTCTGTAAAGTGGTTCTTCTTATTGTTATATTTTAAGTGCATTTTTATCCATGCGCGACCATGAGGCTAACTCAGTGAAGAAACGTAGCGGAAAGGGGAGAAAAGACGAGTAAATACCCACGGGTTACTTCCTCCCCTGTGGTTCAACCCATCCCCACTCGTTACCAGGCGAAAAAGGAAGCAGAGTCACCCGCTTCCCTTGAAACCCGCTTCGACTCCGAGTTTAGCAGCATTCTGAACAATATATTCGCTAAAGAGCAAAAGGACTGCGATTCACTCAGCCACCTTTGGATCAAAGCTCGTAATAAGATTCAGGAGTCCACCCGTGGTAATAAAGTCTTTTCCTACGTCGTGAAGAACGACCTCCTGTACAGCACCTGCTTGGAAAGCAATAGTTCTAAGGCCCAGACACTATGCATCCCCCGTTCGCAGGTACTCCTCATAATTAAAACGGCCCATGATAGTATTTTCTCTGGCCATTTCAGCCATACTAAAACGGCTCAGAGAATCTTTAAATATTTTTATTGGCCTGAGGTGGCAAATGAAATCCTCATATATTGCCCTTCGTGTGAAGTTTGTCAAAGGACAGCCGCAAAAGGACGCGTCAGACCCGCTCCGCTGCAAAAGGGATCCATCACAGCTGAAACATTCGCCCATGTCGCAATCAACTGGATTGGCCCCTTCACCCCCTAGATCCGCTAAATGTGATGCTAATGGCTTGCCCAGTGCTACCGAATCCCCGCCATCCGAATTATACGTTAACGCCCAGCTGCTCTCCGATTTGAAGAGTCAGCTAAAGCAGTTATTGAGTCACTTTGGAGACGTGATTTCCGAGATTCACGGCTATGCCGCTCAGTTTGAGCATTATATTATTTTAACTACCATGGAGCCTTTCTTTCTGAGCCATAAACCCTGTCCATCCATTTAAGATATATTTAACGCAGAAGTTACTAAATTATTAAATTTAAAGATTATACAAGTCTCAATCCAATTACTGCTCCACTACTGTGTTGGTAAAGAAGTCCGACGAGTCATATAGGCTGTGCGTCGATTTTCGGAAACTTAATTCAGTAACCTTTTTCGATGCTGAGCCTATATCCTTGATCGATCAAAACATCCGTCTCTTTGAAAAGGCCAATTACATTACCGAATTTGACCTATGTAAGGCTTATTATCAAATTCCCCTTAAAGAAGTTGTAAAGAGATACACGGCTTTATCTCCACAGACAAAGGTTAAATGCAGTTCGGCCGTCTCCCTTTCGGCTTGGTGACGGCCTGTAGTAATTACAATCGCATGATGCGAAGAATATTAGACGGATTGGCAAACGTGACTTTATATTTTGATAACATTCACGTTGCAACTCGCGAGTGGGACTATCACGTGATCACCTTCCAGGCCTTGAGTGAACACGGACTCACAAATAGCAAGAGCAAGTGCCATTTTGCTTATAGTATGATTTACTACCTTGGCTTTCACATTGGGAACAAAAGATTAACCCCCCAGGAGGACAAAATCTGCGCGATTGTGTAAATGTCCCATCCGTCCAATAAGAAGCAGCTGAGATCCTTCATGGGATGTGCCTCTTTCTACCGCCACTTCGTCCCCCATTTTGATTCTTTCTCAGCCCCTTTGTGTGATTTGCTGAAAAGAAGTCCCCGGAACACCTGGTCTGGTCCCCATTAGCTCTCTCTCTCACTTCGAACGACTAGAGGGAAAATTAGCTTTTGCCTCTATCCTCTGGCTCTCTAACCCTAAGAAGACATTTGGTTTTACTCCAGTATAGCGATGATGGCGACAGTTACCCCTGTCGCCTACGCTAGCCGTAAGCTTCTCCCGCACGAGAAAAATTATGCCGTCATTGAAAACGAGGCTCTGGCTATTATATGGGTCATGCAGAAGTTTAGAATGTATTTATTAGGTAAAGAGTTCATTGTAGAGACGGATCGCAAGCCCCTCGCATATTTGCGAAATGTAAAAAGCAACAATGGTAGCCTTATGCGCTTGAGATTATACCTCCAGGAGTAACAGTTTAAAATCAATTATATAAAAGGATCCGATAATTGTGTTGCTGATAGTTTGAGTAGGAACCCTTTTGAGCCTATCCAAACTAATCTAGGATCAATTTTATGCTTGTAACTTTTATGTTTAATTTTGTTCCTCTTGTTTAAAATGTATATATTCGGACAATAAGTTTCTCCGTCAACAAATCAAGAACGATCCGGTAACCCCATGTATCGTTCGGAGCAATTAATTCCCTGTATATTATATTTCCCTTTTGTATCTTTATGTATTGTGTTTTTTTATCTTTGTGTATTATTTTTTTTGTGAAGCGCTAGGACGTTATTGACCATAGGTGATCGACCTCCGTTTGAACGAATGTTAGTTCTTGTAGCCCTTATGTTCTTGTCGAATTCAATTATTTCTTGTGTCCCTGGATACTCTTTGTACATAAATATGTCCAAGTCACCAAAGCGCGACCCGTTCAAGGTCAGGTATCCCCTAATTGTCCTCCCCTTGAGGTCGGGAAAATTTGAGACTTTTAATACCCATCCAGCGGTTGTTAGATGTCACTTTTTTTTAAAGGAACATCTTGGGAATGGAGGAATTGTCGAGAATGAAGGATCCTTGTCGCCATGGGCCCTGTCGAAACCACGGTCTTAGTCCATGTGGGCGAGGACCGTGGGAAGAGTCAGAATATCGAACTGCTTTCTGCGATAACGAGGATTGGAATCTCGAACGCGCGCTTCTGTCGTCTCCCAGGGCGTTATCAAGAAACTCCCGCGTGAGTACTTCCCATCTCTCAAGCGCTGTGTTGGTTCGTGGAGAGATTCACCCGCGCCCACCCTGGCGGAGGCAGTAACGGTTCTGGCTAGTCCTTATATATTGTTGGTCCCAATTGGGCAGCGACAGTATATGACTGTCTTTTACAACGAAACACATCATTCTCGATCGCGCTCCAGTCTTCTACGAGCCGAAGACTAGAATTATACCGAAGGATCTGGAGCCCCAGCCAATTGGCCCATCTTTGGTTTTGGTCCATTTTGTTTGGCACGAATACTCTCTCCAGTTAGTGTTACTACTAGAGGTTCAACTCCCCGTGGTTAAAGTCCCTCGAATAACATCCGATCCCCGTTCCATCTCTTAAAGCCTCTAACCCAAGCTAGGCTGAGACGAATCATGTGTGGCTACCTCTCCTGTCATCCCTGTGTCTGTGTGCGTATGTACAGAGGCTTGTATCGCCTCTTGACCCCCCCCCACCGTAGAGCCCACACCAAGTAGCTCTGTTAGTTCGGTTCTTGTGTACATCGAGTATCCATTGCCATTATTCTATTCAATTTATTTATTGTCTATAACTGTGTAAATATTAAAGTATA
>CAXAKS010000071.1:0-83740 GCA_963969495.1 Ceratothoa steindachneri | reverse complement strand
TCATTATCACAGGGTCGCTTCTCGTCTTAGTGCCAACTACCAAGGCCATCGCCGCGATTCAAGACGAAACATACACACACACACACATAGGTACATTGATAAGGTATCATAGTAATCGAAAGGGTTTTCCAGGGTAGCAAACCTCTTAATAAAAATCACCGTACTTATGGGGTTATAATACCATGGAGCGAGGGACCATATATGGGTGTTTGACTTTTGTCTCCGTTCAAGACCCGCGACTGACAACACATTGAGTGGTAAGAAAGAGACTGTTCCTATTTTTTCGATTGAAAAAAAATAGAACTTATGTAACAACCGAGGGCATTCTCCTCATTGTAAAAAGGGGGGAATGACAGACAGATTAATAAGAGGGCGAATAAATAGGTAAAATGGCAAGGATGAAAAACTGTGAAATTTAACCCTACAAATCTGAAATAAACACCCATCACCCCACCACCACCACCACCACCAAGACGTTCAAAAGTTCAAAATTGGGCACCACCCTTGATGGTGCCAACGTCCAAACCTTCCGAGTACGGACACATCGTTTGGGTGAATTGAGGGGAGCAGAAATTGGAGAGAGTTTCCACTAAAGGTTCTGAAAAATAAGTGGTGTAATTAGGGAGTGTGAAAATGTGTGGTAAATACATAACGTAGCTAGATTAATTGGGACGCTAGCAGCTGAAGAATTATGCAACTCTCCTGATTTTTTTTAGCTATACTTGAACCCAAGTTTATACTAGAAAAATGGATCGATTCCTATTCTAGGGGCGCTTTTTCATTATCTATAAATACTGATGAAAGTTGTGCCATTCATCATATATCAGATCGATTGCAAGATCGATCAATCGTCGTATCGGATGATATAGGTGTCGAACCCCACGTGGCTCACTAAGCAAGCGGAACCCCTCGTCCTTTAGAGAACATAGCATAAAGTCTAAAGCCTAATTGATAAATTCAAGGTACTTAGTAACCACAAATTCTTATGAAATTATAATTCTAGAAACCTTTTCATTTTTGAACAAAAAACAAATTAAGGCTCAAAACAAGCAAAAACCACCCTCCAAATTGTGTCATAACCCCTCCAATAACGCCAACTCCTTAGATTAATTAACCTTAATTGCATTATTAATTTACAAACCAGTATTGGGATAAAGAATTCTAAAGCAAATTCCTTCGTATTCTAGGCCAACTAACGAGGCTGGATCTCGAAACCTTTAAATAAAGATGTTCATCTCTACAAAGTGATCGGTCTTGAACTATATTTACAAACTCCGCGACTCATCCTATATCAGTTCTACCCTAAGATCGATCCATTGTCGTATTAAAATATCCCCAAAGAAAAATAAAACAGATAAGCTCAAGCGCAGTATAAACGAACACTGTTTAAAAGCAACTACATCACTCAATCATAACAGCAAACTAAGACACATTAGGTTACAACAACTGCACGGACATACGCATATATAATAAATCTTATATGAAAACTTAGTCTAATATATTAAATTTTTGTAAACAAATTTTATTAACAATGAAGCTGTATAATTTAAATAAACCTTAACTTGGTGTAAAAATGAATGCTTAGAGTTAGACTGATCTATTTGGTGAATTAAGGTTAATTAGTGGATAAAGAGGGCATTAGATGTTTGTCCTGACCTACACTTGTGTTTATGTCACTTAATTCTATTTTCTTAGTATATTAATTGTTTTTTCCTATGTAAAGCTATTGCACGATTTACAAAAGGTTCTTAAAATGCAAGATGATTTATTTGAGGAAGAATTTCCGATAAGTTTAAAAGAATTAATGCCGCAAACAACCTTAGCATTGAAATATTCCAAAAACTTTGATCCATTGTAATGTAGAGTTACAATATTGTTCCGCGTGAATGCAATCTTTATTTTCCATTAAAGGAGTTTATGATCCTAATTTATTGATCAAGAATTCGAAACAAGACAAAATATTGGAAAAAGATAAAAATATCCGTCATATTTTCTCAAAGTTTCTTTACGAGCTTTTATAAAGTCTTTCTGTGCAAAAATCAAGATGGAATTCACGAGAAATTTAAAAATTTATATACAGGAATTATTGAGAGATTTGGCGCTAACTTTCTTGGTCCATGTAATTCAGACTAAATTTGGCGGACACCATCGTGTTTGAAGTTATATGGTACTACAGTAGATGAGATGGATGGGTAAAGAAGCCAATTAGGTAGGAGAGAAGAACAGGTCTGATTGACGATAGAGATTTGGAGGGAAAATGCAAAAGAATAACCGGTATTTTACAAGGACATGGAGAAGCTGGGAAATACCAGGTGGCGAAGAACAGGCGCGGAGGGAAAAGAGAGAGACAAAGGTGAGAAATGTCAGGTGTCGAGAAACAGGCGTGAAGACACTCCCAGAATTGGATATGAGCTACCATGTCGGAGAACTAGACAGAAATGTTTCAGGGTGATGGGGGGGAAAGAACGCGGGACTTAAGGGTAAAAATATATGAGCAAGAAGCTTCAAAAGTGTGTGTGAATTGAGGGGTTCTTTTTATCGATGATACGGTGAGTGTTGGTGTCACGGGAAAATTGTGTTAGTGTGGTATAAGAGTGAGTCTCAAGAGATTAGGCGGGGGAAGAAGTTGCCATCTGAGTACCACGTGCGCGAGTAGCTTTAAGACGTCTATTCCAGGTCTGCCTGTGTTGCTTTGCTCTCAAAATATTATCGAAGATCCAAGGGGTACGCCATCGTCGCCAGTCCCTGGTAAATAGAGCTGACGAGACTTGAGGGCAAGGGAGAGGCTAAGGTGAGTAAAAGAGAAGGAGAGAAACAGAACTGGATAAGGAAGTGAACCAAAATTCCAGCTGAGGGATCCTTTATAAAGTGGCTATCAATTGAGAAGGAGAAAGCGACAAAATAAAAAATCTTCATCTTTAGGGGGAGTGGTTAAGATACAAATTAAGAGAGTAAAACTCAAAAATATCCACATGGAGGAGGTATGAGAGAGTATGGTGGGGATGTAAAACCTGGTCATTGAGGCAAGGATAAATAACCTCAAGTTTGAGACAAAACTTTAGAGCCAAAGAGGTGAAAGAGCTTCGAAAATGGGAGGAGCGTTATTCGAAATGAGGAAGGAAGACAGTTGGGAACAACAATTATCCAGTAACTAGGTGCATGAGTTTTACAAGACACAATATACAAGTGAACTAAGATACCTTTATTTCATAAACACTGGAATATAAGCAATGCAGTTAATAAGTCAGCTATTGTGGGCGTGGTTATGATAGAGGTGCCAGTTTGACTAAAAAATATATTTGGCGGTTGGGGTACAATGACCCCACGAAACCTAGAGGTTAACCCAACGCCAAGTGCTCTCGTAACTTGAATGAACGTATAACCGTGTGAGCTGGTGGCAATATAAGATTGTATTATTTTAGAACTTTGATTCAGCCAGATCCAAAAGTTCTATTTTCTTAGATATGACATAATCTCAAATGAAATCAATATTATTCACAGTCAAAGGTTTGAAATCTAGCAAGAATGGGGGATAAAAAGGGAATATGGAGCAAATGGTGGGAAAATAGAAGAAAAGGGATGAGGTGAGTTAGTGAACTGGGGAAAAATGTGGTAGAGTCTTCTCGGAAGAGATTACTTAAGGAGTGTGCAAAAGGGAATAAATAATATTTGTGTCTTGATATAAGGCATTATTGAATTGAGGGATTTCATTTTAGAGAAGGATCATTGAAGCTTGGTGCATGATTTTTGCGACCCTAAAATAAGTTTTTTTAACTTATTCCATGAAACAACATAGCTAGATTGGCAACGTTAATACACAATTGCGCAATAAAGCAATCGTATAGATTTTAAATTGGATATGTATATTATATAAATATAATAGATTAAAAAAAATCATTGTTACTGTAATTATATTAGGAATTTATCTTTTTCTAAGCTACAAAAATCATATTATCCGAGGGAAAGAACATATACTATTTTAGTTTTCATTGTTTTCGCGCACAAGGGGGAATTGGGCATATCAACGATACTTAAGATGCGCCCCCTTCCACCTGCATGCCCTATTATATACCTACACAACGAGATATGCTTGATCTAACTGAACTGAAAATGAGCAAAATTAGTGTGTGGTTGGCGTAAACAACACGAAAAGTCCAAGCAAAACGAAGAAGAGGACACAAAACACCCCATACCATACCATACACAACACAACAAGAGCTCTTGCTAGCCGATTGGATACAGCGTTGGTCCGCTAACGTCGCGGTACCGGGTTCGATCCCGGCAAGAACGAACATAAAAGAGATCTGGCCAGTCAATTACAACACTTCTTTCTTTCCTTACCCGTCTTCGCAGCACAACACACACACACACACTCTCTCTCTCTCTATCTCTCTCTCTCTCTCTCTCTCTCTCTCTCTCTCTCTGTTTCAAGGAATCCTGCCGATGGCTATCTATATCCACAGACCTCCGACGCGGAACATGTCCCTCTGCCCAGGGGCGACGAAGGTTCCACCTGAATGCTGTTTGGTGTGAAAACACAATACTTCCCCGCAACTCACCCTAAAGATGACCGACCCCTGGTGCCCTTGGACTCACCAGCGATTCTCATACTGACCTTTATGTCTATTTCATTATCCGCTTGGATAAAGGCAGGTTGGCTAACCACTACTACTACTACTACTGCATAACACAAAATAACCTAACCTTAAAAGATGAAAAAGCATTCGAGATCTTCTCAAAGTCATTTCAGTCAGAGTCTCCCAAAACCCATTAAGTCAGCACCAATCGACATCCATTGGATATTGTTAACCTCGATCGGACACGTGCCAATTAATACTTCAGAGTTAGTGGTAATGATATCTCAATGCGTCATCTGATGGAAGAGAGTTACTACCGTCTCGATCACTATCCAATCCAAGTAGTCTTCTGTTTTTTGGCTCTATATTTTCCACACATCTTCCCTTTCTCTTACATAGCCACTCCGTCGGCTTTCTTATCAAAATATCTTTAGCTGAAATTCCCCCGTAGGTTTTCACTTTTTTAAACTAAAAATAAAACGTTTATTACAATAACTAACGTTTGCCATTGATACCCTAAATCTCCATGAATAGACATCGCGATCGTCATACATGTAACTCAACTGAGTCGTATTGAACGCTTCGAAATTTATATTCATTTTCCCAAACCTCACCGAATTCAAGGAGTTTATTAATATAAATTAAATATAACATTACTGAAATATAACTTCAAGACATCATTCCAAAGTTAAGAATCAGAGCTACAAAACAATTAAGTTTGACATAGATTATTAACTCAAAGCACTAACTTCCTCATGAGCGCGGTTGTTCAAAACTCTTTACCAGCCATTGCTCCAAAAAGACTGGAATTGGAGAGAGTGGGCAAAAGTTTTGGAAGCAAGAAATTTGACAAGCCCTAATTATATTTAAATTTATGTTGTGAAAACTTCAATTTCGAAGTAATAATTAGGAGAAAATGCTACTCGTTATGAAGCTTTATTCCTGAAGTCAAAACGAAGTTTAATAATTAAAAGATACTTTTTCGGTTTAAAGCTTCGGATGGCACATAAAATTTGAACCCCTAAAATAGATCTAGATTAAAGTGAGGTTATTCAGATTATATATGATTATGACCACAAGCTATTTAAGAGTTCAAATTTCGCTGATGATTCGAAGCCTCCATAGGAAATGGACTTCGCTTAAATATTCGTTTTGTAAGTATTTATTTAAAAGAGAATTTCTATAGATTCTCGATAGTTCATTGAGATTTATATTTCTGGTTCAAACCCATTCTGATAATTGAATATATTCTACCAACCAATTTAAGAGACCACCAGTGAACATTATGAGCGCATTTATACTACCATTTTCGTAGGAAAGAGTGAATGCACTTAATTAAATTATTCTGACAATAATTCATATTCAAAATACAAGAATTAAAAAAATTGGAAATCATCGTCTCTTTGTCAACAATGTCCACCTATAAAAAAACTATGGCAGCTATTGTTGCCATATACCAAAATGATCTCACGTGGAATGAATTAATACGAGGGATGTTATATCCGAAAGAACCAGTTACTTGATAGTTCAGAAGTTAAAAAAACAACAAATTCAAAAGTGCTAGGAAACGTTTCATGGTATTTAATAGTATAAAACTAGCGCCAGCGCCCTATTAGCATGATAATCACATGATTGGTAGCACATTGTATAAGTGAATTTACTAGGAGGGTGAGGCCACACTTTTGTATAACCGTTTCTTAGCAGAAATCGTAGCAAAGAGGCCATTTATCATTAGGATTGTAGGCAATAATCGTCAAAGATTCTTGACTTTAAAAAAGAGCAAAGAAGACTCACTGAGATAAACATCAGGATTTGTCCTATTTTCAGCAAAACACATCAGGATCTGGGAAAGACTGCCACGAAGTTTTCTCTGATAAACCCGTCCGCTCGCTGTATAGTGCTCAAAGTAAAGCATCCCTACGATCACTCATGTATGTTTTTGTGCAAAAGTTACCACTAATTTTCACCATTTGTTACAACGTCTAGGGACTAACGTTATCTAAGTAGTAGTCGCTTCTCATCAAATGGCCCTCCCGTACTCCCTACCAACACTTCTGCTTGAGCACATTAACAAAATAATAGTATCAAAGTACCTTCAAAGATCAACTATCAACGTTCTAAAGTAATTATGTGATAAACCATTTTCCAGCATAACAAGGCACCTTGTTAAAAGCATAAGCGGTAAGGAGCTGCTTGAGTATCAACGCATCGAAGAATTGGTTTAGCACAAAATATATATAAAAAAATCATGTATATTCCGTGAATATATGTACATACAATTATTCTTATCTAATTTAAATCAATTTTATATTGATTTCATTATCATTATTCTCTAATGTTTATATTTTTCCTTAATATACAATACATACTCATACAGTTTGCGAAATTATGGAAGCGTTTGCTAGCGTCGTATTTTGGAAATTTCTTTGACTAAACAGCAACTTTGTGAATAAGTATTGGATTCACAGAACTTTGAAAATTGGAGATATATTTCTGATTCACCTGAGCTACCATCGAATATGTAAATTGGATATTTTTTCTAAGATATGGCAGTTTGGAAACCAAAGATTTCGGCCACAACTATGCAAGCAATGGTAGGCAATTATTAGTATTATTCTACAATAAATTAAAGGATTGGGATGAAACGAATGTAGTAGGGTACAGTGTTAAAGGCGGTGGTAAGGTTAATATTGAGTAAGGAACATCATAATGCAATGAACTGATATGAAATTATGAGCTCGGGAATTATCTGGGTAAAGTTGAGATTGCAAAGGTTGAAACTGTGTATGGACCTGCAATTAATAGATGTCAAGGGCTGTTGAAACAGAGAGATGGCGGGTGAGAAGCAAATGTGAGATTGTTTGAAATTGGAATATAATAAATGCGAAGCAAATTTAAGGAGGTAAGAATGGCTAGTGTAGGTTCTGCATGTGGACGCAGCTCACTGGACACAGTTGGGAGGAAATGGGTAGCGTAATGCAAATGTTTAGTAGTGAAAATGCACATGTCACAGTGATGAAAAGAGTAGGTGAAAAGAGTAAGGAAACGAGTAATAAATTAGAAGAAAGGACGAAATGAAGCATTTGAATGAGATGAATGAAGATCTAGAAAGGATCCAAAAGTTCTTTTGGAAGTAAGGAAAAAGGTGAAAAGCCCAAAGTGTGGCAGTTTCAAAATCAAGTAAAAGAATCGGAGAATACTTGCGAGGTGGTTAAAATTAGATGGCAAGATTACGTGGATGAATTGTATAATGTGTGTAAAAAAGATGACTCTAATGTGAATTTGATTGACCTGATAGTTAAGAAACCAACCCCAATAAGTTTGAAAGAGAAAGTGGTGGAATAAACCTGAAAAATGGGAATCAAGGTAGATTAGGAGATGACCTACTTAGCTGCGATGAATAATACATTAAACGAAGTGAAATGATAAAATTTTATCTAATGATTCTTTTTTTCATCTAAGAACTCTTTTATTCTTATAACATTCAATATGTATTGAAGTGAATTTAGTTCGATATCACCTTTTTAATATTTCTATTTTATTATACTTTTAGGGTTTTTTTTATTTATATAATTTTTATTATTAATTTATTTTTGACTATTTTGAAATGTTCAACTTTTACTTACAATTTTGTTTGTTGTTTTGTGGGGCTCAAAATAAAAACATTTATATTCTAATAATGAAATATCCTCAAGTACATTCTTTCAGGAATTCAGCGCCATGCATGCTGTGTCGAACAAGGTAATCAGAGCTAAGTCACGTGTTCTCAATTATTATGAGCTTATGACTTTATAACCATATGACAATATGACCTTATGATCATATGACCTTCAAAACTTTCTTAAACTCATTGAAAAGTAAAATAGTTACCATCGGACCGACTGTCCTACGAACGAACATAGTAACTTATAGAACCGCGTTCAGCGAATAAAAATGTCTTTGCGAATCGACTCTATTAACCTAGTTAGGTCAGGCAATTGATAAAGATGATCAATTTGAGAAGGGTGACTAAATAAATGGCGAGTGACCTTAGAAGTTAGCTATCCCTCCCTGAAAGTTATTTTATGAAAGCAATTTAAACTTCTCAACTTCTTTCAGAGAATAGCAAAACTTCAACCATTTGGGCGGGGTCTCGGAGTTGCCTGATGTTATGTGTCAACTTCCCCCTGTAAGGGGCGCGGCGATTTGCGATCCTGGCCGCCGTGCTGACGGGACTCAGCGCCCCGTCCGGCCCCAGCTTAGCCTCTCTTCCTTCCTTCAAAACACTTGTTTCCTCTCTTTTCATACAACCTCTCCCACAACTTTCTCTGGTCAGCCTCTAATTTCACAGGGTAGATGCTGACCTTCTTTTGGGCCAACCGGCTGGATCGGGGCTGAGTGGGGAGGGGACAATGTTTCTTAACCCCTGAGCTCCGGTCTGGGGTGTTTGGTTTTTAACAACCTGCTTCATCCCCACCCATACCTTCGTCACATCCCTTCTCCTCTCGTCTTCAAAATCTATCTTTTTTACGCCGTGTCTAAGGTGGAACCGCCATGCCGATGGACTGCCAGGCCACCAGGCGGGAGGGGTGGTCCGAAATGGCGGCGCCTGGCTCTGCCAGGCCTGTAAGCACCTCTTGCAGTGCGGGCAACTGCAAGAGGTGATGAGCTATTGCGTCCCGTAGCCCAAATAGGGTCACCATGCCCAATGATGAAAATAAAAAAAACAACCCCCAACTTCCCCAAGAACATCAACGGAGCCGCCCTTGGGCAGCTCCACCAAGAAAATGGAGGTCCCCCCCCTTGTGCTTGCGTAGGGGACCCTCCATACTTCTTTAACCGGAGAGGAGGCTTACTCCTCTCCTACGCCTACGGGTGTAGGGGACTCCCCCTCACCCCCTTCTATGGAGGTGCTTTCGGGCACCTCTCCATTTCCAGCGGCAGTCCCTCCTTTGCTTTCTAAGGGGACTGCCAAGAAAGCCAGCAGGCAGCCCATTGCCGACCGCCCCTCGTGTAAGCGGCTCGGTAGGGCAAACCCCCTTAGGGGGGAGAGGGAAGCCAGGCCCCTTTGGTCGCTTCCCTCAAAAGACCTGCTGGAAAGAATATTAAACCTTGCCGGGGTCAAGGCCTGTGCCTCCCCACTAAAGACTCATGACGCTGCCAAGGGGACCTGCGATGTCCTGGGAGGGGATGGCCAACTGGAGGCCCCTCCTGTGATAGACATGGTCCTTGAGGAAAACCAGCCTCAGACGGTAGGGCCTTCCATGGGACGGAATCCGGGCTCGGCGCCAAGCACCGAACCCAAATCCGCCCCTATGCAAGGTCCTCCTCAAACGGCTGGTGATTCTCAGGCAGTACAAGGAGGGGAGGGATCTCCTCCGGATGATGCCCCTGCGACCACCAGGACCTTCTCCATTTCGGAGAAGGAGTTGGCTGAGGCTGGTCCATCTGGCCTAGGGGCTTCTACCGGCGGAGGTGAGAAGCGAGTTCATTCCCCGCCCTCCTCTCCTAAAAAGAAAAAGAAGACAAGAAAGACTAAAAAGACTCGGGGCTCCTCCCTATCCGCGGGAGATACGGGAACGGATGGGTCTGCTGCCACTCTGGCAAGCGACCAAGCCAAGATCGGCCCATCCGGCCCCTCTGCCCCCCCCCCCCTGGGTACGGTGCTCCTGACCATGACAAAGACCAAAAATACCCAGGGCGGAGCCTCGATGACATCGGGGCCCCTCATTCAGAGGTTACCTGGCGTTTTCGAGCCCGCTGGCTTCCAACGCTTCCTCGTTTTTCGCTCCACTGATGGCACCATGTTGTCCAAGATCAACATGATCCATCAGAGGAGAGTATTAACTAGTGCAATTGGTAGAGAGCCGAAGGTAACCCGTTTCTCGGACGGGAGCTTTCTGGCGAATGCGGCGAATCCCGCCGAGGCGGCCAGGATAAGTGCTCTTCGGACACTTCATGGCACCCCGGTGAGTGTCACGCCGCACTCTACCATGAACTTTGTGAAAGGAGTAGTTTATGCGAGGGAACTCGTTGACTACTCCATTAAGGACATCACCCTAGAGCTGGCCGACCATGGGGCAGTCAAGGTCGAACGTGTGATAAGAAAACAGGGAGAAGCCTCGAGAACCACCCCTACACTCATCGTCACGTTCGACTGTGACAAGCTCCCTGAGTTGGTGTGTGCCGGTTGGTACCGCTACCGCATGAAGGCGTTTGTGCCACTGCCGCGGCGGTGCTATTACTGTCACCGCTTGGGCCATACGAATCGCTCATGTAAACGTGCAAAGTCGGGGTCACCCGAAGTCTGTGTAAATTGCTCCAAGGTCGCACACGATAAGTCCAAATCGTGTGTGGCCAAGTGTGTCAATTGCGGAGAGCCGCACTCTGCTTCTTCGAAGCAATGTGGTGCATATCTCCTTGAGAAAGAAATCCTGGCCGTTCAGGCCCAGGATCAACTCTCATTCCCCGAGGCTAAGGACTTGATCCTGGCGCGCCCGGCTCTGCCTGGGACGTCATATACCTCAATAGTTAGAAAGGCACCCTCTGCTCCTGGCCCATCCAGGTCAACGAGCACGGTTGTTTCCGCGCCCATTCGGAGCCCTTCTGTGGGCTCTACCCAACCCGGGCGCTCCCCTGGTAAAGCTGGCGGCAAAAAGGGTTCATACCCAGCCCCGGCTAAAACCAGTGCTCCCCCATCTTCCCCCAGCGTTACCGTTTCCCGTAAGGTGAAACAGCCACGCGCCTCCACCGAGTCGTTAGACTCACAGGAGGCAACACCACTGAAGATGGTCGCTAGGCCATATTCCGGGGTTCCTAAAGCTGTCCCCCGAAAGGAGGACAGCCACAAAGGAGGGAAGTGTCCTTAGTGTCACACTCTTTGCCCTGAGCATCAATAGCCTCACCTCGGTGCTGCCGGAAGATGTTCTCGCTACGCTCAACGTGGACGACCATCCGATCTCTCTTGGCGCCGCCCAGATGCCAACTCTGGAGCGTCGACCCCAACAGGCATTGAACCGCGTCTCTCGCTATGCCGAAGCGCACAGGTTTCGGTTTTCTTTGGCTAAGACTAAGGGCGTGCACTTCTGCCGCCATCCACGGCTTCACCCCGACCCAGATTTGTTTCTTAATGGGGTCCGTCTGGATGTGGTTGAGTCGCACTGTTTCCTTGGTCTTGTATTCGACCGATGCCTCACCTGGGAGGCTCATATTCGCAGCCTTAGGGTCCCTTGTACCCGTGCCATGGACATTCTTCGTTCCGTGACGTTCAGCGCTTGGGGTGCTGACAGGGCTACTGCCCTACTTTTTTATCGATCCTTTGTTCGTTCGAAGCTCGACTACGGATGCGAGTTTTATGCATCCGCAGCCGAGCGTTTATTGCGGAAGGTGGATTCGATCCACCACACCAGCCTTCGCCTTGCGACCGGTGCCTTCCGCACTTCCTCCATTGAGAGCCTGTTGGTCAATGCTGGGGTTTCCACTCGCTCTGCGCCGCGTGCAGTGCATCACTCGTCTGTACGCGCGAGCCCGGCGCCTCCCTCAGTCGCCAACAGCTCTCACTGCTTCCGCAGCTGATCTCGATGGTGCCTATGCCGCCGAGAGACGCCAGTCATACCCTAAGTCCTTTGGATATTTGTCACCACGCCTCTGCTCCCCAAGCTTGTACTGCGCCGGGAGTATTGCGTTCGACCTTTTTGGAGCACACATCGTGTCACGCTGGAACCGTGCCAGTGTATACGGGTGGCTCCAACTCCCATGAGGGGGTCGGCTTCCACGCAGTATCCCCTCTGTTTGAAGTCAGCGGGGCTTTGCCAGGCGCTGCGTCTGTCTTCACGGCCGAGCTGGTGGCAATACACCACTCGGTACGGGAGATTACGCGACGTGCCTGGTTTTGAGACCGGATTGTGATCTATAGCGACTCACAAAGCGCGCTGAGTGCTCTCGGGGCATTGGAATCTCCGCATCCCCTGGTTCGCGATATCCGTGACGCCACGGTTTTGGCGAGCCGGGTAGATGTCGAGATTATCTTCTGCTGGGTTCCTGTATATGTAGGAATTGCGGGTAATGAGCGCGCCAATGAGGGCGCCAAAGAGTTCGCGAGGACTCTGCGACCGGACCAGTGTTTCGCTCTTCCTCACACCGACTACATAGCAGGAATACGGGCAGCTCTTCGGACTGCTTGGCAAAGAAGATGGGAGACGGTCGAAGGGACCTTAAAGTTGCGTGCCATTGCGCCGCGACTGTTCTATGGACCTATCCCCCAATGCCGTGATGGCTCCAGGTCGCTTTCTGTCGTCTCCAAATCGGACACACTCGTGTGACGCATCGCTATTTGATGGAGCGCTCGCCTGCGCCCTATTGCGACGACTGCGTTTTCCCCCAGACTGTTCGGCACATTCTTGTCGAATGTCCCAGTCTGGGTGATCTTTGCGCACGTTACCTGTCCCGGTACCGGGATGGGCGGGGTCGCTACCGCCTGTCCTTTGTACTCGGGACGAGTGCGTGCACATTGACTGGTGGACTTGTTGGCCCTTGGGGGGAGGCCGGCCTTCTCCCTTTCATTTAACCAGGTTTAATTGTTGCTTTTGTTATTGTTTTGTTATTGTTATTGTTATTTCTTTTTATTTTTGTTTCCTGTTCAAATTTTATAAAGTAGCCTAGAACTCGGCTGTTTGTTTACGGCGACTTATGCCTAAGTCGGCAGTCGCCAGATAGCCCCTTAAAAAAAAAAAATGTGTCAACTTCCGATCATTTGATGCATCGTGGTCGTTTGCAAGATTCTAAGTTTCTTTACCTTCCGATCCATTTGGAACTTCGTGATGTCTCAGGGTGTCTACCCCAATACTAAAAGCGTTTAGAGGTTCTTGTGATGTGAATACTTTGGATTTGGTAAACAGGGGGATTGAGCAGCTTTGACGTACATTATGGGAGGCAACCACAGGGACCATTAAAGCATGGAATCCTATACGCACCGAAACTTTCCCATGGGTCAAGGCTGCAATCACACGATTAGATAATAAAACGGTGGAATAGAGTGAATACTGTTTAGACCAATGGCCTCTCTAGCTTGGCTTTACCCTTCCTCACAAGTTGGAATTGCCTTCTCCGAAAATCGGATCACTGTACTTTATTCCTGCGCAATGATAGCCGCTCTTCCCCTCGCTTCTCCTACTTAACGGCAGCCATTATTGTTTCCATGCAGCTTAAACCGTCTCTTTCTCTGCAAGAGAGAAAGTCTCAGTGAACAGTCTCCGAGACAGCTCTCGCAACCCAACTCAATCCACAGTACTTTGGGCACAGGCTCACCCCACTACAAAGCTGGAACGTTGCTACTTCTGATTAACGACCATTCCCCTCCGAATTTGGGGTAAGTATTTCATGTTATCTGAGCTCTATCGTCGTCCTTTTTCACACACTTGTGATCGCTGGTTCGACTACATTTTTTACCACCTAAGAAGACTTACTTTTTCACGTACTCTCATTTATCAAGGCCAACTGACTTTTAACCCCACTAACTTTTTTCATCGGCCTCAAGTTCACCACCATATTTATTTCATATCTTCTGTTTTCTTCTCTCTCTCTCTTTCTCTCTCTCTCTCTCTCTCTCTCTCTCTCTCTCTCTCTCTCTCTCTCCCTCTCTCTCACTATTTCGTCCTCTACCGCCACTAGAATGCATGAGTTGTTATTCATTTGGTTCTAATACCTTATTCGCTCTTTCAAGTGACCACTCGACTCTCACGAACAACAATTCAAATTCTAAATACTTCTTTTTCGTTAAATTTACTTCATGTTAATTTGTACAGCACGATCTTGCACTAATTATAATGGGTATTTATTCAATCGCATTGTATCTCCACTTAGAGATTTCTATCTGTGGTCACTTTTTCGATAGTAACCAATTAATCTGTAATTGGCTTTAATTCAAAGATTAATTATTTAAACTTCTGCATTCATAATAAACGCTAAAATCTGATAGGATTCATTTCACTTGGGTATTGAATGCTCTCATTAGTCCATTCGTACAATAAATACAATTAATGATTGCGATTCAACTGCTGTGATTTTCCGGCGCAAATTAACTGACAATGTAGCAAGGAATCCCTTAATTAATGCGTCTTCCTCGATTATAGCGCTAATTTTTATCCCCAAATTTAATTAATCTGCCTCAAAAATTTATCAATGGTCTTATATATATATATATATATATATATATATATATATATATATATATATATATATATATATATATATATATATATATATATATATATATATATATATATATATATATACATATATATATATATATACATATATATATATATATATATATATATATATATATATATATATATATATATATATATATATATATATATATATATATATATATATATATTGTGAGAAACATCGACAGTATATGTACAGCAAGTGATAAAACTACAATTTTTCCTATTTAAAATATATTAATAAATACTATTTAAAAGAAATCTTTAGTATTTTCCTCGTCTGCTAATTCCATTGTACATTTTGCTGATCATACCTCCTACCTCTTTGAAATTGTCTTTTTTCACTTTTTTCTCTAATGTATTTCCAAATCTTTCATTTTCTTGCTTGTTTTTTTTTCTTTTAAAGTATTTTTCCAACGTTTACTCATCAGTAAACGAATTAATGAGCACAAAATATAATCCCTTTCATCCACCCATAAGCCCAGGAAACTCCCCACCTTTAGGACCATACCACTTGAGAAAAACATTCAAATAGGCAATTGAAGTAACAACTGGAGAGAATTTTATGACATTGCTAGAATTTAGGAATGAATGTAATGATAAAAAGATACAATACCGTCCCAAACTTGAGAACAAAAGAGCTAGATCCACATTTTCTTGAAAATACTCGTTTTATTTGCATGAAGATTGCACAGAATATTTTTTGAATTTACCCCCATTAGTCTATAAATTTAATTTCATGGAGCATTGAATAAAAAAAAGTTCATGAGGAAAGCAATAGCCATTCGAAGCAAGGGAGCGTCTAAAATAAAGAGAACCATAAGTATAAATACAGCCATAACCTAAAAACATCATAATTATCTCATAAACAATTGGACTTTCCCAATTTGCCGCATTGTTCGGATGTAATTTTGTTCTAATATTTGCCAAAGATGTTCAAATTCTTCGGTTTCCGAGCCAAAACTTTCTCACCGACTAACTTTTACTGGTTTTCTATCTGCATGACCTGCTTTCTGAAGGATTTGCCAACCTTAACTCTCCTCCCCATCCTGATAAATGACTAATACCATTAGTGCCCATCTAAAATCCATGTGGGAGAGTGTCATACGAAATTTGTGGAACGAATTATAAATTTTTAATTAGTTCGTTTTCAATTAATATGCCTCTTTAGAAAAAAAAAATGCATTACGCGCACTAATTGAGGTATTAATGTTCGTATAGCGATACAGATTACACCGGCCAATAATAAATATGTTGTCAAAGATATGTAAACGAATTTAATGTGTTTCGGGGACATTAAATATAAAAAAGGTCATTAATTTTATCGAATTAGCTCTACTTTAAGAGATAATGGATTGCCCTCAAATTATGATTTTGCTCAATAGGACATATTCATGTATTTGCTGACATATGCAGCAGGAGTTTTGTCTTTAATTTTTTAATTCAATTCAATTAGTATAATTGTGTGTAAGTATAAGGGTAGTGGAGCATGTGTGGGATAGATAGAAAGAAATAAAATGCTGAAAAGAGAAGCAAGTGCAGGAGATTTGCAGAGGGAGGCAAGGCGCCTGGTAAACAGTTGTATCGCTGTCATTATTATTGTTTGCTTATTTTTTGTTTGTTCTTGTTTTTCACAGCATTCAAGCCGTATCTTTGTTTGTTATGTTTGTATTTGTTTGTTTTTTTGTGGTATTATTTATTCTTTATAGTGTCGCTTAGTTTCTTTATGTTAATTTATATTTTTTTTATTGTAGTGTCGTTTTCATGTCTTTCCTCTATTCATTCTTCTATTTTCATATCCGAGTTTCCGTCCTTATCGGCTGTTTTTTTTTAATTTGGGTGATTCTATTATGGTTGATGTTTACACTTTTCATGCGTGAATAGGCGCTTCATTTCCGTTAGCCAATAAATAGGCTGGCGGAGCTCGGGAATCCTACATGGCTTATTGCATTACAGTTTTCCTTAATCATATCTACGATTTCTTCGTGCATTTCTTCTGAAAACTTTCTTCCATATTCCGTATCCGTTCTCCTATAACTTTATTTATGTGTTTTAGCTCCACTCTTCCTCTTTGCTTCTTCCTCTCCTTTCTACGTGTACCTGTAATTAGGTACACACATTTGTTCTGCACTGTTTATTATTGTCTCTTCTGTGTTTTTGAGACACAGGAGAATGTAGAGTTAGAATATAGGAGAATAGTTCTTACCAGAGCTGTATAGATCTTTCTTTATTGCTATCTCTCTTAGGTTCTGATTGTGGCAGTGGCCTTTGAAATTCTATCTGAGACGTGCTTTCTGTATCCGGTCGAAGTAATTTTCATCCCGAGTCCATTGCACTCTGTGGTGTAAGGATAGCATCTATCCTCACCCCCCTGACATCTGATAGTGAGGTCCTTCCGATCGGGACCACTTTGAATTTCTCCTGGTTTCTTCATATTTTCCAATTGGCCTCGTCTTTCTATTTCTGCTACAGCCATTTGAGCTTCCATAGGTGCATTACGAAAAGGGCAAGGTATTATCTGGCTGAAATCGTCCGCGAATTGAATGTTGAGGCCAGTGGGGTTGCCTAGTGATGGGACGTCTGCGGTATACACCGAATAAAGAGTGAGACTGAGACACTCTCTTTGCGGAAGACCCACCTGAAACATGAACCTCGCTCCGTCCACCCTCCCATTATTTATGTACGCTGCTTATTTCACTACATAGTAGGCCGAGCTGCAAGATTTTGAATTGCATCCCTCTTTGTCAAACTTTATCAAACACTTTCGATACATCACGACATACAATATCTAGGTAACTCCTTTCATTTTACTTGGGCAATTTTCTCCGTGATAACATTCATTGTAATATCCCTACTTCTTTTTTTTTAAATCACAATTGGTACGAGTGAGGGACTAGTATTTTGTTTAGTACTTTCTCGAAGAGTTTACCAACAATTTCCAGTAGCCAAATTAGGTGGTAACTCTCTTTTTCGATGGTGGGTACCCTGGCTTTGCTAAAAAGATCCTTTTAACCATCTTGAAAGCATTGGAGAAGTATCCTGGATTCAGATATGCGTTGATTATGCTTTTCATTCTGTCCATAACATTTGCTGATGTCTTTTCATAATTTAATTTATTTAGCCGTAATTGTCCGGGGCTTTTGGTCGGCATGATCGGAGCGCTCCAAGTAGTTCATCCGTTATCATCTCAGTGTCTCCGTTACGCTGTCTGTCAACCTGGTGGTGCAGGTGTGTCCTATTTATTTGGGTGTTCAGCTCATCGATAATTTCATGCTCGAACTCTTTGTTGTAGACCTCATTTTCTTCCTCAGTTATGCTGAATATATTTTTTTTCTAATATTCACGGAATATTTGTTCTATTTCTTCTTCTTTTGAATTTATGCTACCATCTTCAACTTCAATTTCTATTTTCATCGTTCTATGGGATGTTCCCTTAAGTTTTTTTATTTTCTTCCAGAATTCTTTTTTTGTGCATTACTATGTTAATTTCTAGTTTAAAGTTTCACATTTTTTCTGCATATTTATAATGGATTTGGTCCTGTTCTTAGTTTATCAGGAGGAAGCGTCCGATTAAACCATTCGGACACTTTTTGTTATATTTGTGGCGAATAGAGTACGCAGAATCAGAAGGAAAATAATGTCAGTAAGTTTATAAAACACCCATATCATGATTATTTTGGGGTGAATCTTGGAGACCAAGATAGGGTGTGATAGAACGGTCTCAGGCCGCTTAAATTCAGCCGCTATCACATGTTTGGAAACACATTGCTACCCAGGTGCATCTGCGAGAGGAAGCAGAGCGCGTTATCGCCACCTTAGCCAATATTTAATCAAGGAGGTTCATTCCCCCGTTTCGCCTCCATACGTCGATCTCGCCAGATTGAGTTAGGCTTATGGGCAGATAAGGTATTTTCACAGGCGCGACCGGGGCATTCCCCCGAAGCCTCCCACTCAATTGTCCCCTACGCCAAGGGAATGGCTTCGACTATTTATACATAGCTTTCTCCGATTGAAGCAGATCAGATCCAAATTATCTTCGCGAGGCATCACGCCGATCCGGTCTCCCTTGCGCACCATAGGAGCTCTCTACCTCGAGATCCACCTCATTGTCCAGAAGAGGACAATATCCCTTGAGTGCCAAGGTTCGTGCCTTCGAGACGCCAAGTCAATAAGGCCCCCCCCCGTTGTTCAGAAAGAGAACAACGTTAGAACAGCCATTGTTCTTTGAGCCCGTTGACAAGAGACGGTTCTCACCCCCCCTGTTGTTCAGAAAGAAAACAACGTTAGAACAGCCATTGTTCTTCAAGCCCGTTCGTCAAGAAACGGTTCTCATTCCCAAGACATCACGTCAGGATAATTTAATTCCCCCTTTTGTAGCGTTCTTCAAGAGAACGCTTGGTTTCAACAATAACCTCCATTGTTCATCTAGAACATCCCCGATTTGCTATCACAAAGATCACTCGTACTTCCGAGCCCCACTTTGCTCTCACTCTTCGAAGACAGTCCTTCCCCTTCGCTAAGGACAACCCCCCGAAGAACCCTTCTGCTGGAAATCGCCAGTGGACCGAAGATTCCTTCTCATCATCTTCCTCTGCACAACAACTTTGTAATTACATAAGCTGAGCATTACCTTTAATCATCTAACCTTTTGTCAACGCTACCCTGTGCTTTAAATGGTTTTGCGAACCATTCCTCCCCCTCTAATTTTTATTTGTTTACCTTTTAAATCTCTCCAAATCTTAATTCTCGGATTAGTCAGATATTCCCACGACCCTTTCCATTCTCCGTTTATGTAAACATTTTATTTTTGTATGTTATTGATAGTTTAATTAATAAAACTCTATTTTATTAATGATAGCCATATTATTATCCTTGAGCTCAGTTCCACTTCTTAAGCATATTGAAGATAAATAACCTCGGTCAATCAGATTACCACGCACTCGAAATATTAGAAATAATTCCCTCAACGAATAGTTATATATGGTATATCGTCGAGAGCCTATTCTACGACATAGGTTATGTGTCGTAGAATAGAGTCAAGTTAACCCTTTCTGTGTTTCTCAGCCGAGCTCGATGACGGCTATGTGCGTGGGAGATTTATAACACAAGCAGAGTGCAAATTCACTGAATGTGGGTTGGCCAAATAGTCAACTATCTTGGAGGTTCCAGGACAATAGAAAAAAGGGTACAAAAATAATTTCATTAATATGCAAATTAATATTCTTTTACAAGGTTAAAAAGGGTTTTGAAACAAGCTACGAGTATATACACATTAGACGTACACGAGTCGCAGCGGCTAAAAGCTGGGGTGAGACTTGGCGGGGACGATCGCCGTACAAACAAACGAACAATATTGACCGAGGGTCGCTCGAATGACCTTGAGCGTATACAAAGCCGATGATGGGGGCTTACACTGGGGGAGGGGGAGTAGAGACAGCACTTGCACAGGAGAGTTCGCGTTGCTGTTACCTCGGAGATTTGGTCCGAGGGAGTAATCCTTGCCTTGGCGCAAAGTTCAAATAATAGTCTCGTGACAATGACTATTACCGGATGAACTTAGAAGTTGCTTTCGAGTTAAAACACGGATCTAGACTGGGCACGTTGCGTTCGAGGAGCGGGCAGAACGAGTATGGGGTAGTCTCACGCGAATTAATCGATAGTACCCGGAGCTTGAGGGGTTCGCGTCCCGTTATTCGCGGGGAGTGAATAGCGGGTACTGACGAGGGGGGGGGGGAGGCAGAGTATACTGACGGGGTGGGAAGGCGGCGGATACTCCTCCAACTGATGTCGAATGGGGTTCCCCCTCCTCCAGAAAGGGGGGAAACCAGGGTCGGCTAAAAGGGCGAGAGTAGTCTCGCCCTTTTAGCACAATCGCGAGAAGGTTCCTAAGTCGGCAAGGCTAAACTTTGTCCCACTCCCGATGGGACCTTTTGGGCTCTCAAACTTGTCTCAAACTTTTGTTTGAGAGCAAGAATGACCCTCGGACTATCTTTCCTCTCCTCTCTTGTATTTCCTCTCCTAGCCCAATTTCTCCCACCTCTCCCCCCATCAACCCCTCACTCTTTCTAAATTTTTCTCTGATAAAGTTATTAACCTTCGCGCCGTACTACCCCAGTCGTCTAAACAAGTCCGTGCTGTTCTCCCTGACCATAATCCATTGCCGCTTAACGTTCTTACTCGGGAGTCCTCTTAGGAAGTAACTGCCCTGATCTCACGGTCTAACAAATCTGGATCCCCTAAGGACGTCTTTTCACCCAGACTCCTCCACCAAATTCTCCCTGCTGTCCTCCCACTGATTCTTCAGCTCTTTAATGCTTCACTTGACACAGGGGTGGTTCCCTCTTTCTTTAAACATGCCTCAATTCGTCCTATTCCTAAAAAACACACTTTAACCCCTCTGAACCATCTAGCTATCACCCTATCTCACAGCTTCTATTCCTTTCTAAGATCCCCGAGAGAGTGGTTTTCTCTCGCCTTAATGACCATATTTCTAACTGTAATATCGATGCAATGTACCAATCGGGGTTCAAGGCGAAGTACTGTGCTGAAACAGCTCTTCTTAATGTTTCAGGCGGTTTACGTAGAGCAGCCGATAGGGGTATACGTCCATTCTAGTCCTCCTAGACTTCTCCTCTGCTTTCGACACCATTGATCACACTGTCCTCCTTGATCGTCTTCACACTTTCCTTGGCTCACGGGCACTGACTTGATTAGTTCCGCTCATACCTCTCCTCCCGCACCTCCGAGCCTGTGCCCATTCATATTGGTGTGCCTCAGGGCTCAGTCCTTGGTCCCCTCCTCTTTCGCATCTACTGACTTGCTCTTGGCTCCCTTCTTCACGATTTGAGCCTGTCCTTCCACCTCTATGCTGATGACACTCAGATATACCTTTCATCATCCCCTGTGTCCTTCTCTCAATCGATTACCAAGCTACTTTCAGCCTACACCTCCAACTTTCTCAAACTTTACCACGATAAAACTGAAGTTCTCCTTGTTGGTACCGCTTCGATGGTGGCGAAATCCAAAGCTCCCTTTCCCTGCCTTAACCTTGGAGAAATCAATGTCGCCTTCTCTGATACCTTCAGTAATCTTGCTGTTATTTTCGACGAGCAACTCTCGTTTAAACAGCACATCCATCGTATCTGTAAGTCTTCCCTCGGTTTCTTCCGCAACTTCTCACGTGTTCGATCCCATTTTGATCGACGAAGCCTTGAGACTGCTATTCATGCCTTCATCACCTCACGCTTAGCCCACTGAAATTCTCTGTTAGTGAATCTTCCTTCTTCGTCACTTGGCCCCCTACAACTAGTTCAAAACTATGCTGCCCGGCTCCTTCTTTGCCGTCCCAGGTTCCCTCCTTTGATGCCTCTGTTACAGGAGCTACACTGGTTACCTATTCACTTTCATACCCACTATAAAATTCTTCTCATCACCTACAAAACCCTAAACAAGGTCTGCTTTCTCCCATCGTCAAACTCCTTCGGCACTCCGGTCTAACCTTGCTCCCATCCTGAACACTCATCGTTCTGTCCTCTGCTCGATAGGCGACCGTTCCTACTCAGATTGGGCTCCTAGACTCTGGAATGCTCTTTATGCCAAAGTCCGATCCTCTCCCTCCCTTGCTACTTTTAAACGTCTCCTGAAGACTCATCTCTTCAGAATTGCCTTCTCTCCCCTGTAAACTTTTTCTACACTCGCTACACAACCTGCGCTCTGGGAGAGTTAACAGCCTTGAAGAGCGCATTATAAATACCTATTATTATTTCTGCGATGGCGGGCTTTCCATTAGCGCAGACAAAAAGGGTAGACCAGGTGTCTGTTGTCTCTCTCTCCATTGAAGGCGCGGCAGCGCGCATGGATTTCAAAGGTGAACTGGCATCCAATAAACACGAATGCATGAAAATTACATGAATAGAGGTAAGGCTAATCACGAGGGTCAATAGGATCAGAGAGTTAATTTGAAATATTAAATGAAATGAAACAAGGGAAGCAGCTATAAAGGTGCATACACCCCGTGTCACTCTATTAGCTTCACTCATTTCTTTAATGTGTTTATACTTTTCTAAGTTCTTGTAACCCTCCCTTATGGCAACACTTCCATCCTAACTTCATTTGAGTCCCTGGCCTCTTTCATGAGTTATAGCACGTAACGTGATTTCCAGGTCTGCCACGCTATTAGCTGCTGAACGATTTTTTGAGAATGGAAAAGACAGGGTATCACTGAGGCTGAAAAACTACGATAATGAAAGAAATGGCTAAAGGAATTCCTCCTAAAGTTATAGCCAACAACATCGGCCGCCATATTGACACCGTGAAGCGTTTTTTAGCCAACCCATTGCCAAGGAAGACTTGAAGATCGTATATATCCTGGAGCTTCGTAATGTGTATAGGCAGCTGCTGAAGAAGCCAGGACAAACATCGAAAGCAATCTTTTCTGAAGCAAATTTGCCAGTGTTACTCAGAGACATGGAAAAAAGCATTACGCCTGAAAAACGACCTCCTCTGATGCCCAGACACAAGGAATTGCGGATGGAATGGGCGCAAAAGCACATGAAGATGGTAATATTCACTGATAAAAGGAGAGAAACTTTGGACGGGCCTGACAAATGGGGGAAAGGTTGAATTGAAAAAGTCTAAGAGCGTCACATCCCTTTTTGTCGCCAACAGGGCGGAGGAGGTGTAATGATATGGGTCGGAATAGTTGGAAATCAACTTATTGGTCCTGTTCGAGTAGCTGATGGAGTAAATATAACTTATGCGTCTTATTTTCAGCTTCTTGACTCAGTTTTGCTTCCATGGCTCCAAGACGTACCACTGCAGAGGCGTCGAAGGTTGATATTTCAGCACGACAATGTCCCGTCTCACTCTGCAAAGGCAACACAAGCATGCTTGTCATCGATGGGACTCAAAGGTAACCGTTTGATGGTATGACCGCCTTGAAAACATATAGGGATTCTGAAGCAGGCTATTTACAAGGATGGGAAGCAGTACACTTCGAAAGAAGATTTGTGGAAAGCAATCGAGACATCTCCACGCACAATTCCTCGCTCCGAAATAAAAAAAAATGACCGAATCTGTTAACAAGAGAATTATAAGTGTTCAACAGAAGAAAAGATCTTATTTTGTGATATGATTTTTTTTGCATAAACATTGTATAATCATATTCTATTATTATAAACCTCTTAAGATGCTAGACTTTGGTCGGCATGCTGTTTTTCTATAATAAGCTAACATCGTAGCACCCTTGAAAGGTGGTTAAAATCTTTAAACATTGCTGAAATGAAAGTCGAAAGTCACATTAAAAAATGTGCTGAAAATTAGGACACGGTCGCACTCATTAACTTAAAGATACCATAGAAGTATAAGTTCAGTTCTACCGATATAATTAATGTTTTATCATTAGTAAAGACTTTAAGCTAATAGCGTGGCACGGGGTTTATATGATAAGAAGTTTCAATTTAAGTTTCAGTTTAACACGACGACAATTTGAGCTACACGTAGTACACCAATAATTTCAACTAATTTACTCGTATTGTATAGCATGTTATATCACCTAAATGTTGAAACATTAAGAACAATATTCGATAATTTGGGGGCGTGAATAGTTCCCCCTTATCACTTTCTGAATTATCGTAATCAATGGGATTTAATCTAGATAAGGGTAGGATCAATGTGACGTCATGGGTTATTTCGAACAATCATCGCCTGTTCCGTATCCTCAAAACTTATCCATTGGTTACCATCAGGAATATGATTTTTATATTAGTATCCCTTAAAACCAGATAAAATGATAGAAAATGGAAATTAAACTAAAATGACAAGATAATAGGCTACTTTGGGTTTTCTTTTTACGTTCTATTCTTTTATTATCGTTTTTTTTCCATTATGACCATTTTGGCCCTCAAAAATGAGGGTGGTTTTGAAAAAGATATTTACAGGTGTTTTGTGCTTTTATCGAGGTTAATACGTTGATATTCATTGTCTATGTTTAATCCTTTTTGTGGGAGCATGAAACTCAATACGCCGTTATCACACAGAATTTCTCTGATCGAGACAGACGAGCGCAGCTGTGTTTAATTTGGGGTGATTTATCACCGTCTTTCCCAAAGTTTGATAACGCTGTGCCGCTCCCAAATGGCAACCGTGTCCATCTCCCCCTTCTTGGAGTAGAAGGGAATCTCTCTTATTTCCGGTTCGCCTCGTCGATGCTCCAAATTATTAAGGTTCATGTTTGCTTAAGCCGCGTCCGATATCCCCTTGGGACGCCCTCGCGCGCGCAGCCCTCTGTCGACCATAGCTGTGGCTCCTATTTAAGGTGATGTCTGCAAATCCTCAGCAGATAGAGAGAACCCGAGCTTCTTGCCATCCAGACCCTAGTATCTGTCTCCCGTGAAGTGGTTCCCTCACCCTTGTGATCTTGTCAGCAGATCGTCTTCGTGTAATCCGCTCTGATCAGAGGAAGATTACAGAAACCCGTTTATATCCCGATAGATTGTCCTGGGTCTCTCTCATCTCACTACATTGATTGAGACTTCCTGCCGTCCACAGACGAATCTCGATTTAGTGATTACTTCTCCCTGGAGCCGAGGTACTCTCAATCCCCTTCGGAGTCTCTCTGGACGCCTTCGCATCGAGATCCCATCTACTAAGACCTGGCTATTGGTCTTCCATATCCCCAGTTGATCCTCTAGAGGTAACCAGGAGTCCCTTCCTCGTAAGTTCCAGCTCTTCGTTCCAAGTCCTAAGAAGAATTCCCCATTTGGTGTAACGCCAATAGACTTGCTAAATATTTCATTCAATCCAACTAATTGCATCACTTATATATTTTCCCGGACCTAGTTTCCTTTTATTTTTGCCTGCCATAATATTCTCTTGTCGTACTGGTTATTATTTAGATTTCCCTATTTATCTATGCCCTTGTTCTTATAAATTGTATTAAAGTTTATTTTTGTAAAGATGTTTATCTTTCGAATAACCCTTGAGACGAAACCGGCAAATGTATTCCCTTTCAAAGAGCCAACCTAATAATATCGCACTCTAAGTAGAAGGTCCTTACCTTTTTCTAAATTCAATTGTACCCAAGTGCAGCGCCGATAGTGGCTGCCTGGCATACAGTCGTGTGCACCTTTAGAGACTTTTTGGTCACACGCCTTCGTCCCTTGACACTCTTAATTTTCTGGGTGTTATAAATGGAAACATTAATGTATTTTAACATATGTTACTCTAAAATTTGATAACTATTTGTTAATTAAATGGCAATTCAACCGTTGCTTTTCCACGATATTTCTAGTACAAACTGAGTGGGAGTGGCAATCAAACAAACACCTTGGCAATAAGCACTATCGATTTTTAACTTCAGTTGCCTTCTAGTCCGTGGTTAGCCTAACACTAATTACAATTGCCTTTAACTTGATACAAGTTTTAGTGAATAATCACAACATTGTTGCACGGTCAAAGTGAAATATCTGCTTTATCACTCGAACGTATTTTAGTCGCTTTTCTCTTATTTTATCTTCTTAATTTCTCGTTTTCATTCACTTGTCTCAATTTTAGAAGGAAAATATTTTATAAATAAATTACTGGCTGGAATTATATCAGTTTGCAACCAGAACACCTCTAGAAGCACATCTTGATAGATGGATGGGAGAGAAAATTGTATTCGGGGATATTATCTTAGCTCTTCCCACTTTTATTATAGGTTTGCATACCAAGATTTCCGATAAAAATGATTCAGGACAACCAAACTTAATTAAATTTGCAGACCTGACAAAATATCCAAAGTTACTGAAACTGTTTAAAGACAATGTAGTAATGCCTAGGCTTTTTTAGCTCTAGCAATGGTCAGTGGCGTAGCTAAGAGGGGGGCCGAGTGGGAACAAATTTAAAAGTTAGCCCGGTCCGCCATTGGAGGGAGGTCCCAAACGAGTGCCCAATCCTTTTTTGAATGGCAAAAATAGTTAATAAAACGTTAAAATATAGAGGCCCATAAAAATTCAGACAAATATTAGCTCAAGCATTAGTCAAGCAAAGTATAAAAAGTTACTTAAAAGTTCATTTTTTGTGATGCCGTTGCTAAAGGTTTTGTTTCATAATCAATCTAAATCAGGAGTGTCCAATTTTCATGTTTTTCTGTATTCTTTGGGCATTTTTATAACTCCTCTGACCACCTCTGTTGCAGCCTGTGAGAGATCATTCTCAAAAGTGAAATTGATCAAAACCAATCTACGAAACACAATGGTACAGGAAAGACTCGGCAGGTTGCCTTTAATGTCAGTAGAATCAAAAGTATTGAGCTAAATGACATTATAGATGATTTGGCTGCACATAAAGCACGACGTGAAACAATACAAATTTTAAATGTAATATCTCGATTTCACATTTTGTAGTTTATTTCTTGTCATCATACATAAACTTTGACTGGTATATTTGATAAATGTAATATCTCTGTATTAAAGCGTCTTAATAATTACTTTTATTGATGCTGTATCAGACTAATGGAATGTATCAATATGAACTTTGACTAGTATATTTATTCAATATGTAATATTTCAGTTTCACATTTTGTAGTTTATTTTTTTAATCATACATAACATAAGTATTCCCTATTAAAGTTTCTTACTTATTTATTTTTTTTTATTTGACACACTATCAGACATACCAGAGTGCACAAAAATATTGCACGAGTAGTTGTTTTCATATCATTCATGATATCAAACATTCGTATGTTGGGGGCTCCCAAAGGAGATAATGCCACCGGGCGCCCGAAATCATAGCTACGTCACTGGCAATGCCAAAGACCTTTTTACGCTAGCAATGACTAGGCTTTTTTCTACATCAACAATGCCAAGGCCTTTTCTACGCTAGCAATTCCTAGGCCTTGTTACGCTAGCAATGCCTGGGAAAAATCAAGAAAAATGTTGTTTGAGTGCCAGATGAACTGCTTGAATGACAACATTTACGACAGGTGAATATTACTCCATTTCTAACCTATTTATTCAACAATTGCAACGTTTAAATGGTGCTTTTATCCCCAATCATCCTTCGCTGATCAACCGAAAGAGTCTCCTCATTCTTCACAACAGAAAAGCTTCCCGGATGGCATCATGTTTAACGCAAGAAAAATTTACTGTTTCAGGTTGGGAAGTTCTTCCTCATCCTCTATATTCGCAGGACCTTGCACCATCCGATTACCCTTTATATAGGTCATTACAACATCACCTATATGTAAATGGCAAGACCTATTATATTAGAAATGAGATGGAGTAGGATATCATATCGTATATTCCATCAAAACCGAAGGAATTCTTCGAGGCTTCCACGGCTTAGTCCAATAACGAGTCCCACCACTACTGAGATCATTGTCAATAACGATGAAAATTACTTTGATGAATGTTTTTTTTTTAATATTAGAAATCAATTTACTTTCCTTATAGAAAAACGTTTATTAATTCATTAATAACTTATTATATTAAATAAATAAACCGAATTTCTGTAGCATTAGAGACCATAATTACAAAATATCTGCACTTATTCCCGGACAAAACTAAACACAAACTTATATATGATTTTATCCTTAACACCATCATATTTTAACAGAAGTTCAATCCCCCACCAAGGCACTTGCCGTCGCTGCAAAACAAGGACAGTTTCACGAGAGTTGGCTCCTTTCCTTCCAGTAGCCCAAGAAAGCTCTCGGATTATTCGGACGTTGTCCATTCTTTCTAGCCCCTAATCACCCCCCCCTCCACTTTATTCAAGAAACAATTTTACAAAAAAAAATCATATTTACCTGGTTGAATTTCGCCTTTTAATAAATAAACAATTTAACTCATCGTAAAAAATCCAATTCATCTCCAAAAAACACCTTTGTTTTATCAGAATTAGAAAAAGATTATGCGTGTTGGTATGTCTGTGTGTGTGTGCTTGTGTGAGAGAGGAGAGAGATCCTTACCCAGTCTCTTAATAACATTTTTTATTTTTCACATTTTGAATAATAATCACTTGGATGTAAAAAAAAACGTCTAATTGCTATTTACTTCCATTCGATAACTCTCGTTTCCTACAATTAACTTAATAATTTTAAAATTATCCCAAATGTCTGAAAGAAAAGGCGCCAACCTTTGTTAAGGAAAATAATCGCGCCATTAACATTGAGACGCCCCCTTTACGGGGGGCGGGAACTGAAAAATCCTACGAGGAATCATAATTTTGAATTGAGGAAAAGAGCCTAATTTTTCCCCTGCCTCTACACACATTGGTCTTTGTAGGAAGCTAAGAATTCGCCATTACGCAGCAGGTAGCATCGACACACTCACCACAGAGTTATGAACCAGCGAAGAACCTAAATTCCACTCCATCAAAGCTAGTTCAAGTAAGGAGGGAAAAGAGTGAAAATCAGAGGTGAAGAAAGAGAGGATATGAATCAATTTTATTTTCACGAATATTATTTGTTTTTAAATTTCACTTCCAATTTACTAAAAATATTTTTCACATTAGAATTCAATTTCTTCATGACTATTTTTGATAGGAAAAGGTACAAACGTCTCTATTGTGTAATTCATTTTATTTTAACGTTTCGTCCAACGCTATTTGACATCTTCAGAGAAACTCAAATTAATAGGTCTGTTTTCGTTTTATATTGGCTGGATAGAAAAGGGTATTAGGGAGGGGGATAAAGCCTAAAATATATAGGTAAGTACATAATTTTTAAATTATTCAATTATGTGATGAATAATTTGTGCATTAAAGCAAACATATTTATGCTAATATTACATTATACATCACATAATTTAATAATTCAAAAAATATGTAATTTCCTATAGATTTTAGGCCTTATCCCAACTCCCAATAACCGAGGCTCATGATCTATCTAGCTCGAAATTTTACGGCTCATATTTACAGCAACTTTTGCCTTGGTCGCAGTCGCCAGATGGGCGCTATAAAAAAAATATAGCTCTTATATATTAGGATATCTCGAACGTTTGCTTTAAATAAATTAATATATATATATATATATATATATATATATATATATATATATAATATATAGGTACGACTTGGTTCTACGACATTTCCCAATTTTACTGGTTTGGAAAAATTGAGAAAAGTTTCTTTGAGAAAATAAGAATTGCTCTAAAAAAGACCGCAAACACACCAATAAAATGAAAAAAAAGTGGAAAACAAAATGGTATCTATTGAATTGATTTGATTTCCAAAGACGCACCAACTTTCCTATTGACCTAATGGCATTAATAGATTGATCGATAAAATAAGCGAACCGCTGCCTATCAGCCTCATTGTATCTGCAATTCACAGATGACATCACACAAATCGTTCCTAGTAGGGAAAGGAAAGCAAGAGGAAAAGAGACTAAAACGATGGCGGAAATCTCTAACATTAACCAGTACTAGATACGATGGAAGATCCGAACTAATAGGGACAAGTTCAGGATTATCCCTCTCAACCGCAAATTGACGCGGCCCGTCGTGATAGATGGGAGGAGATATAGTTACTCCACCGAAGGCACCGTCCTTGGCCTAATAATCTCTGACCATGGATACTTGGGGCACTACACGAAGAGGCAAAATATAGCGAAGAGAGAAATCGCCAAGCTGTACAGATTTAGAGATCTTAGCTCGGCCAATATTAGAAAAATATACCTAAGGTTCATCCGAGCTAAGCTCAACTACCCTGCAGTAGTGACCTAAGCGGCCAACAGGTCCTCTATAAGGAGGATCCAGCGGGTGCAGAATTCCGCATCCCTATGCATTAACAAAGCCAGGAGGCGCAACCATCTTCGCCAAAGGGAACTGCACCGTAGACAGCGTCTAGAGCCCTTCAATGTGGCGACACAGAAACTAGGTAAAAAGGTCTGTTCAACACTGTTGAATGATATCATCCCGTAACTACGAGGAACAGGTGGCAACATCAAGATCACTGCCAGATTGCGGAAAAAAGTAACCCGTAATCAACAGCCCCCAAGTACCAAACTCTGCTCCGAGAAGAAAATAACACTAATATTTACCTAAAAAGCTCATGCACGATGAAATAAGTGTACAACATATGGAAACAAACTTTTCTTAACAGAACAGAAGAAATGCAATTAACACAAATACGAGGTGAACTGCTGAACTCAGCTGCCTACAAAGGCTCAAAAGCTCAAAAATAACCACGTAGAATAAGTACACAATACAAATGAGACGCACAAGGACAAAGAAGAACACGTAGAAGATACAAAAACTATGACAACAAATACACTGAACAAAACCAATAAGAAGGAAAAATCAAAGTAAATAAGGGCAAGCGATACCCTCTACACCAAGGCAAAAAACTCCCTTCTTTTATCTTTTTCATTAACTATCTTCTACTACTATCCATATTATGTATCTTCCACTATTGAGTACATCATCCGTTACTTGTAACGCATACTTGCTCTTCCCATTGCCTACAGTACAGGAGTCAAGTGAATCGGAAGGTCGCCCAGTACACCATTAGCCTACAAACCTCTACTAAACAAAGAGCAGACGATGAAGAGGAATCCGCGGCCCTAGCATCCGCCCCCAGTCTACTAGACATCGCTTCTCACCCTTCCCCAGAAAATAATAATACTGTATTTGTGCCGTCACAAAAAATGATAGCCAAAATAACACCTCATCATTCCCGCTTCGTTAGATTTCGCGCCGTGAATGAGACTTTACATACATAACCTCGGTAAAACTCTGCCTTTCATTTAGAAAGACATAATTGGAGTCTTCGGGGAAAGGAGGTTTGCGGCCTAGCCCACTGTGGAACCCGAAGTTAAGTGGTATCCTGGATTGGGCAGGAGTTACAATCTGCAAGGGGAGGTACCTACCCAATCCCATGGATCCGCTCAGGACAACAGAGGGATTTCACATCCGTTTCTGTCTATGTTGGGCGTAATTCAGAAATAACCGAAAACCCGTTCAAAGGTGCGGCACCCTCATTTGGGGATCATTAAGTATGTTATGTTTTTACACCCTCTGATGAGCCCAACCAGATCCACACTCAAAATTTTTTTACCCTTCACCCGAGAATCAGTTTGTGTGGCGTGTTCGGCGGCGGAGCGTGAGACCCTCTACAAGTACCACAAATCCCACCGCTCCTTGAAAAATGCAAACATCAGGGGTGGCGAGACCACCCTACGCCTACGACAAAAGCCAAACACGAAACCCACACTATCACGCGCCTAAATACTACGACTCTCATCCACACTAGACACCCCTACACCAACATTATAGACACAGACGCTGGGTAGACTCTAATTTTCAGGTCTATAACTGACGCCCAGGCCTTCTACACACGCGCACAAGACACCGTCACAGAAACAGAACACTACACCACACTGCCTGACGCCATAGTCAACATACATCAGCTACGCATACAACACACCAGCCCTTTCAGGCTGGAATTCAGCACGGAGGAGATGCCCAACTCAAAAAAAAATACGGCGAGGACAAGTCCCTTGGTCTTAATAACACGACCAGAAGAGAAACACAAAGACACTGCTAGACCAGGGCATTAAGGTCCTCGGTACACTCACACAACAACACCAAATGGAACAACACAACATACGCCCAACCAATGCTTGCGCTGCTACAGAATAGGTCACCAGTCTGACTCTTGTAAATCCGAGCCTGTCTATTCAAAATGAGGTGTAAATGATGCCTCTCAGCCAAATCGTAAGGCTCCAAGGTTACAAACTACCGCTCACGCCCTTCGCTCTCGCTCTAGACTGAATCAGAGCACCACATAACACAATTAACACACATCAGACCTGACCAGCCACCCAACATGACTTTCACACAATACTCGGCGACGATAATACCCGTGTTAAAACAGATCCAAACACCAATTACAAAAGCACAAACCACAATCACATAAATGACAGCATCACGAAGAACGTTTCGGTGGCGTAGGAGCCTCTCTACCTCACCTTTCCTCCTGCGGCCTAAGTCAAACTCAAACGCCCAAATCCTCGCATTGGTGTGAAAACACTGACCTATTATCTCTTCCTATGCCCTCTTAAGTTTTTTCCCACCATTTCCTCTATGACATGTTCTCCTGTGGCATCCACGGTGATCCCTCTGTTCTTTCTATTCATAGACTTTTACTTTTGACATAAAGAATTTTCCACACAATTTATTTTACTCACCTTACTTGTTTATAGAAAATAAATGTCTAATATGATGATTAATAAATGAAAGAAATTATTATTTTCAAAAACAAATTTTGGGTAAAACAGATTTTGCAAGCACGTCTATCGTAGGTCCTATAAGGTTAGAATTAATGTTAGACACCTAAAATACCTAAAAATATAAACATAACGTTTAGTTTCGCAAACAAAGGATATTTAATGGTAAAATCTGGTTCTAAAAAAATGGAAAAGAGAAAAAAGTAGAAGGAACAAATTAGCGCTTCGGAATCTTGAACTCAAGAAAAGAGGAGGCAAGGCCAATGACAAGAAGAGGCCTCCAAATCCGTGACAGTTGCATCTTTTCGGTATAGACTTGGACATCTGGCCCTGAGATATTGGTCCCCTTGCTGTTCCCCTGTACTCCTCCCCCCGCAGTGGGCACTTTTTCGCAAGACGCAATGCCCTACAAAACTCTAGGATTTCACCAATGAACCCTCGAGGAAGGACTACCCCACCGCAGCATACAGGTGCATTTGTACGCCCTGATACCTAACCATTTGTGTCTGTAGGGCAGCGGCCGATTGATTGGAGATTCCTCCTGTTTCGGTTGCTCCCAACAGGGGCAAGAGTGTGTTGGCTGATTGGAGATTCCCCCTGTGCCTTCCCAGTTTGAAAGGAGGTTATTAGTGCCTCCCCTTCCCCACTTCCACTCCCAGGAATCAGTAGAAAAGCAATAGACTGATTGTAAATATCTCCTTTTTCTGTCGACCTCACTAAATCAAAAACGTCTACAGGGTGACTGATTGGAGATTCCTCCTGTTTCTCCCTTGGACGTGGGCTAAGAAGTGGGTAGGGAAAAGATAGCACCGTGCCTGCTCTGATGTGACAGGGGTGACGTCTGGCCAATGAACGTTCCAGAGGAGCCCACGGATCTTCGAGTTTCACTTCGCCTGATCAATGAAGAGCGTTCCTCTAAGTCTCAAGTGCTCGAGGTAATCTTCGGGCAACTGGATATTGGCATAAAGAAGCCCATTGAACTCTGGAACGGATACGAAACTATATGCCATAATCAATCGGATTTAGAAAAACTTACCTCCAAGAAGGCATCAGAGCTGCTGGTCAAAATCGTACTCGAGCCGAAACCAGCCCCTTCAGTCACCACTAGAAAGGCAGTGATATGCAGGCAGATATACTCCTGGGTAGGGTCTAGAACCGAGGAAGAAACCAGGACTGAAATCGAGAGAAATCACGCGTGGGCCAAAGTTGCAGAAGTCATCAAGTTACGTGACCTAACGCATATTTACAAAGTGGTCTTTGAGGAAACAAAGATGGCGGAAAAGGCACAAAGGACTGGGCTGAGAATCTTCAGTATGGTCATGGGGTATACACAAATCTCGCGAGATAAGAACTTCCACCTGCTGACGTGCTTTTCCTGCTATAAAGTGGGCCTCATGGGGTATACACAAATCTCGCGAGATAAGAACTTCCACCTGCTGACGTGCTTTTCCTGCTATAAAGTGGAGGCAAACACCAGGCGCAACTGCCCAGAAAAAGAGAAGACGCTCTGCTCGGAATGCCGACAAGAAAGGCACTCCTGGATGCATTGTGTCTCGCAGACTAAGAAGTGCCTAAGTTGCTCAGGGCCTCACACAACCTTGAACATGCAGTGCGCTGTGCGCGGGGAACTCTTCAAACGCAATAAGATAGTTGATATAGTCTCTTTGAGTATTACATACGCCAGTGCGGCAAGGAGTACGCCTCTCCTGTCACCCAACCAGTCCCAAACCCAGCCCCAAATAGTTTTACAGTTATCAGATTCAATTCCCAACAAACTGCTAGAGTGCATTCTACATACACACGTACTAAATTATGCGGCCCCTGGCCCATTTAACACACCTAATTTTCCCCACCGACCCTCCATCCGACAAAGTTCTCGCCCTACGGAGCGTAACTCACACCCAAACCGCCGCTACACCCAATGAAGTTGGAGAAGTAGAATAAAGAAGCTACGCTGGCGGAGGAAGAAATGAAAACTGCTGGCCCTTCCACGGAGCCGACCCGCAAAAAGGCTTTCCCGGTGACAACAGAAGAGGATAAACCTGCACCAAAAGGCGATTCCAAACATAGCTCAAAATCCTACTCGCTCGATGCCAAGCAGATAAACCTGGTCATCGCAGTGAACAAAATTATGACCCAATCTAGAAACTTCTCCATTGAGGACATCACCACGGTTATCCGCAGTAGATACTTCAAGTGGTTTTTCGATTTCTCAATTGACAAAGACTAGGTTAAGACCACCCTGCTGGAAAAACGAGTAAGGCTGTACGACTCCTCGCTCAAATTCTACAAGCCGATTTTGAACAAAAAATCTCCGCTCCGGCAAGCCCTACAGCCCTCCGAAGTACAAAAATTCCCCGACCAAACCCAGGTAGTAATGATAGCTGCAATAAACAGACTGGTGATTCTTGCACACATGTGCAAGGATGGGCCAACCACAAACACCAGCTGTACAACATATATAGAGAAATTAACTCGGTTCTCCTACTTCTCTCCAAACTGGAATAAAAGACGAAGACCCCATCAATATCTATGGTTACAACGTTATTCAAAAGAACCTGACTGGCGAAAGATTTGATGGAACATCAATAGCGGTGCGATCTGGACTTCAGTTTGTGAAGAGGATAGAAATGGATAAGTTCGTTCCTTTCCGTTATCCTCAAGACATACATGGGAAACATTGAAGTAGGCTCATGGTACCAGCCTCCAATAAGAGGGTACCTACCGATCCGCGATCTGTTTACCCTGTTCAGGAAGGCCCACCCTGGTAAACTCGCTGGCGACTTTAACGCCAAATCAAGAATATCTGGCTAAACACGAGCGGACTTATTCCTACGTAGAGGATTGGACCGGACTTCTCGACGTTTATGTACCCAGGGTCAGCGACCAAGCCGTGCATCGTGCTTATGGACCCCAACTCCACCTTTAATCACCATGCATGTGCAGCCTGCTCCCTTTACACCTAGTGACCATATCCCTATGGTCATCACGGTAGCCACCACTCCCATACCCATACCTTGGCTACTAAGGAAAAACTTTTCGGCTGCAGACTGGGAAGCCTACAGAAGGTAATTCCCAGAGGTAATTCCTGAGATGGATAGTGCCACACAAGAACAAATCGACGAAGAGTTGTCCAGCATCCTTGATGGTTTTGCCACCGCGGACAGCGTAATCCCGAACACAAGGCATAATATCCTGATCCCGCATCGCACAACACAGGAGAGGATCATCCTGCAACAGCGATTCCAGTTGATCTACAACGGCTTCCGGGCTGCTGGATACGCTAGTCCAACAGCTCAGACAACAAGTGAACGATGCGCTGCTTCATGAGATCAGTAGAAATAGGACCGCGTGATCCATAACCTAGACATCGAGAACAACTCCAATACATTTTGGAACGCCATCAGCAAGTTAAGAGGGCGATCGACTTCGAAGACTGACCCCCCAATAGGGCACCTTGACAAGTGCGCTAGGACTCCACAACAAAAAGCCAAACTTTTCAGGGAAGTCTAGAGTGACCTTTTCCGCATCTCCGAAAAGGAGGAGGAAAACTTTGATCTAGTCTAGGAGGACATAGTTCTGGGGCACATGGAAAGGCACTACAGGAGATTCACTCCGCAAAGAATCACAAACCTCAACAGGGTGCGGGAGTGTGCCTTGGAAGGCCACGTAATCACCCAAGAAGAAATAGACTCGGCAATCTCTGGCTTTAAGCAAAAATTTCCTGGCCTAAGCCTAATAACAGAAAGGCACCTAAAAGAGGCCCCAGTGAAGACAAAAACCAGAATGCTGAATTTTTTCAACGCAGCTTTAGCGGCAGGATACTTCCCAGACGGCCTGAAGATTTCAAAAATTATCTTTATTCATAAAGAAGAGAAGCCTAAAGATCAAGTGATGAGCTACAGGCCAATCTAACTCCTGAAGATAATTGGGAAAGTATTCGAAAATATCCTAAGAAAGAGGCTAGTCTCCCATCTGTCCTCACACTTACTGCGGAACGACGAACAACATGGCTTCCGCAAGAAAAGGAGCATGGATACTGCAATAGCCTTAACATACCAACATTCAGCCAATGTTCTAGCCTCTGGCTGTATGGTGGATTTGGTCTGCTGGGATGTGAAAATAGCCTTCGACAAGGTATGGATCGATGGACGCAAATACAAGATTTCGAAGCTCGGGTTATTCCCCCCATTTTGGGGAAATCCTCCACAGTTACCTTACCAGTATGAGAGTGGTGATAGCATTCGGGGTACCACCTCAGAGTCACATTTGTCTTGCTATATGGAGCCCCCCCAAGGAGGGTGTCTAAGTCCCACCCTCTTTACGATCTACAAAACAGACATCCATCCGACTGGAGATCTCAACATTAAACTATTTCCCTAGCAAAACTTGAACTCAGCAAACTCCACCGATTTTGCAACCTTAGTATAAAAAAGCAAAAAAAATTATATACATCCCTAGTGAGAATGAATCTGCTGCACTCAGCAGCCCCACTCAACACAGTTTCAAGGACCAGGATGGTTCAGATGCAGAGGGTACAAATTCGGGCCCCACGCTTCATACTCAACGTGAAATGGACGATTTCGTCACGTCGAGGGAGCTTCATCGTAGAACCGGGTTGGAGACGGTGAATGCCTTCCTGCATTCACGCAGCACCGCCATCTGGGATAGCCTGGAGGCTACTCTCCTACCGGGCACTGTAGACGACTTAATCTGACCATAAGAGATGCAAGTCATACATGCTTTCCGCCAAAACGGTGGCCACACCGGCCATCTACAGGCGAACCTACATCCAATTCGCATCCGGACTATAAAGTGATTTCTCTAATATCGCTAAGTATAACATCATAATTTTGAAACAAAATATAACCGAATTATTCACCTGTTTTCTAAATGAATAAATAAAAAAATAAAAAGCAATGGAAAATGAAGATTGTTTGCGGTAAAGGATGCCATGAGATTGGTAACAAAAGTACGAATATCGGCCAGAAAGTCAGTGAGGAGAAATCGTAATTGGCGAAATGAAGAAGTGAACATGGGTGTAAGGAACATAGCCTAAAGAGGAGACTAATTGGTTCGTTTGCTCGAGAGCTGAGGGTGGGGGTACGCAGCTCCCTTGAACCTGCCAAACGGAAAGATGATGCAATCCCAAACAATAATTAAAAGGAAAATAGAAATTCGCTAATTCTTTTCTTAGCCAGCGATTTGTACTCTACTCTTTATTAATTAATAATAATAATAATAATGTTGGTAATAATGATGATAATACTAATGAAAATAATCTTAATGCTAATAATAATAAAATGAAATAATAATAATATAATGCTAATAAATAATAATAACAATATAATAATACTAATGATAATAATAATGGTAGTAATCATGATTAATACTAACAATAACAATAATTATGTGCATTTTTGCATACAGCTCTTGAAATGTTCGGTGCTTCGCAGAGGAGGACCTGCACGGCAATGACCTCCAAGCCCTCCACCGCGCGGCATCTTTCTTCCAACACAAACACTCGGAATTACTTATTCCCATACATATTTCCATAAAGTTAAGAGGATCAGGGGAGGACAGAGAATAGGTAGCTCAATGACACCACACCCACACACACACACACACACTTTGAGTATAAATTAACCTCTTTAAAAGATCGTACCATCGATTTTTAAAACTATACGGTTGATCTTAACACCCTGAGCGTGAGGACTATTCAATGCGTCCAGTAATGTAGCTTTCGAATTTGGTCAGTGCGGTTGTCCAATGCTGTTTCTGATGCTTGTTTCTAATTAACATGGACGAACCCTTTTAAGATATTTTGTTTAATTTAAGGACTAATTCCTCCCGTCAGTCTCCTATTTCCAGCTCTCTCCCCTCGTAGGATTTGTTTTTAGGCCACGTATCATTTGGGTAGGGCTTTTCTTCCTTTAACGCCATCTTGCCGCAGGTGTGGAGACTAAACTTGGACTCCACTTACCTCCTCCTCATATCACACTAAAAGTTGTATTGCAAGAGGTGTAGTGACTAGAAGTTCTTATAAACATCACTCTGTTCACGGTGTTGCTTCCACCACTTACCAATACCTTAAAGCTCTTGGGGGCCATCTTTTAGCCCCATTTGAGCCACATATGATCATATATAGCTTAATTTGAATGCGTTTGAGCAAAAGGTGAAATGGTTGATGGGCTTAAGGATCACCTACACATTTCTTTTAATAGAAACCCTCGTGACGCCATCTACCTCATGAATTTGGTACTAGGCTGAACCGAGGAACCTCAAACCTTTTTCCAGTATATTTAAGGTCTTCGAAAAGTAATTACATCGTCTCAAATAGGAGACAAAACAAATGCCATTTATTTTAATTAACTTACTTATCAATAATTAAATCAATATCAATAACTGCCGCCCAACGGCAAGGCAACCTTCCGATTCCTGACTTTAAAAATTCAGAATTTAGCCAAAAATGTATGAGAGACCCTTTTCAACCTCGTGTTTCTAAATGTTCTACCAAGATTTTAGTAATCGAAATAAGTGAAATTCAGTAGGTCAGATGTCAGAAAATATCCCATCCTATCAGCCTTATCTATTCATGGGTTTATCTTGCATTATGCTGAAGAACAACACCTCTGTTCACCAAAATCTTGCCACCGTCGATACAAAACCTCGTTTCCAAGATCAAGTTATTGGCAATAAACATCTGGAGTTTTAACGAGGATCCGATTCAACAGGGTTTCCAGAACGAGACCCTATCGGAGAGGTCACAATCTCTGATTGCTTCTTTTAACCATAAGTGGCATTTACGAGCTTTCACTGCATGTGGATACACTACAAATCCTTATCATTATCTGCGTATCAGTACTAACCGTCGAAACTCCTACAATAAGCAATGACGAATAAGTTACCCATTAAAGTCTTTTATCTTCTATGCGAAAACAATAAATTAAATAAGAACGATCCACTGCCGGCTAAAAGAGATCTAGACATCGTTTGTTACTATTTAAACATGTTTTTTTCCTCTTTCGATTGTCTTATAATCCACAGGGGTCAAATACGTAATCACTTTCCTAACACCCTAATATTTAAAGTGCACTGCGAGTGCTAAGTACCTTATTAACCCCCTAGAAAGTGTTGCTATTACTATTATTTACCTCCCTGAGCTCGAAAATTTAAAATAGTATCATTGAGACATCAGAATCACAAGCAGGGAGCGAAAATGACCTACCTCAACTGAGAGACAAAACTGGCGAAAGCGACAAAGAAACAGAAACAATGGCACCGAGACAAAGACGGGGATTTTGTTATGCCGAGTGGCGACTGTAATGAATTTAGAGACTCGCTCGCCAGAAAGGAAGATCAAAATGACTAAAATGAAGTTGACTCTGGAAGAAAAGTAATTATGAGTCGCGCGCAAAACTGAGTTGAACGCCGCCTACGAAAATGAGTCACCGGCGCCATCCTAATCGGACGAAGGCCAAAATTAAAGAAAGAAAAGGGAAAGGATAAAGTAGGAATAAGAAGGCGGATTAAGGAGAGGTGGTGGGATGAAAGAGGATAAGTGGAGGATCTAAGGGATAAGAAATTTATCCAAATAATCCACCAAAATTCAGACCGAAATTGAGATGCAAGATGGTGAAGGCAGAAGCGGAAGGTGAGGAGAAGGAGGGGAAGGGGTGAATGAAGGAGTAAATAAAAAGAATTTTCGAGGAGTGAAGAGTGTAATACTGGGATTGAGATGATACACGCACATACACATATTTTTTTTAACTTCATCTTCAAGTTGAAAGTTTTATTCTTTCACGAACTTATTCGCAAAAGTTTGAAATAAAGGGTCTTTCAATAAGGTCGCTTAATTTTTAAATGTAAATAAAACAAGTTGTGTGTGATATATGCACTCAATTTATTTTAAATTTGAAAGTAAATTTTATGGCATTAAGTGTGGAATATGACGTTGTTCAAATGTTCGCCGCGGCTTCGCTTGGTGGAACTTATTCGGGAGGCCCAATTTTCGATAACTTTGTTGCATAAATCTGGCTGAATTTGCTGGATGGTGTTCGTTATGTTGACTTTGAGGACATCAACTGTTTTCGGATTATTCGCATAGACCTGCGATTTAAGGTAGCCCCAAAGAAAGTAGTCTAATGGCGTTAAATCGCATGAGCTCGGTGGCCAGTTGACGTCGCCGCCGCGCGAGATGACCCTACCCCGAAATCGCTGGTGCAAAATGTTTATCGTAGCGCCGTCCTGATAGAACCACATGTCGTCAGTATCCATATCAGGCATAAAATCTAGTTGAGGCCACAAGAAGGTGCTTATCATCGATCTGTATGTCTCGCCGTTGACGGTTATGGCAATCCCATCTTCGTTCTCAAAAAAATACGGTCCGATGATTCCGTTAGACGAAAATCCCCACCAAACAGTGACTTTGTTGGGATGCAATTGGTGCTGGTGTATCTCATGCGGATTGGTTTCATCCTAAATCCGACAATTTTGCTTGTTCACAAATCCATTCATCCAAAAATGGGCCTCGTTGCTGAAGATGATTTTAGGGGGGAAATTTGAAGGAACTTCCAACTGGTCTAGAGCCCAATCAGCGAACACACGGCGTTGTCTATGGTATTTTACCTTAAGTTCCTGGGTAAGTTGGATTTTGTACGGGTGCATACCCAAGTCCTTACGCATAATTCGCCAAACTGAAGTCGCAGAAAGGCCAAGTTTTGCGAACGACGAGAAATTGACTGCCTCGGATTTTCCCGTACATTCTCATTTACGGCAGCGATGTTTTCAGTAGACCTTGCGTTTCGGTGACGTACAGGTGTTGGCTGATTGTTGATCGACCCTTTTGCCTCGAATTTAGCCACCAAGCGTTGAACAGTGGACTCGGCAGGACTAGTGTGGCGAGGATAGAATTCAGGTAATGCTCGGAACGTTTGTCGAACGGAGCACTAATTTTGATAATAACATTTGATAATTTGCACACGCTGTTCAACGCTATAACCTTCCATTGTAACTTGCCAAGTACTACTAAATAATTCACAGTGAGGTTGCCAGATGTCGTTTCAACAACATGGCCACTATTGCCTGAGAAAGATCGAGCGTCCTTGTTGAAAGACCCTTAATATTCCGGTAAATAGCCTTATAATGCTTGTTATTATTGATATTTTATTACAATTCTTCTTCGATTTATTCCCTTTTCTTCTGACCCTCTTCTTTTTACTCGTCCGAATGAGTATGACTTCGTTGGATTACAGTAGGTTTTGTTCTCATTTATAATAAAATTTCATTTATTTTATTTCACCCTTATTCTTACACTTGGGAAAAATTATGAAGACTTACGTTTAACCTTACCGGTCCTAATTTCACTTTAGTTAACCAAACCTCACCCACTTCACCTAACCTCACTTGACCTAACTTCACTTCGTCGACCTAACCTAGTAAAAGACAGATACCATCAATACCTAAAAGCTATTTTTTTCGTTTTATATTTTTTTTTCTCTGTAACCAAGCTAAATCCACTATTTGCTTTAAATCTTTGTTTCCTCACCTTACTACAAAGGCTCGAGAAAGAAAATAAACCATTTTGCTCAAGGCACTAACTTGTTTTCCTAGGGCAGGATTTAAGGCGCTCCGACTTTTGCCTGTTGGGAAAAGCCTTTTTTTAAATTCAATTCCTCGAGGGCAAAAGAGCCTTAGTTTCTCCTCGTGATTCATCTCGAACGCAAAAAATGCAACTCTTTAGAATTTTATCCATTTTTTTCCACGTAGTTGAGAGAAATTATATATACATCACAATTTTTCTAACTTAATGAATAAAAGATCATGTTTAGATTCCTATACAATGCTACAAACATACATATACAGTTGTATACATATGCATTAAACCTCTTATGCTAAGCTTGAGTATCCCCTTTTCAAAAGAGGAAGAATTAAAATTTGGGGCGAGTGTGAATGGTAAATATCTTGGAGGGTCTCATCTTGTGGCAGGGAGAAGGAGAAGATTGGAGATGTAAGAGCACTTGAGGAAAGGTGATATGAAAGAGATCATAGCACTTCACCTTCTTTAAATCTTATTTAGCCTACAGACACAGAGGTTGCCATTCTTCTGTCTATACTCATTTAGTCTTAGGTGATATTATGAAAACTGAAACCTTACCTAACCTAACTTAAACTCGCTTTACCTAGCTTAACCCCCAAACTAATCGTCCGAGTTTCTTTTCGAACGAAGGGGAGGGATAACTATTTCTCTACTCTTATAATTAATTTTTAAGTGAGGTTCGATCACTAAGAAGGGGGTTCCTAGTAATCACTTCTGGCAACAAAAAAATACGCAACGGTTGCTGTATATATATATATATATATATATATATATATATATATATATATATATATATATATATATATATATATATATATATATATATATATATATATATATATATATATATATATATATATATATATATATATATATATATATATATATATATAAGTAACAATCACCAAAATGCACGCGATCTATATTGCTTAAAGTAACCCAAAGGAAAAATAGTACACAGATAATCCTAAGCGCTTTCGTGTTTATTTCTTCAGGGTCGAAGAAAGATTAACCATTAATAAAAACGAGGATTAAAAGAAAAACATGGCATCACTTAGCCATACCAACGAATGAACAAACATCTTAGGCCAGGTCAATGCACGAGTATATAACACACGAACACAAATTAATTATTATTTGAGAAATTAAGTCTGATACATTAAATTTATGTTGCAAATAAATTATATGGAGAAAGAAGTTCTCTCATTTAAATAAACCTTCGCTTAAATAGAAGTTTATTAATTTTTATAATTTTATAATGTCGACTCAACTAAATTATTTCAATAAGATTATGCACGAAAACGAATGATTTAGAGTGAGACTAATCTTTTTGGAAAGGTCGAGATTGTTCTGCATGAATGTCATCTTGATTTTTCCATAAAAGGACTTCTTAACCTCACGTAATCTTTTAGAATATATGACGGATATTTTAATTTTTTTCAAATAATTTTTTATTGTTTTGAATTCTTGATTAATAAATCTGGGATCACAAATTCTAAGAGTATGCAAATACAATGAGGTATAAATCTGTTTATTAGTTAACAAGGGGCGTACTAGGCTGACGGTGAACCAAAAATATGAAGCTTTGGGCTTTAAGATATACAGGAGTATTTATAAAGTGGTAATTTACTGGCTTCTTCTATGCCCTGGGTTAAAATTAGACAAAGTTATAAGATAATTTAGGATAAAGGAAATTATTTACGTTGCACTTTGTAGCCCACATAAAAATCCACGTACCGGTACTAAATAATATTTCTAGGAAGGATGGGAGCAAATAAAAAACATATTCCATATAAAGATAACTCAATAAAGGAGACAGAGAGGGTTTCCCATAGCCAATCCAAGGTGCTAGCGTTACCATTCAGCATTATAGTTGGATAGGCCGTAGGCCGCAGACTGAAGGAGTGCCTGCGAAGCGCAAGTTCCTCCTGCAAGAGGACTGTCGAAGCCACTCCCCTTGTTTTGTTATTTAATGAATAATTACGAGTGTTGAAACCGCTTCTTACAGGAGCTTTTAGTTATGGATGTGTTTAATCAGTTTATTCAATCCCTGCCTAAAAGATTCCTCGTGTGAGATCAGGTAGAACGTTCGTCTTCATTTTCAGGCCTTCAGGATGCTACTAAAACGTTCCTGAGATCGGAGATATGGACCATGTGAATCATTTATTCATTGAACCTTTACCAAAGCCTCAAGTGGTGAAAAGGCTTGAGTGTTCCGATGATGCCAAGAGCGATGCCGTCTGGAGTTTCAAACTCCTGCAGGGTCACGCAAGACGGTAAGGTCGTGGATGAGGTTCCAGACTAAACTCAACCAACAGCAAGACCACAACGGCGGGCCAAGCAGACATGGGCTATACAATATTTCTATGTCTGGCTCAGGCGGAGTTGGGCAGCGCCCAGCTGGCAGGCATGACAAAAGCGGGCCTTGATAGACCAACAACCCAGCAGCCCAATGCAACTAGCCTCGCTGAAACCGCATGTCTCAATGTTTTGAGACATGCTACGATCACCCGAAACAAATTCCTCAGCGAATGGCATTCGTCTCTCTTTTCTTTCCGGCCTTCTTTCATTCCAGGACCTAACCCTCTCCCTTTATAGACTGGGTCTCCTAAGTCATATCCAACATAAACATCATCCGAGGAGACCGGATAACTGACAACGAAACCGAAGCTCGGACACGAGCTGGAGCAGACGAAGATCGCTATAGGTACAATTTTTGTTACAATGATCAAATAATTCTATGCAGACGTGTATAGGAATGAGTAAACACATATTTCCAAGGGCGTCCGGTAACCACATAAACAGATCATCCACACACATTCAGTACACACACTATACAACTAATCAATGTACTCACTACATCTGCCTTTTACCTTCTCAATACTCACATCTAATAAGGAAACATTATCTCTGGTGTTCAGAAAACTGTTCTTCGCTTGGTTTTCTCGGATCTCTCACTTCCTTCAAGAATAACTCCGGGTTCCTATCCGGATCCTCATTCATCGTTCCTCAAGTGCTTCATTTTCTGCTCTCTCACTATGGTTAATCACTCATTTCACTTTTCTTTTCACCCATTGTCTGCATTCGCCCGCTTCTATAAGAATATCTGTAGTGATCGGATAAGGTAATAGGTAGGCTACTGGCACCAAATTTCAGGATTCAATAGGCCCAACGAAAACCTCCACAAAATTGACGCGCGATGGTCTTATTAAATCCCAGCATACTTCACACATATAAAATAATATGTCTGAAATTAGAATAAGGATATGAGAATGTATAGATTAATTTGCATCTATGAATTTGAATACAAAAAAAGAATGTAAAGATATTTGTTAATGTATATATATATAGAAGGTAAGCGACCGTTGGAAGTGAGCACATGACACAATGTACGAAGGCGCGAAAGGTCAGAAGCACCTGTTTCAATAAGAATAAGACAAAGCATAAACAAACATTTCGCGTCTCAAAATAGATATATCGAAAGACGGAAGCCTACGAAGCACCTGGGTAAATAGACACGTTGACCAAAAGGAATTGTATTACAAAGCTCCGACAAGTGTATCCTGTTATATTGCTAAAACTTGGGATATATAAGTAATTTGACTTATACAACTTTTGAAAGCTACGACTTTTGATGTAAAGAACAATGATTCTAGGCCACGCCCTGTAGAAAATAAACATATATATATATATATATATATATATATATATATATATATATATATATATATTTGGAGCATTTCAGTTAGAATGAAAATTGTATTATTAAGATTATTAGATTACTGCTGTTAAGAAGATTATCTCGTTCACGTTCCCCCTTTTAAATTCAACAAGTCTTGCTGCTCCAGAATTTAATACTTCTCGTTGAATATATATAGATTGCTAGTCGCCCGCAAATTAACTTCGTGACGTGCCGCTTGCCCCGTTAATAGGCCAATATTAGAATAAAGTATATTTTTGCAACGTCATTCTTTACCTCGATTTACCCTCAGTGAAACCTTCGGTAAACCCAGCCAAAATAAAAACACAGTGAAGAAATCATCTTTGGAGTCAGATACTTAATTCATCTTCCTATAAAGCGATACTAAGGAGTCCCGCTATAAATTGGTAATTCTCCTCCTTCGCCCCCTTATACATCTCAATTTCAGTTCTACGTATCCCCATACAGCTCTTATACCACCTACCAGCACCTCCTTAATAATTTCCACACTTGATCTATTGCAAGTCCACAAGTCTATCTCTTACACTCAAACATTCTCACGTTTCCTTTCCCTTCATTCTCTCTCTGATTAGTCAACATCTCACTTTTTATTCCTTCTTTATGACATTTTTCTTCAAGTCTTATCATTCGTACACCAACCAATTTAACCTTACATAGCACAATCAACTTTCACACCAAATACATCCTGGAGAAAATTCTCTCTTACTAGACTCAGATCATTCTTACTCTTACTTACTCCCTCTCATTTTGCCTAACTCATTTGTATCTATGCATATTCATGTGCTGTAAGAATGTATTATGCACACTAGTTTCTTTCAGCACAGAACACTCCCGGCATATTTCCAATTTCATTCTCTCCTGGTGTACCAAGTTCTCCATTTATCTCTTTTCTCATCCTGTCTCCTAATTCCATCCACCACTCTTCCAAAGTTATTCTAAGAACTCACTTTCTCCGCTTCACTGTCATCATTACTAGTTCCACACACTACAGCCAAGCACAGTTTCACCCTTGCGAATTTCAACATCACCGACATTTTTCTTGACCTCACGCCGCCATACCCAACTATTGCATCATGGGACCCTCGAATCAGAAGCGCTGGTACACCCTCTTTCACACTAGTATAATTCGCACCCGATCATGCTTCATTGCACACAAACTCTTTATTCCCTTATTTAAATAAAATGCCACAGAAAAAATCCGGATTATACAATTCGCTTATTTTACCGCTAAAATCATAAAATATTTATTTTGTTTGGTTTAAAATTTTGGAAAAGCTTTTTGAGTAAGTGGAAAATGCATATTTTCGCTTTGAGAAGTTGAATAAATCCTTTTCCATTATGGCTTTTACCCTAAATTAAAATATATCCTCTTTTTTCACAAAGGTGTTCGCGAAGCCCTAAAAGGTTACATTGAATTCAAAGGAGTCATCCACGAAGTAAAAAGGGAGTAGCTGCGGATGAACAAACAACAGAAATAACCTTGGAATTTGCATCCTCTGAATTTTATTGATCAAATTCTCTGTGTTTGAGACTGTAACTAAGGTAAATATATGCGTTTGAAGCTTTAAATGTCATTATTTCTTCTATGAGATTATTAATACGTTCTCAGGCATATAATGTCTCACCTTTACTAGTAATATGGGAGGAGCTAATCACCGTTCGTTATAAACACAAGCTTAATAAATATTCCAAAGGTCACCAAATCGTCTTCGGCTGAATAAGTATTTTTTTATGTTTGTGTTATTTCGTCGTCTGTCATATAATTAAGACTTTTCAGACCTTTAGGGGTGAATTTTGTCTCACTTATACTAAAAAATTGGCGCAACTAATCGGGGTTACGTCAAGAACAGAAAATTTAGAAATGTTGACAATGATATACAGTCATGGCCAAATGTTTTGAGACTATTATATTTTATACATATAAGAAAATTAAGAGAATTAATCAAACGTCCCATTTTTTTTTAGTGTTTGTATTATAATTTGAAGGTGAACTATAGAATTTTTTTTAGCTCAAACCCATTTTATTAATGAAAAGAATCAATTGATGCGCGCTGTCAATTTTTACAATGATGTTCCTTGTTATTCAGAGCTGCTTCAATACGTTTTGGCATTCTGAAAACGGAATTTGTGATGATATCTTGAATGATATTGCTCCATTATATTTATCCCATAAGCATCTGCAACTGCTCACAATGGGATTGCTTCTGTTTATCAACCTCCGGTTTGATTATCGCCCACAAATTCTCTATTAGGTTGAAATCTGGAGAATTCCCGTGCCAAAGTCCCAAAAGTTCGATGTTATTTTCAATCAAGAACTTTGTGATTTCTTTTGCTTTTGATAAGGTGCGCTATCATGCTTGAAAATACAGTTATCATCCACAAATTAGACCTGAACCTTTGGGAGAAGGTGCTGATTAAGCAGGTTTTGGTACCGTTTGGATTTCTTGGCAGTGTTCTTAGGCAAAGTTTTTAATACTCCTGTTCCTTTAGATGAGAAACTTCCCCCTGGGTTGACACAGGACTCGTGAAAGCCCTCGCATTTTCTACTTCTAAAAAAGACTCTTCCAGAAGCTCCAAACAAGCAGAATGGAGCTTTATACAAAAATATTCCCTTTGCTCCAGTTATTAACAGTTCATTTTCTATTAGGTTGAGGAATAAGTTCTTGTGGGTTTTTTTAATGTTGTGTTGATTTCAGTTTTGTTGACGTGATTTGTGCACATATTAAGAAACAATAATAAATAATGAGAGCAAAATTTGCAAAGGTTAGGCTACGTCTCTTAACAGCGTAGACTATTAGGCTTTTGCTTAGGCTACGTCTTGAAGTTGAGTAATAAGTCATTGCGGTTTATTTAAAAGTTGTGTTAATTTAATTTTTGTTCTGTACCCTCAAAATGGAATGTCAAGTTGAAAGAAAGGCGCATTTTCGACACTTGTTGTTATTCATTTTCAATCGACACGAGACAATGCAAACGCAGCCAAAGCTCGTCGCGATATTTGTGCTGTGTACGGAGAAAATGGTTTATCAGAAAGGACACCTCAATGGTGGGTTTCACGTTTTAAAAACGGTCACTTCAATCTTAATGACGAAGAACGTTCTGGTTGCCCCATTAAGTTGGATGAAGATCATCGTCAATCGACCAGAGAATTAGCTGTACAATTTGCATGCGATCAGAAAACTGTAGTGAATCACCTTGATTCGATGGGGAAAGTTCACAAAGACGGTGCATGGGTTGCGCACGCTTTGAGCGAAAGCAACAAACTTCAACGCTCCACGATTGCCGCAGGTTTGCTTGCCCGTCACAAGGCTACTCGTGGATACAAGGACAGATTTCTTCACCGCATCATTACTGGCGACGAAAAGTGTTTATGTCAACATGAACTATCGAAAACAATGGCTTAGCCCCAATAAAAAAACACTTCTGCGATTAAGGCAAGGACTTCATCCACGAAAGATGATGCTGTGTGTGTGGTGGAATTGTGAAGGCATCATTCTTTATGAGCTCCTTGCGAACAACGAGATTGTCAATGCAGAACTATATGTTCAACAAATGTATCGACTCGCCGAAGCTATTCGTGAAAAGCGACCTTATCGACGTTATGGAGTCCTTCTGCAACACGACATTTCTCGTCTTCACATTGCCAATATGACAAAAAACGCCATCCAAACGCCTAAATGGGAAATCCTGCCGCATCCTTCATAGTCGTCAGATTTGGCTCCATCGGATTTCCATCTGTTCCGATCGCTCTCCAACAATTTGCGCGGCGTTTCGTTCAATACTGATGTGGAATTAAGAACCTGGTTAGACGAATTCTTCGAGTCAAAATCCAGAGATTTTTATTGCAAAGGCATCGAAAAACTAGTTGAACGCTGGGAAGAAATCGTAAATAACAACGGAGAATACATTATTGATTAAATTGCATATTGTTATCAATTAAAAATTAAGTTTTTCTCAAAATGTTAATGGCAATGAATAAATTTGATAAAACCGCAAGAACTTATTCCTCAACCCAATATATTACCTACAAAAGTTGAGCCTATCTGTAAGGATCTTCTTAGTGAAATTAGCCTTATTCGTAGCCATCCTCGATTTATGTATGACGTTTGTCGAAAAGTCTCCACCTCGCTGTGCTGGTTGAAATATTCACACTTGTCTCTTTCTACTCATAAGCAAGTTTGGCACTGGAGGCAAGCGGATCCTTGAACTGGGGACCTTACCAAACGGCGATTTGGTGTTGGCGTCCAGTAGACTTCTTCACAGGAATATAAACATTTTTTTTAGAGTAATTAATGATGCTAAAGATGGTGCCCCTTGATGCAAGGCCCTTAGAAACTATTTCCTTGCTTTTCAAGCCACTTTAGGTGCAGAGCAACAATGGTTGCAAGCTTCTTTTGGTGGGGAAAGAATGATTTCTGGAATTGAAAAAGATTCAAACAATTATTTTAACAAAAATATACTAGGAAATAGATTATAATTGCACAGCATCATTCATCTAACCGATATTTCTCATCATTTTACCCTTTTGATCGAATAGCAAAGCTCCAGGGAATGAAACACCTCATACAGGAAAAAGACCAGATCGCGATTTTGGATTCAGCGAAGAAATGCAATTTAATTTCTTTCTTTTTTTGAAACACTATTTTTTTTAATAAACGCGCAATAATTTAATTTCGCTGACAGACCTTCGGTCTTTGACCTATGGCTTATCTCGTCTATCTCCATTACATATTCCCTAATAATTTACTTGATCCATTTTTTCATATGCATACTTATATTCTATGCTTAAATTAAGGAAAATCTTTTAGCTGAATTCTTTTGATATACCGTAAAAACAATCATCACCTCTTCTTTTTTCATTTAAATTTTCTTTTATGTACAAAAAAATACCAACCAAAAAAAACTGCCATTCCTCAGCTTTAACTCATTTTAAAATTCACGATTAATAATTTTTTTTTCATTCTTAGATTCAGTGAGTCAGAAGTATAAGGTGAAAAAAATGGTAACTCCTAGAAATTACTTGGATAAAAGCTCCAAATATACAAAAAGAAAACAGCCCTAAGATATGTTTTTCCAACTCTAAATCAACTCTTAGAAATGACTTTAATAAAAGCTTTGAATTTTAAAAAAAAAACAGCCCTGTGCTCAAATATTTCGATATATAAATAAATTCTTAAACATAAATTAGATATAAACATTTAATATACGAAAAACCATCTATTGTCTCCTAATAATTTAATCGTGGTCTGTTTTTTCAGATCATTCCTTATTTTCTAGGCCTAAAGGCAAAAGAAATAGAATTCTTTTTAAATTCCGAAAAAAGAATCCTCAGAGCTCATTTTTTTCCCATCTAAAATTTATTTAATATTTTCATTTTACTCTACTTTTTTTAGATGGTAGCTTTGTCTTCCTAATAAAAATTAAAATGTAAAATCCATTTAAGAAAGAAGTTCTATACAAGATTCGAATATACGAAAAAAACAAAAAGAAAGAAGCAGCCATATCCTAATTTTAATACATTTTCTGAATTTCACCGTTTTGCTTAAATAATTTTTAAAAATCGATTATCATATTTATTTTTTTTAGATTTCACCATAAATGTACTCTGTCTCAATTCGTGCATACAAAATATTATTCACCCTATCTCAAAATCCCGTTCTTAAAATATTGTGTTAAGAAAAAAAACAGAAAATTTTCCAAATTAAAATATAGTATAATGGATTATTCCTATAACATAAATTTTAAAAACGAATGAAAAAAAAATACAAAATATATTTTATTCTCAACAGCTTTGACCATGACTGTAATATGCGCCCGGTAATGGACTGATTCGATTTTTATATGGGTAAGGAAGTGTGGGAATTAGGGTCCCAGTTGAAACCAATGAAAGCAATATAGTAGACACTCTTCCAGTCCACTGACACTCTCCCAGTCCTCAGGAACTCTTTCAGTGCTTGAGCAATCTTTCAATTCCAAATGCATTACCAAACAGCCACCAAACCCAGTCCACATCACAATCACAACCACCTTTTAACATCTCATGTATTCTACATCTACTCCATCTGCCCTCCCAGTTTCCATGAGTCTCATCTCTTCCACACAGCACCCGATTTACACTAACAAAGCCAATCCTATTGTTGAAGTTTTTATTCGAATTAAAAGCGCAATAGCAACGAGGTTGCATCACGAAGGATATTAGGATAAATTGAAAAAAAATATTAATTAAAGTAGAGTGTGAAAATAATGCAAAATATATGGCCCCAGATCCTCCTACAGGCATTGGTGCAAATGGCCATCATTGAGACCGGAATGGCCTGCTGTTGCTCCGGATTTAAGCTTTAAGAGGGGCATTACCGCTGTTCCACCATCCAAAAAGTTGGAATAAGAATGACTACGAGATATTTAATTAAAGTAATCATTAAAAATGAAATCGAATTCAGTTTCAGCCATCGAAACTACTCCACACTGTCCCATTAACTCCCCGTTTGGGAAGATAGTAATCACCTCCAATTTAGAAAAATAATTCCCCTCCTTTATTGGAAATAATTTCTAAGGCCATACAACTATGCTCCCTAGTTACAAGTAAAGCACCGACACCTTTTTCCAAATTTACCAACCGAATTAAGAAGAGATAATGATCTCCCTAACACTGAATTCATTTCTTCTTTAAGAAGGACCCCACCACCTGATTATATGAAGTCTTCCCTTTCAATAAAAATAAATGTGGGTGAAATTACTCTCCAATTTTCGTAAAATTAAATCTGAGATTTGACTTTTTGGTTATGAGTCGGATCTCGTACTACTTACGTGACTGAATTATCAGATTTCAGTTTCTTAATTCTTTCCTCAACAACATAGGACTGTTAAAAGAAATGTGTTTAAAACATTAAAAAATATGGCAATGTTAAAATTTGAACAAAGATGCTAGAGATGCATTGTATTAATGCAACCAGAGAGAGCCGAGAAAAGGCACCACAACAGCTAAATAGCAAACTACAATCTAATTCTAAGCCGAATTAAAATATTATATTCTCACTTTTAGATAAAAAAGTACACAGATGGAGAAAATGTTCGCAAAAACCGTCACTTCCGTAACACTGCACCGAAATCGGTAATCACTTGAATGCTTATGACGTGTATTCATACACTTCATGTGGTTAACAAAATGCCTTTCCGCTTTATCCAACATAATGGACACTGTTCAAACTAACATTGATCCCTTTTTCTCATATAACTTGAGTGCTGCCTTTAAAAAAGAATTAAAAGACCTCTTTCTACAATCACCTTGCCGTCGGTGAGAGAGCTTGCGCGATCTGCTTGAGTTCAGCTAGCTAAGCTGGAGGACTTTTAGTCTGACAAGGTCACCCATGCCAGTAAGGTAGCTTTAGTAGGATCCAGACTAAGGGTTGTCAAACTTCTTTACTACTTCTTTGATGCATCTCCTAGCATCCCCTATTAGCTTTATCGATTCTGTTAGCGTTAATTTTCACTAACCTTTTTCAACTGTCTTAAGAAAAAAAAAACATCTATTATACATAAGTTGTTTAGTTATAAGGACCTCACCGTGTGAGAAGAAAGGCTTTGAAACTTATATAAATAACGCCTTGGGGCACTTATAGGTTGCAAGAGACTGATATTGAAGGGATCTCAGGCGTTTGGGGTACGATTAATGGAGAAATGCTAAGTACCCCTTAAAAGCTTTCTCCTAACGTGTAATGGCCTGACCATCCCCATGTGACCTTTACTTGGTGAACAAAGGCTCAATTGCTCTTTTGTGAGAGAGCTTTTGTGCCTTGCTGGTTGCCAAATCAGCAAAAGATCTCGGATTAAGTCGTGGGAACTTGATTAGTTGAGAAAGGAGAACTCCCTCTTCAAAAGGGGAGTTCACTTCTTGAGATCGGAGAGATGTAAGTGCTTAGGAAACTCCAAAGGGAAGAAGACACACAACGTCTCAGAGCAGGAGTCTTCTGCTGCAGGACTGCTGGCTCAACGAGCCAAAAAGAAGAAAAGAAAGAGGAAGAAGGGAAAGAAGAAAGAAGAAGATAAAGTAGAAAGAGAAGAAGAGAAAATAGAAACAGAAGTAGAGAACCTATAACCAGAATAAGATAAGCCAAGGGAAGATAAGAAAAATAAAAAGAAGAAAAAACAAGGGAAAGATAGAGAAGAATGAGGAAAATGATAAGGCGCTCCCAAAAGGAAAAACTCTGTTCCCTACAATTAAATGTGCGAGGGTCATTTTTATTGGTGATTTTCAAGCACGGAGCCTGAAACCCCTCCCCTGCTAGCAGCCCGCCTTCGCACTAGTGTGAAGGTAAGCTGCCTGCCTGGACGGGGAAATGCCCAAATTAGAGTAGAGATAGAGAAATCTGAGATTTTTGAGAGCTCGGTCGTTGCCCTGATGGTAAGTAGCAACGACCTCTATCTCAGAGGAGGTATAGTAGGCTCTACACCTAATATTCTTCAGACGTGATGACGGCTGTGGACGACTATGGGTTGAAAACCTGCAGACGTGCCGTGGTCGGGATGCTCCAGAGAAGACGTTCCTCACTCGAGGAACGTCTCTTTGAACCGACGCCTGGTAGATCTGTGCACGGCGGAGGGGGTATTTTTGTCGACCCTTACCGAACCTTTTATGGTAGGAACGATCTCTACTCAAGAGATGGGTTGCACCTTTCCGTAAAGAAAAGGCTGTACTCTCTAACATGATACAGGAGGTCGTGGAGCGGACCCAAAGGAGGGTCCAGCTCAGGATGAAGGCAGACGTACACCTGAAATGACACTCATGGAATGACATTCTCGAAGGTCGTTAGAAAAGGTTCCACCACGACACTAACTAGGAGTAGAGAGGCAAATATGATGGGAAACGGAAGAGCGTAGGGAGTCCTACATTTCGGGACTCCCTAAAACTTCTTTTGTTTAATGCGAGGTCAATCAGGAACAAGTTTCTTGAACTTCGTGGCCTCGTAGTGACGGAAGAACCCGATATAGTGGCCATAACAGAGTCATGGGTAAAAACATCGAACCGAGATTTTGAGGGTGAATTCAGGATTCCCGGTTACCAACTCTTCCTAAAAGACAGGCTAAGGATAGAGGGTGGGGGTGTGATGTTGTAGGTTAGGGATACATTCAAAACAACGAACTGCAACATTATATCCGACCACGAGCTACTAGGTGTAGACCAAGGATCTTGCTGCTTTATAGGCTTCTTGCCTAACTTGTTGAGAAGGACAGGGTGAACTTGCTGAAGACATAGTGTGTATCGTCAAGGCAGACTTCAACATCCAAGTTGACTGGGAAACCAAAGAACCCTGTGGCGAGAACGCACTGCTCCTGGAGTTCGCGGACGAGTTCTTGACTCAATGGGTGATAGAGCCGACGAGAGGCAATAATATTCTCGACTTGGTTTTCACCTCTGAGGTTGACATCGTTGAGGGGCTCTCTGTAGGCGACGAGCTCGGTGACAGTCACCACCGACTAGTCAGATTTGTAGTCAAAGTCTCTAAGGTAGAGTCTGCGACTCATGAATCGAGTAACCTTGATTTGAGAAGAGCAGACTTTGCAGGTCTTCGTGTTGGATTGGCTAATATGAGGATGGAAGGGTGTGAGAATGTTAAAGATTTGTGAAATAGTTTCAGAACTACATTCATGAGTCTTCAATCACGATTTATCCCTGTGAAAAGCTTGCGTCAGTCTTTTGTTCAACTAAGGTGGTTTAATCGAGAAATTGGTCAACTGCTGAGGGAGAAGAGAACTGTGTACCGGCAGTCAAAGATTTCTGGTGACTTTGATGAGTACCGTAGACTAGCTAGGAGAGGGACGTCCAGCATAAGGTCAGCAAAGCGTTCCGAGGAGCTCCGAGTGGCGAGACTTTGCAAAGAGAATCCCAAAGAGTTCTTTGGTTATGTAAACAGTCTTAAACCAATCCGCCGCAAGAAAGGCCCTTTAGTGAATGAGGAGGGGCATTAAAGCACTCAGATGCAGAAAATGCAAACCTCTTGAAAGAATACTTATCTTTAGTGTTCACTGAATAGTGTGGTCCCATCCCCCAGCCCATGGACTCTTACTTGGGTGAGAAGCTGGAAGGAAATGGACTTTACCCAAATTCAAGTAGAAAAAAGAATCAATGAGCTAAATACGAATAAGTCCCCTGGCCCGGACGGGTTTCTACCTAAAGTGTTGAAAGAAATGCGTGGTGATGTGTCACGACATTTGGACACAATCTTCAACATGTCAATATACACTAGATGCGTTTCTAGAGGCTGGTGTAAGGCCGAAGTTACTACTATCTTCAAGAAAGGAGACTATAACCAACCGTCGAACTACCGATCTATTAATTTAACTTCGATTGTTGGTAAACTCATGGAAAGCATCATGGTGGAAAAAAATAACGTCATATTTAGAGTCAAACTTGCTATTGAGGAGTTCCCAGCACGGGTTCCGAAGGCAACGGTCATGCCTGACGAATCTTGTGGAATTCTTCCACTTCGTTTTCAGTGAGCACGATCGGGATAATAAGGTGGATGCTATATACTAGGACTTTCAGAAAGCCTTTGATAAGGGACCATTCCGCCGCCTTCTTTTGAAAGTGCGTGCACTGGGCATAGACTGAAACGTAGTAGGTTGGATAGATAACTAGTTAAGCGGCAGACGGCAACGGGTGGTGTTGAATGGACAGGCTTCTGAGTGGGTGCCCATTACTAGCGGTGTTCTTCAAGGTTCTCTCCTGGGACCACTACTGTTCATCATCTATGTTAACAACATGGATGGTGACATGGTTGCGAAGAATTCTAAATTTTCCGATGATACCAAGCTTGGTATGAACACGTGGCAAATGCCTTTTAACGTGAACAAATGCAAAGTGATGCATATCGGTCACCGAAACTTCCAATCTCAGTATATCTTTAAGGGCACTGCTCTTGAATCCTCCGGTTCTGAGAAGGGCTTGGGTGTAACTATCACTAGTGATCTAAACTTCTCGAAAGAGTGTATTGAGGCGGAGAAGAAAGCCCAAAGGATGTTAGGCTACATAAAGCGAGAGTTTAAATATCAGAACAAGGAGTTTGTACTCTGTTTGTACAACTTCCTTGTCTGACCACATCTGGATTATGCCGTACAATTTTGGAGTCCTTCGTTTCGAAAGGACATTGTGAGATTGGAACGTGTGCAACCAGGCCAACCAAACTGATTCTCTCTATCAGACACAAGAGTTATGAAGATAGGTTACGGGAATTGTTCTCGTTGGAGACCCGGAGGCTAGGCGGTCAGATTATTGAAGTGTTTAAAATACTTCGAGGCTTCGACAATGTAGACTACAGAGATATTTTCCAGCTTAGCGAGAACAGAACCAGAAATCACGGCTACAAACTTGAACTGAAGTGATACCACCGTGATCTGTGTGGGAAGTTTTTCACATACAGCATATGTGGTACATGGAACGCACTTCCAGTGGAAGTTGTCAACAGCAATTCTGTTGTACAGTTCAAGTCGCGTCTAGACAAAGTCTTGAAAAATAGCCGTTTGGGCATATATCCATTCTGCGAGTGTTCTTTGAGGTCGTCAATCAACACTTTTGAGGACTGCACCTGCTCAACTGTTACGCCAAAGGTACCCTCTTTGAATGGATCGTAAGGTCTACTAGGGTACCTTTTCCTTGTAGCTCTTTGTAACTGACTACATCTTCTAAGAAACTGTTTATGTGTAGTAGTTTTGAAACATTTATTGCTGATGTAAAGAAGTTAAGTAAATGATTAATAGGGAAACTAGAGTACCTCGTTGCAGTACGGTCCTATATGGCAATTCCATTTTCAATCGAGACACTCCATCTAATCTTCTTTCAATTTTGTTGTTGATTATGTCCATATCCATGCCCACAGACACCCAAAAGAGATTATGCGAGGTCTAGTTGGTGGGCATTCAGTCAAAATGGTGTAAGGTGTATAAGTGCTGGTCGGAAAAGAAAAACAAGAGCCAGATAGGGAGAGAAATCCCAACCACTGACTCTAAGTCTAAAAAGAATCAGTTCAAATTGAGTCAATAAATGATCTACTTCGCACTAGTCACGCTACAGCCCTCATGACGCTCTGAAGGAAGTTAAGAGAGAGAGAGAGGATTAGGGTGGTTCAGTTTGAGGTGGCTCGGTCACCCATGCAGCACATACCACTACACGGCACATGTAACAAAGGGACAGTCTAAACGCAAAGCTATTTGTGATCCGGAGTAATTTAATAATGAAGACAGGTGACAGTACGAAGCAACGGCATTTAAAACTATTAAAGCCTTCTTCTACTAGTTCGCGGATAGACACAAAAGACACTAAGTTCCAAGAAGTAGAGCAAAATCTAAAGAAATTGGAACATCATTAGACTCAGGAAGTAACAAGGATAAAAGAAAGAACTATGCAATCGAATATTCCGTCACGTACTTTTATTAAATTTGAAACGACACAAGCCAGACGTTCCCCAATACCTTAAGACAATATCATTCATAACGGTAATTATAAGAATATCTGAGAAATTAATCGAACTATAATTGAAATATCAACTTTGTATTATCGACAAGTAATATAAATCCTAATACCTACAATACCTCACTTTGATGAAAGAGTTGAGTTATATATATTAGGGCGTAGTGTCGCGACCAATTTTAAAGCACATTTCAGGTTTTGTAGATCAGACCATCCAAAATTTGGAATTGAAAACGAAAAAATCTGAAAAAATCGTAACACCCACTTTTGGGGGCCAAATTTTGCTTAAAAATTCTCTTTACGAAGGTTTAGGCTGGTTGTATTCAGTTATTATAGTTCTCGTCTCTGAAAGTAGAAATGGGTAATTTTCGTGCAAGAAGAAAATTTGCACTTTAACTAATTATGAATCTAAGTAGTTTAGGCAATTTTAGATTGAGGAATTCCTTGTTTGTAAACTACTCGGAGGGCACTATGAATTAATCGATGTATGACGAATTTACGAGATATTTACAGAGTATTCCTCTGGATAGATATGACTTCACCTTTTTGAATGTATACAATAGATTCACTCATGACATGTATTGTTTCAGGGCTAAGATGAGTAAAAACATTAGAACAAGTCACAGTGTCTTTGGCTCCCCACTTCAAGAACTTTCTCATTATGAGCTGCCAACAAAACAACAGGTTGGAAGATATATTTTCAATATGTAAAAGACAATAAATACAAGAGGAACAAGTATGATATTTTTGAGGTATCCGAGGCCCTTACTGAGATTTGGAAAAAAGCCAATATTCAAGTTCAGCCGATCAAGAATGTTAAAGCTAAATTTCTCCGATTGGTGGTAGAAGCGTCTGTGGTATTTAAAGAAGGAATGAATGCCACTAAGAGTAAAAGGTTTATCTCATCATTGGGTCAACCCTTTGATATAGCAGGATGCCAGTGTGCCGATCTCTTGGATTGCAAGTGTGAAAAGAACATGAAAGTGCCACGGCGAGAGCATGAATTTCTTATTGACTAAAGAACTGGGCGTCACGTGAAAATTGGAGGAGTGGGTGTAAAAACAAGTCAAATTATTTAAAAAATGCAAAATCAGAGAAGATCGAATTTAGGAATGAAAAGAAGAAGAAGAGTCACAAAAAGAAAAAAGGGAAGAGAAAATTACAATTTCAGATGAAGCCTCGGATGAAGAAACCTCATCTTCTGACATTTCTGATGATGAATGGAAGAAAGTCTGCGAGAACAGAAAACAACATCATACCAATACCAACAATTGCCATGGAAGCAGATCGGTATTATGTGTCAAATAGAGCTTCTGCTGCTATTAGTAGTGCAGCCCTTGTCGACTATGGTATTATAAATTCAGAAGACCGCTCCCATGTAATTTGACCATAACAAAGTATGGAGGGAACGACAGAAGTTAAGGAGGAATTTCACTGAATCTGAATGTTTGAGAGAAAAGAAAATTACTGCTTTATTTTTGGATGGGATGAGAGACACAACACTAACTAAAAAGAAGAAAAGAAAAAAAATGTATGGAACAAAAGAAATTCAAGATCACTATGTGTTTGCAGGAAAACCTAGTACGGTCTATTTAGATCATCTACCTATTGAACGAAGAATAGGTGCAAGTATTGCAGACGGACTGATGAAATGGCTTGTTGAAAATGATATTAAAGATGAGATAAAGGCAGTGGGAGCTGACAGCACTGCAACTAATACTCGCTACAAGAATGGCGCCATAAGAGGGCTAGAATGTCAATCACATCTTCCTTTACATTCCATCATCTGCAGCTTGCATCTAAATGAGCTTCCTTTGAGGCACCCGTGCAGGAAATATATTGGTCCAACAGAAAGTAAAACTCAATGGAAAGGACCACTGGTAAAGCCTTAACCCCCTGTGAAACTCTACCAGTGTCACCAAATGGCTTTCAATGTATTGCTAAAGGAGCTCCTCTTTCAAATGTGAATGAGCTTAATCGGGACCAGGCTTACCTGTATAGAATTATCAGGGCTATTAGAAGTGGTGCAATTGATGATGATCTCCTACATATGAAACCAGGGCCAATATTTTATGCAAAATGGCTCACCACTGACAGCAGAATATGTCGACTATATTTGGCAACAGAAAAACCTAATAATGATTTGTATGTCTTCACAGAGTTTTCCGTGTGTCATTATGGGCTCATCTGGTTTCACATCAAATTCTCTCCGAAATGCATGGAGGGATCTAAACATCTCCTGGAACAGATCAATCTTATGTAAATACTCCAACCAACTAGTTAAACCATAGCATGGCAAACCATCCAAAGCAATTCCTACTGGGCCCATCCTGAGAACGTCCCTTTGGCAATGCTGGCAGACGTTAAACAGAAGAACAGGAAATTAGCTATTGACAGAATCAAGGAGATCCAAGAAGTTACTGTGTATGAGGAAGAGATACGTGATCTCAGGCCACCAAAAATAGATAAGACTGCTAAGAACTAAACAGATCTACTTTCTCCTGAAGAGGAGTGCAGGTTTGAGCCGACACTTAGATACAATGCATCTATCTAATGCGGACCTGCAAAATATTGTCGACAAGCAACTCTCTATTGACATTCCATGCCATTCTCAAAGTGTGGATCGGTGTGTGTAAATGGTGACGGAAGTTTATGGAAAAGAAGCAAGAGATGTCGAATTATCATTTTCTTCTTCATCTATCTTAAAAGCGTTCCTCCATTATTATCTAAATATTTATTCAACGTCAGTCTCATTTTCCAGTTGGTTTTCCCTTTCATCCTTGAGTCTAATCTTTTCTTTTGCTGGCTTATCTTTCATCACATTCACCCATTTCCAGAACACTCTTTTGGAGGTCCTTCTCCATCTATCTTATGAATTAATTCGTTCCATTTTTCTTCTTGCTTTTCCTTTATTAATAGCGTTAGCTCTCTCTTTTTCTTCTTAGTCCGATGTATAGCTCTCTGCTTGGTCCTTCTATGCGTATCCGTTCCGAAGTCTCTCTTATTTCCACATTTTTATTTATCATTTAAGGTGTCGGTCTGTATGGTTTCGTGTGTTCTTTGGGGGATTTCCTCATTGTCTGCTTTTGTCATTGTTCCTCTAATTTCCCTGAGTTCTTCACCAATTTTTTCTAGTATCGCTTCGTCGAGTGTCTTTGGTTGATAATTTTGAAATATTTCCTTATACTTAGCCCAGTCAGCCTGACGGTAGGCATTCCACTCTTTTGATGGCTTCTGAAGGGCTAGCTAGTTTATTGTTAATAAGGATGCTATGTGGTCACTAATAGGTATGTCCATGGGTTTTGAGTGGTAGTTAAAAGGACGGTTGGGAATTGAGGTCCCAACCTTTTGAGTATTCCCCTATCTTGCATCGCCTTCAGGTTCCTGCCCACGCCGTTTGTGTCTGTATATCCATTCTCTGCCCAGTGGGCGTTTAATTCTCCCATAAAGATGACTGGTTTCCTATTGTTGAATATATCTTTATGAAATTTGCAATCTGGAAGCTGTCTCTCCTCGGAAGTAGATATCCTGTTGCTATGATAAGACTGGTGAGTTCAAGTTGTATTTCTACTGCTGCGTATGATTCTACTAGTCCTTCGTGTATCCTGTAATCCAGTTCTTTTTTACCGCAATCGCGGCTCTGTCAAATCTTTCTCTTGAAAAGTTAGTTGCTACGAAATTTTAGTTCCATATCTTCATCTTTTTTTTGTCTAGTCAATTCCGTAACTTTATATTAAAATAATATTTGGATCGAGTTTTCTAAAAATATTACCGTCCATGTATTCCTTGTCTTTCCACCCGTTCGTATTTATCTGTAGGATTTCTAGTTTATGTCTGTCCATGATGAAAGTTTCGTTAGTATTGTTCTCTTGTGATCATATATTCTTCCTTCCATTTGCTGGAAGTTGAGGTAGACGGGGCCGTTGATTGTTCCCTTGGGGATTTACTCCTCTTTGATTTAGATTTCTTAGATTTCTGTGTTTTCCTTCTTGAGCGGAATCTTCGGTGCTGGTTTCTGATTCTGATATGTCTGTATTCGTATCTTCATATTTATCGTCGTTTTCTTTGGTTTGTTCGATCAAATCATTTTTGGTGTTTTCTGCTATATTGATATTAAAGATCGACGAAGAGTCGACTTCTTTGGGAAGCTTCATTGGTTCAAGCCCATTTTCAGTTAGCATCCCGTTAAGTGAGGTTGCATAGCTTCCTGGATTCGCTATGTTCCTTATGTATGCATGAGGAATGCAGGTAAATATTTTTTCCTTTCAGTTTACCATACATAGATGTTTAGTCTTGTTTTCGTCCTAGATTGTTCTGGGTTTGTTTTGGCAGCTGATGCATAGGAAATATTTCTAGGTCCATTCACTCTTTCCTGGTTGACCTGTTCTTTCTTTTTTATCAAGTCTTTTTTCTTATGGCATGACATGGCCATGGTCCTATGTGGCCCTCCGCAGTTTATACATTTCTTGGTCGCATTATGGCAGTCTCTAAAGGTGTGACCTTCCGAGGCGCATTTCGAACAAATCACTAAATCTTTCTTGGGGCATTCTGTAGTTTTGTGGTCCTCCATTGCATAGCATCGGTAGCATATCTGTATATTTATAAAGGTGTCTCTTTTAAAGTTCTTTTTGGAATACTCATGCAGAATGATTTTTGAGGCCATTTCGGTATTTTGGCCAACGATTTTGAACAAGTGTGTATATTCTCTGAATTTTATGATCTCTTGTAGTTTTAGCCAGGATTGTCTTGCTTCTAATTGCTCCTTAATTTCTTGTGGTGAATGCATTCCGACCCATTGTTCTATTTTCCTGCACACCACTCTTCTGTTGGCCGTAATCTGGGGTGGCGTCTCTGCTTCCAGTTCGAACTCTCTAAGTGCAATACTTCCTGCTCATGATAGTAGTTGCTCAACATTTTTGTTCTCGGGACATATGATGAGAAATCCAGTCGGCACTTCGATGCACTTAATCAAGGGTATCTGAAGGTCGGTAAAGATCCTTTGTACGACATCCTGCGTTGTTCTTTTCCTTCCGTTCGAGATCAGTCTCAGGGAGAGTCGTATGGGCGTCCTACTCTAAAAGGGATGGGTGAATGGGGGAGTTTTCCCCTCTTCCTTCTCGGAAAAGGACAGAATCTAAAGATCTAGTCCCTATTATATGTGTACCTATTGATTCCTTAAATATCTTCCTACCAGCGCACTCCGCAACACTCCTACCTAAATAGGCCTACACTATTAGGTACCTCTCCAAGGTCTCGGGTTCGTGTCCGTAAGGGACTCCCTTCTTCCCCCCGCCCCTATGGGGCTTCCTTCTGGGATTCACTATACCGTACTACCAAGGACATCTGGGAGCAGTCAGGGTTGCGTTATGTTTCGAAGATATGAAAAATGTGGGAGCTAGATAGCGCGAAGTGTGGATAATCCCTCTTTGGGGGATTACTCCGTACTTAGCAACAAGAAGTCTCTTCAATCAGACGAAGTACGCATGAATCTTGGGTGCAGTTTTGAAGAAAAGTGGCTTTCCTTGGACTTGTTCTAGACTTTGCCTACTTTATTGGTGAGTAACTTTACCAGAGTGTAAGCGCGTAAAGATATCAGAAAGCTGAATTCCAATGAGAGGAAAGTTGGGAGGTGGGAGGTGAGAGACAGAGAAAGATAAGCCGAGCGGGCCCGAGCCCCCCTCCACCCCTCCGGTCATCCTGAGGTGAACAAACCGGGAGACCCCAAGCTCCTTTCCGCCTCCTCCAGAGCCGTAGAACGTCGACGTAGGGAGCCAGTAGGAGACCAGGAGACAGAAAGAGAGATTAAGAGTACAGGGTAGAGAAAACAAAGGGTGAAATATCGTGGTAGACTTGATAATTGACCTAGTTGGTCGCTGGAACTACTGATTTACGTGGGTTCAGAACCATGGTGTGTACTATATCTCTTTTCTATTCATTATTATATTGTGCCCCCGTCCCACATATAAGTTGTTTAGCCCAATGCTGTGGTGAGAGAAGAAAAGTGTAGAGAGAAGTGGAAAGAAGTAAAAGGTTTGCAATTGAATGCTAGTGTATTCTTGTTTGAAATTAGTAAGTTTTAGAAAGTTATTTCTTGAGTCTGAGGCAATCCTTCTTTGTTGCTTACTGTTAGTATTGTGTTTGTATTTGTTAGTCTTTTGTGGCGTTCAAACCGTTGTTTTTATTCTATTTTTTTAATTACTTGCAAATTTTACTCTTAAATCGTTTTTCTTTGTTTATTTGTTTCCGAGTCTATCTTTGTGCTATGAAAGATAAATATCCTATACTTACTCTTCCTTTTTCTTACATCTCAAGTATAGATCTCCTCTTTTTGATCGATTTTTTAGTTGTATGAGAGGAAGCATCGGTGCGTTTCCCCCTCCGCTCTCTGGGTTATTAAAGCTGTAATATCATTTCCTATTACTCTTTTGCTTTTTTTCTATTAGTTTCTTTGCTCTTTTCTCTATAATCTTGTTGAGTGGTTCCATCTGTGCTTCTGTGTGTAAGTCTCAGTGTCTTCTTTCATTTGCTCTTTTATTCGTGATTAAAAATACTGCCCTTTTTTTGGATTCTTTGTAGTTTAGTAACGTTTATTTTTGCGATTGAGTACATAGTAATTATTGGAAATACCATTGCTGACTGAATAATAGCTTGATACTCGTATATTTGCTTTTTGTTCTTCTGGAGTGATCTGAGTCGGTATATAAGACCCAGTCCTATTCTTGCTTTGCTGATTTTCTCTTTTACATGTTTGTTGTATCCTGTCTTGGTTATCGTTAATCCTAGTACTTTATCTTCGTTGAAATATGGATATCTGTCTTCTTCAACGTATATATCAGAGAGTTTTCTTCTATATATTGGTATGATTTTAAACTTCTTTCTGTTTGTGCTTATTTTGCATTTTCTTTCGTATTCATTGATCCTTCTTATTTCCGTGGCTGTAGATCTTGCTTGCATTTCCCCGTTCTTGTATGGGCAAACGACGATTTGTGTGACGTCATCTGAGAACTGGATGTTGAGGCACCCTGCCGTGATGGAAAGTGGAATGTCTGAGGTGTACAGTGAATATAACGAGGGACTTATTCACCCTCACTGCGGAAGGTCAGCTTCCAATTTGAAGTTTTCGCCTTGATGGTTTCCAATTTCGATGTATGCATACCGCTCCATCACGTAGTCACAGAGTAGTCTTTCTAGTTTGTTTTTATTCTTAGTTGAATGATTTTATACTGTAGTCCTCTTATTCAAATTTTTTCTAATGCTTTTGACACATCTCTACAGATGATATCGACGCTAGCCTTCTCCTTTTTTGCTTTTGCTATTTTTTCTGTGATAACCGTGAGGGCCATCTCTGTTCTCCTCTTTTTCATAAAACTAAATTCGTACTTGTTTATGGAGTCTATTTGCCTCCAGGTGCTCACCTAGCCGTTGATTAATTATTTTTTCAAACACTCTCCCGATGAAGTCAAGTAGAGAGATAGGTCTATAATTCTCCACTTGACTTGGTGGTTTTCCCAGTTTGGGTATCAGGATCATTCTTGCAACCTTCAGTTCATCTTAGAAATATCCAATATGAGGCTTGATTTAAGGGGATATCACATTCACTTTCTCAACTTTTTACTACGGTAGATTATCATAAAGGAAATTAAAGCTCATTAAAAGCCCTTTTATTCCGGCCAAGATCATAATAATCTACAGCACCGTTTTTGAGATACAGGGGGTTCTTTCAGAACCCCTTCCCCTTGAAACCTGATATCATATAAATGGCTATAGAATTACTAAAAATTAAACATTCAAACTCAATTCAGGATCAAAATTTGCACATATTTATCTATCATTTGAAATCAGTTTTCTTTAGTTCCATTAAAATTTGTGTTAAGGTGGACTAAAACATATATTTTTCGGACAAGGTCAACTATAGGTTTTGTTCTCAGTTGGAAAAGGGGTTATTAGGTAAATAGTAGTGGTGTTCTGAATGACCTGAAATTTAGTTCAATCTATATTCGAATGATGATAAAGATATAAACTAGTTCTCAGGCGCCGTTTATTTTTTAGCAAATATTTAAAACCTAATGGTATAGTTTTGCGTTTTGTTCACAAATCAACTTTAAAAATCTACGGAGAAATTCCACGAATGTATAAAATTTTGCATTATCATAATTTTCACTATGTTCTAGTCATATTGCTAAAACAAAATCTATACTATAAAAGGTGCATAAAATTTGCAATAAAATGATATAATAATCAATGGTTGGTATTGTTTATTTTTCACAAATTAACTTTAAATATCTAAGAAAAAATTTCCACGAATGTATACAATTTTGCATTTATCTTAATTTTCACTATGTTCTACTCATATTGCTAAAAAAATAATTATACCATAAAAAGTGCATAAAATTTGCAATAAAATCATATACGAATCTAAAAAATGCGAATTTTGAACGAAAGAATTTTAAAAGTGACTAATGAAAAAATGTGCTATCCCTTTAATATTGATATTATTCCCTTTATGATTTCATCGGGTGCTTCTTCGTAATGCTTCTTGGTGAGCCCTGATCTTCCTGGAGTTTTTTATTTAAAAAGCGAAATTGTTGCTCTCACCTCTTGCTCGGTGTTCTTAGCGTGGACACCGTTGTAGGTGTCTCTTCTCGCATCTACAAAGTGGGTGTGTTCTTTCTATAACCTCGTTGAATGAATTCCTCGTTTTCTTTTGCACCTATATAAAAAACTCTTTTCCAATACTCTCTAAATATCTGCTCAGTCTTGTCTTCTTCTTCTATATTGTTTCCAGGATCGTCTTTTATTTTCCTTTTTTTCGCACCAGCTTTGCCTTTCATTTGGTTTATTTTCCTACAGAATTCCTTTGTAGATACATCATTGTCAATCCTGTCTACTGTCTCGTTCCAGTGTTCATTTTGTTTTTCTTTTATATCCATGTTCAGTTCTCTTTTTATTCTTCTCATTTCGGTATGTAGCTCCAGCGTAGTTCCATTTCTTCTTACTTAATCAGAGATTTTCTTTAGTCTTCTGGTTTTTTTTTACCATTTCTGGTGTACACGTGAATGTTTTAATTGTCTTATAGCATTTTTTTGGAATTGCTATTTCTTCAGGTGCCTGCATCAAGTTCCTTATTTTTTTCTAGTTCTGCATCAATTTCTTCTAGCGTTGCTCCTTCTAGTTCTTCTAGTCCATATGTGTTCAATTCGGTTCTGTATCTATCCCAGTCCCCTCTGTAGTGCGCTTTACTTACTCTAGAGGGGATTTGTATAGGTCTTTGGTTAATAGTAAGAAGGGTGACTGTGTGATCGGTACAGGGTATATCTATCGGCTGCATATAATAGTTATATGGAAGAAAGTATTGCCTAGGCAGATGTCTAGTCTAGTAGCTGAGGTGCCTGTTACGTACGTTGGGTAACCAGGGCCTATTTGATGGCAGATGCCTCTTGCGAACAACGTTTCCCACTTCCTTCCTGCTGTGTTCGTTTCTCTGTACCCACTTGCTTGACAGTGGGCGTTTAAGTCACCTATGAAAAACACTGGGTTTCTGCTGTTGAAGATGCTAATGAAGTTGTTAATCGGCAATTCTTATTTCCTTGCCGGTTGATATCCTGTTGCTATGATTATGTTTATCAGTTCCATTTTTACTTCTACAGCAATGGAAGACTCGTCCAGTTCTTATCGAGTCCGAGGATCGACGCCTTTCTTGATAGCTATAGCAGCTTCGTCGTGTAAGTCTCCCGAGGGGTTTACGGCTATGACATATTAATTCCAGATTTTTACTTCGTTGAGGATTACGTTAATCCCGTGATCTGAAATTAAAATAATGTCCGGTTCTATCCTTCTGAATATACTACCGTATGGCAGTCTCTTCTCTCTCCAGCCGTTTGTATTTATCTGTAGAATGTTAAGTTTAGAGTTATCCTTTGCGAGTGGGTAATCCTTTAATCGTTTCTAGTCCGTTTGATCGTTCTGATGGGAGTATAAGATTTTAACTTCGCTTTTTGGGCTGCTTTTTTTGTTCTCTTCCTATGTCTGGTGATATCCTTAATTTGGGGAGAGGGGATTGGAGATTGCTCTCTTGGTGTTGGGGTTGGGCTTTAGTCCGATTTAGTCTTTTTCTTTGGGGACCTTCACCTGGTTATTCGTTTGGATTCATCTTCCGAAGAATCTGAACTTTCCTCCTCAGTTTCGGTTTCTTGGATTTGTTTTTCTTCCTTGTCCTGGCCCTCTGTCAGTAGGTTCATCATGGCGGAGGATTCTACTTATTGTGGTATACTTAATGCAAAGTTGATTGACTTCTCATAGGTGTCTGGCTGTATTGCATTTTTTACGTGTGCATGTATTACACATGTGTAAATTTTGGCATACATGCTTGAAAGGACAAGGCGGTCTTACTTGTCCTTACGTTTGAGTTTTAGCTCCCATGGCGTAGGTTGGGTTTCTTTTCACTTGTTGTTCCATTTCTTTTCGCTTAATCACTTACTTTCTTTGGAGGCATTGCTTAGCCATAGCTCGTTGGTTACTCCCACAGTTCATACATTTCTTCAGGAAGCTGGGGCAATTTCTGTATGAATGACCTTCTGTGGAGCATTCGGAGCATATCATCTGTCCCTTTTTCGGGCAGTTTACCGAGATGTGTTCTTCCAGTGCGTCATAGTTGAAACACATTTTTATGTTAACAAATGCGTCTCTTTTGATATTCGTTTTGTGGATTAGCATGCTAAATGCCACTAATCCATTCTCCTGAGCCTTGGCCGCCATTTTAGTGGTTTTACACACCATCTTGAACACGTGAGTGTGATCTTTGAATTTGATCACCTCTTGTACCTTGATCCAATTTTGCTTTTCCATCAGTTCTTGTTTGATCTCTTCGCATGAAGGAAATTAAAACAGTTTTTAGGGGTATTTATTCCTCTTCGGTGGAACATAATGTCAATGAAAATGGGAAATCAGGTGGGTGTAATTTTTTAAACAATTTTAATGTTCGATTCCAACTTGTTCAGGGTTGGTTGGCCTTTCTTCCTTGATTAAGATGGCTTCTAAGATGTTCAGTCTAGATTAATTTCCCTCTTTTCTTTTTATTGTGGTGTTTTCAACTAATATATCCCTTCTTAGGCTGGTATTATGTATGCTCGCCATATGATTTTTAGGTGCTCCGTTTTGAAGGTGAATGGTTAAACGCCTCGAAAGTGTGGTGGTCGCCATGTCAACATAGTTCGAGTTATTATGAAAATTACATTCTTCATGCCGGAAGTTAAACTCGTAAACTACTCGTATGTTGCTAGACTTCAGATTCGAGGAGCATTGGAAGATATTATTTTTCATGAGGAGATTGTTAACTTTTGTTGTTTTATAATATATAATAAGCTGAATCTTGTCCGTTTGACTTATGACTTTGATGTTACAGGAACAATCTCTTTGATGTTTTTTTCATCTACTTTGTAGGCCTCTGACATTTGATTTCTATGATTGAAGTTGTTGTTTTATCATGCTATTCGGGATATATATATATATATATATATATATATATATATATATATATATATATATATATATATATATATATATATATATATATATATATATATATATATATATATGTATATATATATATATATGGCCATGCAAAAGCACGACCATAGAATTGATTTTAACCATGCAAAAATCATTTATAAATCAAACAAATATATTGAGAGGAGAATTGCGGAATCCATCATCATCAACAAAGTTGATAATTTCAATTTTATCTGAAGGGCAATACAAATTTAACAAATATATATCGAATAAAGTCGTCAATCGTATTTATAAACTCCAGGATGCAATGTGTCTCGGAGATTAGCAACTCTCCAGATTGTTTCCTGTTTCATTTTATTTTGTTTAGCTTGTCCTTCGCGCCAGATTTACTCGAGTTTTTCCCATATTGTTTCATGCTGTTTCATTTTGTTTAGGATGCGTTTTACCTTATATATACTGTGTTCCTTGCCTAGTTTCTTCATTATTAGTTGAAAATCGCATTTGCTGAAACTAGTCAGATAGAAATCTTGATTTCAATATTGTGGTTTATCATTATTTTTGACACACACACACACACACACACATATATATATATATATATATATATATATATATATATATATATATATATATATATATATATATATATACAAAGGTACGGTCGGCAGAACTATTCACAGTAGGCGAGGAAAATGAAGGTGTAGATTAATATAATTTACAGGAGGAGCTAGCCTTTGTATTATGAACTTCCATAAGAGAGAAAAGAAAAGATGGACATGGATAAGACTAAAATGAGATCGACTTCAATGAGGAAAAATATCGAAAATATATCATTTATCAGCTCTTTCAACACAGTTAGTGACAACAAATTGCTTAAGATTAAAATAGACCCAAAATGAGTAACAAGGAGTCACAAGGAATAGTAGTACCTCAAAGGACATTGCTGACCATCCCAATTAGGTACTACTATCCCGCTTTTGCAGATAGAGTAAGCAAAAAGATACCTGATTGTGATGCGAAAAAGAACAAAATCATAAAATTTTAATAGAATAGCTGAAACATATTTAACTTACTTCTATATTCTACTTGACATTACGTTCTATACATATTCAAGGATTACATCATCCAGTCTAGATGTGAATTGTTCTACAGACGAACTATTCACCAGCTCGACCGGAAGATTGTTCCATGTACCGCAGATCTTATACAAGAAGTAGTTCCCGCAAATACTACTCTAGAATGGGGGCAAATCCAGCTTGTAACCATGGTTACTAGTCGAATTTGAGTTCAACGTGAACATCCTGTAGCCAACGTTTTCAACATTCCTTAAAATCTTAGCTGGCCTCATAATCGGTGGGTCTCCAAAGAAAAAAGCCCCAATTCTTGAAGCGCTGATAGCCTTTGTGCCTAAGTGAATGAATTAACTTGGTGGCCGTTGCCTGGAGCCGTTCCAGTCTATCTATGTCATTACGCAGTGTAGGGGACCAGAATAGAACAAGTACTGCAGGTGAGGTCTGGCTAGAGAATTGTGCAATTTGAGGACAATCTCCTTGTTTCGGAAGCGAAATTGCCTCTTTATATATCCCAATAGTTTTTGCGCCTTTTTTCTACATTGGCACACTGGTTGGAAAACTTTAGGTCTCCGCTGATTTGCACACTCAATTCATTTTCCAGGTCAGTCACCTCCAGAACTTTACCTAACAAATGATAGTCTTCTCGAGGATTGGCATTGCCAATGTGCATCACATTGCATTTGTCAAGGTTGAATGGCATCTGCCAAGTTTCGGACCACTCTCCTAACCTCTGAAGGCTGTCTTGTAGGCTTTCCACCCCTTCGCGTGAGCTCATTCCACTTCCTAATTACCTGCGGCGAAGCACCAGGTCTAGGAGTCGTTTTTTTTCAAGAGGAGTAAAGTTCAATTTTCAAAAAGAGTAAAGTTCAATTGTACCTATTTAGCGCCATGAAATGACCAATATGACCATTGAAAAATAGGGTTATTCACCCTGGAGATTTCAAATCTGCCATCGGATTTGGCGCTGTGTGGCACCATCTAGTGGCAGAAGCCTCGTTTAGCCATTCAAATTGATTTGAACCATGGGAAACCATCAATGCAATAACCATTTATTATCTTAATACAAAACGCCGCTGGTCATTGGAGGAACTTTCCCTCTTGTTTTGTATCGTCCGCGAACTTGGATATTGAGCAAATCAACCCATCGTCTATATCATGTATATATATGATTAGCAAGAGAGGACCGAGCACGGAACCCCTGGGAATCCCACTACTCACGGGTGTCCATCTCAAGTTACTCCGTTTATTCTCACTCTTTGTCGCCTGCCTGACAACCAGTTCTCAATCCAGTCGGTTACCCTACCTATGATGCCAACCACGCGGACTTTGCACATCAACTTGCGGTGTGGTGCCTTATCATAGGCCTTTTGAAAGTTCAGATATAAGATGTTCACAGCCCGAATACGATAGAACTCACCCAAAATACCGTGAAAGAATTCTAGATATTTTTGAGTCACGATCGGTTCCTGCGAAACCCGTGTTGAGTATCCAGGATCAAGTTGTTTGATTCTAGGTGATTAACTATTTTTTCTGCTATTATGCAGAAAAAACGGAGGTCAAACTTATAGGCCGGTAGTTACCCGGGGTTTCGCGCGCCCCCTTTTTAAATATGGGGGTCACGTCCGTCGTACTCCAGTCCTCTGAAACTGACCTCGTTTATAGTGATTCGTTTACGATCGCAGTAAGTTGTAGAACAACCTCACTGTTCACTGCCATCTTGAACTGGAGACTTCTACGGGTTAAGGTTCTTTATTCTAGCGAGAGGGAGCGAGAAAGAGAGACAAACTTTTGACAAAGAGAACAACCCCTCTGGCACTTGGCTCCCAAAGTAAAATAAATACTTTCCAAATTACGCGAATAAACATGCTTAATTAAATTAATGATCAAGTTACTAAATTCTGGGACAAAATTATAACAGAAATTCTTTTCCAATGTGCTGCTTTAGCAAATTGTGATGAGAAAAGGTTATCTCACACAAAACTTAGTGAAGATGTAAAACACTTTTAATAAAAGGCAAAATCAGTGACAGGGTGTAGCAATTAGATAAAATAAAGTATACTGAACTAAATAAGTTTAATAAAAAGAACAGGGCAGACATTGAACTTATTATACAAATCCATTGAACAAAAACTATTGAAAATAACAAACCACTAAAACAGATGAAACATAACCTAACAATTGGCACACCACATAATGACATCACATACAAGATAAATAGGGAAATGAAATTGGAAACTTTATTTAAAGAGATTAGGAATTCTGCCTGTCTATATGATATTAATGGCCACCCTGCAATCAGATGATAACTACACAATAAAGGAAGAAAAATTTACCACCAGTAAAGAAGAACGAAAATCAGCAGCACCTGAGGAAGATGGGCTGAAAGAGTAAACTTATTTTAGCGGAGGTGAAGGTTTTATAGAACTACTGGCCAATCAGTCTTTTATCACCGACATAGAAAAGTCAGAAACTAACAAACTAACAGAAACACTCGACTGAAAACATCCAGCAATCATGTAAGTTTCAGAAACAACTAGAGGAACTACGATCATCTACGAACTATACAACAATTACTACAGAGAACAAACGAATTGTAAATACCTCTCTAAAACTTGTAGACTATAAAAATACTTTGGACTATTACAAAGATCTCTATTGAAAAAAGGAATTAACAAAACTTACATCGAGATACTTACCTATGCATAAAATCATGCCAAATCGTCGTTTAAATTGCATTCCGTGAGTAATAAAATACAATTAAAAGAGTAAGTCTGTGTGATCTCTTTGCTCTCAGACTATTTACAGGACTTTAAAGTCAGAAAAAAAGGAAATCGGAGTTACGTAGTTGTAGATATTTAAGTCACCTTGACTTTGTTGATAATAGTATTTTTTGCTTCAAATAAAGAAGTGTAGTAAATGATAGCATAATTATCACAAGCTACTCAAATAGTTGGACTGTAAATGAACTTCAGAGACAAAAATAATGATTAATAATATTGCAGATGAGAGAACAATTGCTATAGGATTGACGATAAAACTTTAGAGCAGAAGCAAGATTGCAGATATTGAGGAGAGATGTGACTCTTGATGGTAGCATGGCAAAGATAATGTGTTGAAAAGCAAAAATAGGCTGGGAGTTGTAGGAAAGTTTAGAGCCACATCTTCAGAAGCGGCATGGCTCTATAAAAAGTAGAGTATTTAATCAATAAATTTTATCAGCTAGTTTTAAACTTATGAAAATGAAACTTGGTCACTTTACACAAAATACACTCAGAAATTGAGGCTAACTTAATATGGAGCGATGAAAAATAGCCTGCAATGACATAAAAATACATAGGCAACAACATAAACACTGATGAAAGATATAGTAAAAATAATAAATATTCTGAGGGCAAAATGAGCAGAGCACTTTGCTGGAGGAGACGACGGAAAATGAAGAAAAAAAATCTTAAACTGGAGACTTTTATGCATATAAAGACCATAAATATGCAATAAAAAAAAAGGTGTGAGGAAGGTATTCTTTCAATGGGAGGAGTAACTTGGCAGAATAGAGCACTAAACCATGATCACTGCAAGCTTCTCGAGCAGTGGAATGAAATGAACTGAAGAAGATGAAGTAAAAAAGAGAACCTTATATATGATGTGGAATGAGATGAAGAAAAGTATTGGTGTAATTTGATGTCTGTTTATTCAGTAGGCAAAGAAAAAGCATAATAAACAAAAGAAAATATAATGCAGTAAAACAAAATAAGAATAGGGACGTCGAGGAAAGTCGTAATTATCGGGAAAACTGAGCAAATCAATTAGGATCTCAGAGAGAGAGTCTGCTTATGTGCATATGAAGAATGTGGAAAAGAAGGTTCATGTGGCGATGTAGTGCATCAGTGGCAAAGTAGATAAGTAGATGTGATTGCGAAACTCAGGAACACAACTTATCCGAAGTGGCAGACTTTGTTGATGTTTCAAAAACTATCTAACACTCGACTGTCGATGACCGAAAACGTGAGATCGGCCGTTATGAGTTTCGTTTCTTCCTGAACTCAAATGAAGAGAATCTAATGAAGGCTGTGATGATGTCCATGTTGAAGGTGTGCTCAAGCTGGAATGGGATCTGTGCTAGTTTGGAGGTGTCTTATTTGTGACAAAAAAAGCCTCCAGATAGAGCTTAGGGCGGAGGTAACCTAGCATAGTTTACTCAGAATATGAATGATCAGGTTTTACCATTTAGTTTCTCTCTCTAGGATGACCAAAATGTGGGTATCCGGGTGTCCCAACCAAAAGGCACCAGGTAAATGGGGATGAAAACATTGGGTGACCAATTCAACGAACATTCAGCATATCTACACATAATGTGGACATTAAACTGCCCATATTTAAATCCAATATAAAATTCGAGGTTACCAATCGACTTTCCATAATTTCCTTCTCGTTTTGTGATTTTATTGCCTTCTTTGTCCTTAAGTCTTGTTATTTTCAATCTCCCAATGGTGAAATATATATATTTTTGTTTAATGACACGTTTTCGATATTTTTATATAAGTACTGTATGTATTATGCGATCTGCCCCAATTGCTTTCTTCATTATTTTTTTAAACTACTATGCCATTGCGTTTTATGTTTTGTTTATCTAAAATCAGACTACGGTCTTGCCGAATGGAAACTACACTTCGATTTTGAGTGAAGTTGAGCAAAATCAGTTGAGATAAGACGCCGCCGGGTGGAGTCCACATTCTAGTTGCCTTTCCCAGCGGCTGCCATACGCAGCTGCGTTTCTTTTGGTCAGCACGTTTTTGTATACATAATATTATTTCTTTATGAGTATGGCTGCCTTTTATTCTAGATTTATTTTAATAAATGTTTTGAATTTGTGTTCCGTTTTCATCCCATACACACACTTCTACATTTTCTTAGATTCTGCTTTTCATTATTTTGAGTCTTTGAATTCATTGTTTCTTTCCCTAATCTGGTGTCAATTTACCTAGTGATTGACTTTCGTGATTTTGTCCTAGAATCTTTAGATTAAAGTCTTTCATAATCATCATAAACTGTTAATGTATTTGTGTTTGGGTGTGTGTATATATTTACAAGTGATTATTACAATCTTCCAGTTTTATAAAGTTCACTTATAAGTGCATGGCATGTTATATTGATACTGAATGCTTATTTTCTAGCTTAATTATTAGTTTGATTACTCTGCCGCAAATTCATTCTTTTTTATGGTTTATCTCGTTCCCACTTTTATAAAGAAAATATTTTTCTCTACACTCTTTTTATTTGTACAATTAAACATTTAAATATCGTTTATTTTAATGTTAAGTCGATTATAGTTTGCACTAAATAAATCTGGAACTTACTCTAGTGTAATTTATGTTTGTACTTAAAAAGAATTACAGCTCGGTGAAACAAGTTACGCCATTAGATATTCATTTAAGGAAAATGAATTTAATTGGGGCTGAAACGAAATTTAATACTATGCAAATCGTGTTCATAATGAAATGCAGGAATGTTGCCAAATGATATCGCTACATTTTTAGGTTATCGCTTTCATTCCTCAACTTGCAGCTGTCCTTTTGGCCAACTCCTACAAAAGTTACTAAAATGCCAATGGAATTTTTCCCGTTTAGGTGATTACTCATATCGCACTATTTCATATAGGACAGTCCATGTACCACATTCTAATACTGTCTATTCACTACGTATCATTACTGTTTTTCCCAACCAATCACTACCCTTGGCTGACGCAGTTTAAACTAGTCAAGGGCGGGTACCAACAATGTTTATGTAATCAATTTATTCGAATGTCCAGTGTCAATAATATAATTTCATTTTTAATTCCAGTCCCATGTGTGTCTATACACCGTGTATTTATAACGTACAACCAACTCAAAATCACATTCAATCTAAATTTATTCACATCACTTACCAAGATTTCATTTTATTTATTTAAATTCAATTACTACTCTCGACTGTGTGTTTCCAATCTTCTCCTTTGCTCATAAATCAATAAATCTATTTACCCTTTCTGCGCAAGCAATCGCAACCTATATAAAATATTTCTATAAGTTATATATATATATATATATATATATATATATATATATATATATATATATATATATATATATATATATATATATATATATATATATATGAATGCAATGTCCCGCAAGAAAAAATGAAAAGGTGTTTCCAAGTACTTTCGAACTTTATTAAGTTCCTCATCAAAGATAACTACAAGAAATAATATTATATTAGAGGTATATATACGAAAGAAAAGTATGAAAGACCACCTCAAAAACATGAAATCACCAATGAGGAAGACGGAAGGGGGAAGGTAAAGATTCACATTAAGAATTACAAGAAGCAGGTAGTAAGGTCAGACTGAGAAGATGAAAGGGTAACAGATTAAAAGAAATGGAGATAGCCTAACGAGGAAGATTATAAGACACTATGAGCGAAAAGCGAGGAAAATACAATGTACATAACAGAGCAGTGACAATTAAAAAAATAAATAGATAAAAATAAATAAAATAAAATTGGGGTCACATAACTAAAGATTGTATATAAAAAACTAAGAACAAAAGTCAGAACTAATTTCTTTAAGTATTAATCTTTTAATTATAGCATCTATTTTATATAAACCAGGAGAAAGGTTAAAATTATCACATTGGCTTATAAAAGCACATTCAATGATATTCCTTTTCATAGGGTCATTGGAACGATAAATAAATTTGGCAGAGTTTCAGTTAATTAGATGGTCCTTCTCTGACATGTGGACAAAGAAAGCACTGTTATCTTTCCCCCTTCGGACATTATATTTATGTTGATTTATGCGAACAGAAAGTTGTTTACCTGTTTGTCAATAATATTTACTTAGGCAACCAGAACACTCAACTGAATAAACTCTCCCCCCCCCCCAAACTATTACAATTATTACGTACTAATAAATTCTTAATGGTCGTTTCATATTTAAAAGCAACAGAAATGTTAAAATTATTCAAAAGACGGGGAAGATCACTAAAACAAAGAGAAAAAGGTAGAACTAAAATGTTATTACTATTAACAGGGGGAGTAGGGACAGTTTGATAAAATGTCTTTTCAGCAGAAGAAAGACAGTTTTGAAAAAACGGGTAAGGGTAACAAAGTTTATGGCCAATTTCAAAGATATTGGAAAATTCCAAATCCATATAATGCAGGCTCACAAATCGTAATGCCCGTAGAAACATAGAAGAAAAAAACAGAACGTTTAACTTTAGGGCTGTGAGAAGAGTAAAAATGAATATAAGAATTTGAATTAGTAGGCTTACGAAAAATAGAGTATTTAAAACCTGTATGAGTTCTATGAATAAGAAGATCAAGAAAGGGAAGGGTTCTATTATTTTCCAACTCGTGGGTAAATTTAATTGAAGGGACGAGACAATTGAGTCTGCTAAGAAAAACACCTTTTAATTTTTTCCCGTGGGACATTGCATTCATTTGCTACCCTCACGTGATACTTTGTGAATTTTTCATTTCATATACATATATATATATATATATATATATATATATATATATATATATATATATATATATATATATATATATATATATATATATATATATTCCGAGTTTATTTAATTCCTAGAATTATTTACCCGGTTCCTCAGCTAAAGCTTTTATTCGGGACGCTCGCTCGTTTTTCATTTTGCATCTAAATTCAAAGCAAGCTAATGATTGAGTTATCTAGGCTAAAATACTCATTAACATTTGCATTACATTCGAGATTTCACAGTAATTATAATGGCGCTCATCTTTATTAACGTGATTGTAACCTAGACAAGTTGATCAATCCTGCGATGTGTGTGTGTTCGCTTGGCGAGTATAAGGCGGATGGTTTGTAAGCGCGGTTTGATCTGAGTCTTTTTCGGCACAGGGATAACCGAGTTGTCTAAGCTTCTATCAACTTAGCGTCTAGCCACAGCTCTGATGTCTTTAATTTCGGGCAGCCCCCCCCCCCCCACCCACACACACACACACCCCAAAACAAAACATATTTGGGAAATTGCATTTATGGTGAAATGTTTTAGATGGGAGAAAGTGCACCAAACCTAATCTAACTTTACCTAACCTAACTTAATATAGGAGTAGTGTATGGTATAGAGTGGTTGTACCACGACAATCCCCCAAAAGAAATACATATTTGGAATCAACGTAAAAAATCATTAGCGGTGAAATTTCAAAAAGATTGGAGAATGCGCACCAAACCAAAAGATCCCGATATTATTATTATTATTAAGTTATTCTTATGATTATAATTCGGGCCATTATTCCTCATAATAATTTTGCTTTTCTCATTCCTATAGTAAGTTATGGTAAGGTTGGCGAACTTATAAATTTCATTATGTTTCGAAAAGCTTCAAAATGTCTCATACAATTTAGTACAGGGATATATATCTATGTGACTAGGACATGTCGGTCTTTTTGAAAATCTAGGCGTTAAAAGTCATTGTGCTGCGCATTCTGTCTCCGTTTACTGTTTGCGTTTCTAAAAGGTCTGTCTTGTTTATCCCTTGGTAGGGAAGTGTACATAATGATGACTTCAAATAAGTTTTATGTATATAATCCAAGTGGTAAGCGTAATACAAGTCTTACATATAAATCTATATATATCCTTAGTACTGATTCTTTAGTCTCACCTTATCGAGTGATCGTGTATAGTGCGGATATTTCGCTCGCTTTGGTGAGTAGGAAAAGTATTCTCCGTTTGTCTTCCAGATACTTTCCCTACATTTGGTGCCATAAAGACCTGGGAGGATGGCTTCAATTTAGTGGAACATACCTAATCGTTAACTAAGAAAACAAATCTCGACTCGGGGCGCCTTTAAAATGGAGTTAAATATCTTTAACTATCCCCCCCCACAATATTTGTTGTTAATGATCAAATTGTAGTGAATTGACAATCAGGTGAATTGTGGGTATAGGCGAGCTTTACGATGGTGAAGGTTAGTTGCTTCGGAGTTTCCCCTAAGAGGTAAACTTGCCCCAAATTAATTTATACCATTTTCCGACGCAAATGTTCTACAGTGGACAAATTTTCATAGCCTGTATTACAATACCCTCCATATCCTTGCCGTTTCAAATGCCCCCCATCCCCCAAATTCGTATGCCGTTTGGCAAACTAAGGGCCGTGGCACTTAGACTATTGGCTGGATCTACCAGATCTGGTGAGGACATACGGAGACAAAGGAATAATTGTGTAATCTCGTGTCAGTTGCCCAAATATTCGTGTCATATTTTTCAAAATGTTTGGCACAAAGGTAAGTACCCTATATATTTCTCTTAATACTCGAAGAGTTTTGTATGACTGACGCTAAGCTTTGTAGTGGTGTGTTGCCAAATAATATTTTTAATCACACGTTAGGTCGGAACATTAATTAGAGAGATATTTTTTTTTAAAATAGCCAAGTGTTAATGCGAAGATTTTTTGTGATTTCGATGATTAACAATTAAATAAATATAAAAAGTGATTAAATTTAGAAAATAAAAATTGAGGGAAATTTGTTAATCCTGTTTTGAAACAAAACCTTGTCATAATGTTTCGACAGTACTGCTTTAAATAACGCAATAACGTAAATTGTCCTGCCTAGTGTATTTATAACTAAATATACCCCAAACATTTCATCTTGAATCAATTAATAATATATTAAAATTCAGCGTAAAGTGTGACATGACTATCTGGAGCAACTGTCCATGTCATCGTCCATCCAAGCCAGCACCCAAATAACTCTGTCACTTGGTGAATTCCGCGCTGGAAACGAGTGGCATTTGCGGTGAGGGATCTTTCATTAGTTACGAAGAAAACAATCATCGATCTCGCTTAAAGAAAAGCGGTTGCTTTAGTATGCTTGGTTCGAGCTTCACTACTGCAAGGACTTTTTTCACCATTAGGAAAAAATAATTCCGAAGAAAACAATCTGTTTATCTTCTCTTTCTTTGCGGGATGACTGATTCATTTTCATCATTCTCTCGCGTTCATGATATATATATATATATATATATATATATATATATATATATAATAAAAATGAAGTCTACCTGCGTGTCTGTCTGTTTGTCCATCTATAGGAAGAAAGAATAGACAATATATATATAAAAAATCAAAGTGCATTCCTAGGAAGATAATGGAAGGTCCTGCGTCTCTAAGTGCCCACGAAATGAAAGTACGGGCCCTTTTCCAAACCTACCCAGTCTGTTCAATTATAGGGAACGTGGGCTGGGCTTAGACTCTGCATGCCAAGACGGGAACGGAGCTGAAATTCAGAACAATAGTCTCTTGTCGCTAGACTATCAATTAGTGTGAATAGAAATCTTACCTTCTGGCTCTTAGGGTGTGGGAGCCGATCGAGAGTTACGCCTCGCGTTCAAGGTAGGCTGATACTAAATTCCTAAGTCCAGCGTCTGATAATTTATACGGTCTTACCGGAAGCGGCTTGCCTTGTGCGTTGGAAGGGGGGTTCCAGTTTATTAGACGCGTCGCCGGAAGAAGTGAACTTTGGCTTCCGTCGCGACCTTTCAGCTCTCACGGCGTTACCATCGCTACCTCTTATCTTGATCCACAAAAAGGGGGACCGTGGCACTGCAGGAAACTACCGACCAATAAGTCTCACTTCAATCGTGGGCAAAGTACTGGAAGGCATCATAGGGGATAGGATAATGAATCATTTAGAGTCTCACGACCTGTTGAGAGACACCCAGCATGGCTTCCGAAGAAGGCGCTCGTGCCTCAAAAACTTGCTTGAATTCTTCCACGAGATAATGAGTGAGTTTGACAGAAGTCGAGCGGTGGACATACTTTATTTGGATTTTCAAAAGTCATTCGATAAAGTCAACCACCGCCGACTGATGGCGAAAGTACGTGCCCTGGGAATAAGAGGAAAGGTCGCAAAATGGTTAGAAAGCTGGTTGTCGCACAGGCGACAGAGGGTTACCATCGGAGGCCACACGTCTCGGTGGTCGTTAGTAACGAGCGGAGTCCCTCAGGGTTCCATTCTAGGCCCTCTATTATTCATCATCTACATCAAAGATATAGATGAAGGACTGGTGAGTCGTCTAGCGAAACTTGCCGACGACACAAAACTTGGAGCTAACATAGCGAATCCCGAAAACATCGAGATGTTGAGGAGTGTCCTACGCATGATCGGCGAGTGGGCTGACAAGTGGCAGATGCCTTTCAACTTAGACAAGTGTAAGGTGATGCACATCGGGTATGCGAACCTCCGGTCAGGCTACGAGCTACAAGGTATGTGTCTTGAGTCTACGGATGTCGAGAAGGACTTAGGTTTCCTGATTAGCAGCGATCTCAAATTCTCGAAGCAGTGCTTACAGGTGGAGAAAAAGGCCCATCGCCTGTTGAGTTACATCAAGAGGCAATTCAGTTTTCGAACAAAAGAGGTTGTTTTGCCTTTGTACAAATCGTTGGTGAGGCCTCACCTAGAAAACGCTGTTCAGTTATGGTCTCCTCATTATCGAAAAGACATCGATTGTCTGGAAAAGGTACAAGCCAGGGCCACGAAATTGATGTCATCGCTAAGTAACAAGTTATACCTAGAGAGACTGCAAGAGCTCGATCTCTATTCGTTAGAGACTCGAAGACTGCGCGGTCGTCTAATAGAGACTTTTAAAATCTTGAAAGGATTTGAAAATGTCGACTCCACCAAGTTCTTTACTTTCAACCGGAATATGACTCGAAATCACGGATGGAAGATGGAGCCGCCCAAATTCAATACCATTCCGGTGGGTAAGTCATTCACATATGACATTTGCGACACATGGAATAAACTACCAGCGGGAGTTGTTGAGAGTAGCAGTGTCGAACAGTTCAAGAGTAGACTTGACAAATTATATTTGAAAACTTGATGATCTCATAGCAAGTAATTTGTACGTGCTAAGAATCGAAACCGCAAAAAGTGCCTCCTCGACATGGGCCGCAAGGCCTTTGAGGTACTTCTTTTCCTTGTAACTCCTTGTAACTCTCTCTCTCTCTTTCTCGAGAGAGAGAGAGAGAGATACCGTAACAAGGAGATAGTACTTTGTCTGTACAACTCCCTTGTTCAGCCGCACCTGGAGTATGCCGTACAATTTTGGAGTCCTTCGTTTCGAAAGGACATCGCAAGGTTGGAACGCGTACAAGCCAGGGCAACCAAACTTATTCCCTCTATCCGACATAAAAGTTATGAGGATAGACTAAGGGAATTAGATCTGTTCTCGCTGGAAACCCGTAGACTGCGTGGTCAGCTCATCGAAGTTTCCAAAATACTTCGAGGGTTTCGACAATGTTGACTACCGGGATATTTTCACACTGAGTGAGACAGAACGCGCAATCATGGCTTCAACTTGAACTGA
>CAXAKS010000070.1:0-88022 GCA_963969495.1 Ceratothoa steindachneri | reverse complement strand
GGTTGTTGAAATTGCATCCAGACAAATATAAAATTAAGAAAATCAGTGGTATCTCAAACAATATTGAGTAAAGGAAATACATACTGAAAATGAATGGAAAAGACACTATTAGACACCACACATTCAGACTAAAATAAACAAGGCAAACCAAATAATGGGTATAATCAGAAGATCCTTCAAATATCTGGATATCAAAATGTTTAAGACTCTGTACAAGGCAATAGTCAGACCCCATGTTGAATATGCTCAGAGTGTGTGGAGCCCATGGAGGAAAAAAGACATTCAGGCACTTTAAAATGTTCAAAGAAGAGCTACGAAGATGCTTCCGGGGTTGAAAAACCTAACCTATGAAGAGAGGCTACAAAAACTAGACCTACCCACCCTAGTCTACAGAAGAGCAAGAGGAGACATGATCGAGGTCTACAAAATCATGCAGGGAAATTATGACACAGAAGTAGCACCGAGGTGGGAGAGGGGGGAGGGGGCCACAAGAGGACACAGATTAAAGTTTTTCAAGAGAAGAGCAGGGACCAAAGTGAGGAACCACTATTTTATGTATAGAATAGGGGATGCATGGAACAATCTACCGGCCACAGTGGTTGGTGCTCCCAGCATCTATGCCTTCAAGCGCCGCCTGGACAACTATTGGAGGGACCAAGAATGCAAGTTTGACTCTGAGGCGACGCTCAGTATGAAAAGACCCACAAAATCAACATTCAACCAAAATCTAGACATAGAGGCATAATGGCCTGCATCCAGTACCCACATAAGTAAGTTAGCTACAAGAGTAAAGAGGTTATCCTTAAACTTTATAACTGTATGTTAGGCCACATTTAGAGTACTGTATACAAGCATGGTCTCCACATTTTAGACCTGACATCAACCTGCTAGAGTCAGTACAAAAGAGGGCAACAAAAATAATGCCTTCCCTGAACCACCTTGAATATGAAGATAGACTGAGGGTACTAAATATATTCTCATTTGAGAGAAGATGTGTGAGGGGAGATATGATTGAGCTTTTTAATATCTGTTCTGAGATGGATAAGTCGGAATTTAGCAAGTTTTTTGAGTTGGAAAGTAGTAATAGGACTAGGGGTCACCACTTAAATTTTAAAAAAACAGAGGTGCAGGTTGGATGTTAGAAAATATTTTTTCACCAATAGAGTGGCAGATTACTGGAATAGTTTGCCATCTGAGATGGTAGGCAGTCTAAACTTGAATGTATTCAAATTCAGATTAGATGATTATATGGGAAGGGAAGGTTAACTTTGGGGGGTATTCTGGACTCATTCCTGTGGATGCAGTTTTTTATTATTGTATATTACGATTGATTTTGATTTTGATGAGTCTTGATCATGATGCCTTTTGTTTTTGACACATTCCTGTGTATGGTTCGAATTGTATATTGTAGATGCATGATCGGACACAATCCTATGGATGCATTTTGTGGGTTGGTTTTGACAGATGTGGAGGACCTTTGATAGGCCCTTGTGGCTTTTGTCATCCGTGAAATTATGTTATGTTATGACTGTTTACTACCCATGTCCATCCTCTACTTGAATTCAGCTGAAATGTGGAGAATACTATCTATATTGGTTACATTAAGCTCATAGAGTCAGTTTAATGAAGGTTGAGCAGAAAAATAGATGAACTAGAACATTTTTCTAATTATCATAAAAGAGTCCAAAACAAAAATCACTCATTCAAAAGTAGAATAATTCCTTGTCAAGGAAGCGCTGAAGTCTGGACTTAAAGACAGGAAGACTGGGTGAATCCACAACTTCATGAGGCAGGGAATTCCATCTATTAATCACCCTACAAGAAAAATAATGCCTACGACCTCCAATTGAATATGTTCAACTTGGATCTTGAACCTATGTCCCCTAGTGCTAACTGAGGGAGATATGGTAAATAAATCTGAGGGAGTAATAATACTATGCCATGAAAAATCCATTAGCAATAAATGAGATCCTGCTTCAGCAACCTGCCTTTTATAGAGTATAGATTTAATCTAACCATCCTATTGCTATACAAGATGTCAGCAAGTCCATGTATTTGCTTAGTCCATCTACGTTGAACAGATTCCAACAAGTTTGTAAATTCAAGATTCCAAACTGGAGAAGCTTAGTCTAAAGAGGATGAACATCAGATATATATATAAGGAAGACATAAAAAAAAGTTAGCTGATCGACAAACTGTGGATTTCAATAAGTTGGTGGCCACACCACTGGCCTTAGTTACTGTAGCTCTGATATGTTAGTAAAACCTACCTAGTGTCAACAGGGAAAAAAAGTCCTGGGGGGAAGAGCAACCACTAATAAGGGTACCATTAAGATGATAAAGTGGAACCTGATTCTCTACATTAGTGGGAATTTGTCAGTCAAAGCGGAGATGGGCACACTTCTCACTCCCCCAAAAAACCAGTAAAAGATAATTAATCAATATTACTCTGCAAGCACAATGATGAGTGGGCGATGCCATGTGACATAGTAGAGAAGTGTAAATAAAGCTTGAGATCATCAGCAAAACATCATGTACTCGTACTGGATCTGGGAACAAACATAGTTAATGAAAATTAGGAACAGCAAAGGGTCGAGAACAGATATCTGGGGGACACCACTCAGAACAGGTTTTAAATTACTGACATAACCTCCAATTGAGACCCTCATGGCATGATCCTGTAGAAAGCTACTGATCCATCGCGAAAGATTCTGATATCCAAATAGCAACCAGTTTATCAATGACAACCTGATGATGGACTTGATTGAAGGCCTTGACAGAATCAAATAGTATTAAAGCAACCACAGGCCCCTGATCATACCAATAGGTTACAGTCGACCCATGGCTATTCGCGGTTCATCATCCATGCCTTCAACTATGCGCGGAAAATTTTGGGGGGCCTTAAAATTAAAAATTTGCACCATTTCCTGACATCTGCGGAAACCTAGGTACATAGATGGGACAATTCCAGCCAATCAGCATTCAGATCTCACTCGCTTGACTACAGTATGTACAGTATATGTACCGATATCCCGCGCTCTATTCAGAAACTTTTCCTTCTCCTCCTTCTCCGGTGTTTACTGAGCAGGAGTCTGAGGATAATTAGAATCTCCTCAGCTTCCCTGTGCAGTTATATCATCATCATTGTCATCATCATCATTGAACTGCACAGGCAACATCATCTACAATCATCAGTCATCAATCATCATTCTTCAATCAAAACAAAACTATCTCCAGGTGAGTAAACATTATACAATAAAATAATTTAATGTATTCTGATACTTTATTTCGTACTGTATGTGTATGGACATGACAAAACATAACTTCTTGAATTAATATGGGGAGTGTATTACGATGTTTGGGAAGGGTTGGGGTTTTTCAATATTCACAGGGGTTCATGGTCCCTATCCCCTGCAAATATAGGGGGGGGTTGACTGTACATACTCATAGGTCAATAAAAGCTGCTCAGTAACTGAACGATTAGGTTGAAAACCATATTAAGACTCATCAGACACTGGTCATCAATAAAACCAAATAACATTTTACAGATGATACGCTCCATTGTTTTGTAAGGAATCGGTTTTAGGCTAATGGGTCTATAGTTTAAGGGCTTTCCACGAGATCCTTTTTTTATAAATAGGTGACATGAGATATTTTCCAAGACTCAGGGACAGCCCCAGAGTCCATAGGTATATTAAAAAGAACAGACTAGTGATAAGCAAGCTTGAAGCACATTCTCTCAGCAAACGAGGATGACGATTATCAGGACCCATGGCGCTGTCAACATCTAGAGATTTCAAATATAATTCAACATCAGTTGATATAAAATGGACAGAAGATATTCTGCCATAACACATTCTGTGAGGAAAAGGATCATGTGAAGCCTCAACCAGAAATATGGAAGCAAAAGCTTTGACAAATACATTGGGGTATAATACTGGGGACGTCAGTTAAGCTGCTATTAACCATGAGAGGACCAACCCTAGGCCTATCAGTTTTCCTGTTCCTAATATAAGAGTGAAACAATTTAGGTCTAGTAGGATGAAGTTGCATAAAATTCTGCTCATATCTAATTTGTGCATCAAGGGCCGCTAATCTAAGGTTATTATTAATCTCATCAAAGCGATATAACTTTGGAGAGTAAGATAGGACTGTCTACCATAGATTTGTCTGAAAGATTTTAGTCATTCCAAGTTTTTGAGTGCTGTTTAAACAAGTAGCTAGGAATAAACTTTGGCCATGGATGAGACTTTTTTGTTGCAAGTTTTAGATGGAACATGTTGATTAATAAGCTGATCAAGGGTAGAAGTCAGGCAATCAGTAGCATCTTTTATGTTGTACATAAATTCATAATCCCAATCAATAAGTCTAAGGGCTCTACGGATTCTATCATAGTTGCCCCTAGCCCAATTAAATGGTGAAACATTAGTTCTCTTACCAACAAGATCAGTTTGGAAAATATAAGAGGCTTTAACGATGAAGAAATGGAGGAAATAAAGTAATATCCTGAATGTGGTCTGGATTAGTAGTAATGATTAAATCTAAGATGTTGCTGGAGCAAAAAAAAGTAGGTTCCATCATTGATAAAGACTGAGAGTTTGAAAGAGATCAAGAAACATTACATCGCATGTTGTGATGTTTTGGTCAGATGTGTTCTTGGTGAGCGCTCTATTCAGTGACATTTTTTTATTTTGATTTATCGGTGTAATATATTTAAGTTCGGGAAGATAGTTAACTTTGAGTATTAGACATAATAATAAAGGAATTTTTAATTATATTTTGAAAAGTTTCTCAGTTGGCTGTTGCTTTGGATGATGTGAGTATGCCTTTTGATGTAAGCAATGTGTATGTAGTTTGTGATTTTTGTGGTGTTGAAAGAAGAGCAAATGTATCTGAATGCCCAGTTTGTTGTGTGACTAGTGCAAATGTGTGTGTGACTAGTGCAAATGTGGCTTTGGTAGAGGAGGTGAGTCAGTTATGTGATGAGTGCAAGAGATTAAGTGAGTTGGTGAGTAAAGTGAGAAGGGATGTGAGTATATGCATGAAGAATGTGGCTGGGACCAGGAGGGTGGAAGATAGGCCTAGACTAGGGACTGGAGAGAAAGAAGTGACTGATGTGAATGAAGATGAATGGTGGGTGAATAAGGGTGGAATAGATAGGTTAGGTCAGTGAGTAAGAGAGACATGGAACCTGTTAGGTTGACTAACAGATTCAATGCCCTGAGAGAGGAAGAGGTTGAAAGTGAATTGTCTGATGTGGTTGTGGCAGAAAGTGAAATAAGTGGTAGTTTGAATTAGAACAGGAGGGAGGGTGAAGCTTGGCCTAGGGGGACTAGGAGGATGACTGAGGTGCTTGTGATGGGTGATTCTCAGATTAGATATTTAGATAGGAAGTTGAGTGTAAGCAAATGGAAGAGAGTGAGAGTTTGTTTGCCGGGTGCTGGGGTAAATGATGTGTCTGAGAGGTATTATAGTTTGGTGTCTGGGTGTGAGAAGAATGCAGTTGTGATTATGCATGTGGGGGTAAATGATGTAAAGAAGGTGGGTTCATGTTAGTTACAAGAGAGGTACAAAAGGTTAGTTGAAAGGATGCCTGAAAGTAGAGTGAAAGGCATTTTTTTCAGGTGTGCTTCCGAGATTGGATATCAGGATGGAATGGTTGTCTTGTGCAATTGGACTGAATGAGTATGTGAAAGGCCTGTGTGAGGAGTCAGGATTAGTGTTTGTAGTTGTTTGGAATGGATTTTATAGGAATAAGGCATTGTATGCATTGGATTTACTCCATCTAAGCCGGACTGGGGTTGACGTGTTGTGGCAGGAGATAGATAGTATCGTTGGGTCTTTGCAGGTGGGAAACTAGTTACTGATAGTGGTCAGGGAAATATACATTCTAAAAGAGGTGCTTCAGGGATAGGAGGGCTGAGTTGACTTTATACCAATGCTGTAGTCTTAGAAATAAGAAAGATGAGTTATTTAGTTATATTATTGATAAAGATATAGATATTATATGTGTAATAGAATCATGGGTTAATGAAAATAAATTTAATGACAATGTGAGTGAATTTATACTACAGGGTTATGATATGTACATTAGTCAAAGGAGAGATAGGACGGGTGGTGGGATGATTATTTATATCAGAAATAGCATTTCTTCAAATCTAAATATTTCTATAAAGCAAGAAGAAGTTGGGTCACTGTGGATAGATATTAGGGTCATTAAAAATAGGATAATACACTTGGTAGCCTTTTACGGACCGCTCGGACAGACAGACTGACTGTATTGATGAGCTAATGATCAGGGAAGTAAGGAAAGGATATGAAGTAGATGCAGTTATTCTTGGTGACTTTAATTTAAATTCTGTGGACTGGGAAAATATGATAGGAAGGGATAGAGCAAGTTGTAAGTCTATAGAATGCTTTGACTCAATTTGTTAATAAGACAACAAGGGGTGCCAATATATTAGATCTGGTTCTTTCACATGATAGTCACTTCAGGAATTAACTGTCAGGGAAGCATTGGGGAATAGTGATCATCAGATGGTTCATTTTAACTGATCAAACTCTACAAAAACTCCAAATTTTTATAGAGGAGATTACAATAAATTATGAAACTTGCTAAATCAGATTAGGTGGGATATAGAATTCTGTGGGAAGAATACTTGAGAGATGTGGAACACTTTAAGACTATACTAAACATAGTCCAGGAGCAATGTATTCCAATGAAGGCTATTAGGAAGAAATGTAGTAAGCTGTTGTGGTGGAATCACAAGATAGCTAGGAAAATTTCTGAAAAGAAAAGGGCATACCAGAGATTACAGAGAGAAAGTACTTTTGAGAATTTAAATCTAGGTCAACCAGAAATGAGCTAAATAAGATTATTAAGAAGAACAAAAGGGTGGCAGAAATTAATTTAACTCAAAATAATAATAAAGATCCAAGAAACTTCTTTAGCTATTATAGAATTAATAACAAATTTAACAGTGATAAAATAGGGCCTATTAGATATGAAGGGGTTTTGAAAGAATCTGATGAGGAAATAGTAGAGGTTTTTAATGATAATTTTTCTTCAGTATTTACACAAGAGAATCAAGATAGATTAATTGATGATAATTCTAGGTCAAGGGAAGTAGTGTTGAATACTGTTAATGTGAACAGGGAAATAATTAAAGGGCTTATATTGGAGTTAAATACTAGTAAGTTATCTGGCCCAAACAACATTCATTTTAGGTTATTCAAAGGTGTAGATAGTATTTCAGTAGCTCTTGAGAAGATATATACTAGATCACTACTAGAGTTTGGAGAAATACCTAATGATTGGAAATTAGTGAATGTAGTGCCAATTTTTAAAAAGGGAAGTAAAGAGGACCCAAATAAATTTAGGCCAGTAAGCTTAACTTCTATCATTTGTAAACTCCATGAGAAGATAGTTAAGAAGGCGATTTATCACCATCTAGATTGTGGTAGGTTATTAAATGATGCTCAGCATGGGTTTAGAAGAGGTAGATCGTGTATAACAAATTTACTGGATTTAATGGATTATGTTACTAAACATTTAAATAAGGGAGAGAATGTTGATGTAATTTACTTAGATTTTCGCAAAGCTTTTGATAAGGTTCCAGATAGGAGACTAGTTCACAAATTAAAAATGCAATAGGTATGTGGTAAAGTTTTGAATTGGATAATTGAATGGCTGAAAGACAGGAAAAGAGTTTTGCTGAATGGGGTGAGGTCACAGTGGAGGGACGTTATCAGTGACGTACCTCAGGGATCCGTTCTAGGCCCTTTATTATTCATAGTTTATATAAATTATCCTGGGGAGGCTGTAAATAGCAAAGTGTCAATTTTTGCTGATGACACTAAATTGGCAGCTGTAGTCAAAGAAGTGGAAGGTAGCTTTAAAGTGCAGAGTGACTTAAATGAGTTATTAGCTTGGGCTCAGAAGTGGCAAATGACTTTTAACCTTAACAAATGCAAAGTTCTTAACATGGGAAGGGATAATAGGGAATTTAACTATGAAATGGATGGGCATTGGCTGAATTCAATTGAAGATGAGGACTTAGGCGTTGTAGTAGATAGGTCACTGAAGTTTTCAAAGGAGTGTATTGAGGCAAAAAAATGGAGCAAATAGGGTGCTAGGATACATTAGAGGAATATTAGTTACAAGAGTAAAGAGGTTATCCTTAAGCTCTACAACGCGTATGTTAGGCCACATTTAGAGTACTGTATACAAGCATGGTCACCACATTTTAGACCTGACATCAACCTGATAGAGTCAGTACAAAGGAGGTCAACAAAAATAATACCTTCCGTGAAGCACCTTGAATATGAAGATAGACTGAGGGGAGATATGATTGAGCTTTTTAAAATCTGTTCTGGAATGGATAAGTTGGAATTTAGCAAGTTATTTGAGTTGGAAGGTAGTATTAGGACTAGGGGTCACCACTTAAAAATTAAAAATCAGGTGCAGGTTGGATGTTAGAAAATATTTTTTCACCAATAGAGTGGTAGATTACTGGAATAGTTTTCCATCTGAGATGGTAGACAGTCCAAACTTGAGTGTATTCAAACGTAGATTAGATAATTATATGGGGAGGGAGGGTTAACTTTTCGGGGTATCTGGACTCATTCCTGTGGATGCAGTTTTTTATTGTATATTACGATTGATTTGGATTTTGACAAGTTCCTTATTAAAGCTAAAGTTGTAAATGAAGTCAATTACAGCAATATTATTTTCATATATATAGGAAGGAGGATGATATACAGTGAGAATATATACATTAAATGTAGGAAGAAATAGGGCTAGTATATTGGGAAATGGACCAAAATCAGAATAAACTTGTGCCTTAATACTCTTCTTAATGGGTCATTCCATATCAAGTGGTCCAATTTTAGGAATCAGCCCCACCTCACCATCTCGGATTTTGATGAATTTGGTACACAAGTTGGTACATTCACTCAAGCAGTTCTGTAGCTGCTATAGTTTCCAAGATACAGTACCCCTGTTTCCTTGTAAGGGGTACGATGATTTGCCTTCCTGGCCGCCATTCTGATGGGACTCAGCATCCTGCCCGGCCCCAGCTTAGCCTCTTCTCCTTTCTGACACCCTGCTTCCTCACTTTCCCTACAATCTCTCCCACAACTTTCTCTGGCCAGCCTCTAATTTCACAGGGTAGATGCTGACCAGCTTTCTCTTACTCAACCATCCCTGTTTGGGGCTGAGAGAGGAGGGGACATTGTCCTCTCACAACGTCCCCTCACCCCTGAGATCCGGTTTGGGGTGGTGAGTTTTAACTACCTGCTTCTTCCCCCACCTTCATCCTCCTCGCATCCTTTTTCTTCATTTCTCTAGCCTATTAATTTTATGCTGAGCCCATGGTAGATCCGCCATGCTGATGGGCTGCCTGGCCACTAGGCTCCTGCTATTACTAATAGCAGAACTACAGCAGACAAGCCCCATGAGGTGTTTGCTCCTTGCTCATCTGGTCTTGCTGCGGACAAACCTAAAAACTTACACTACACACTTCTATGCAGAATATCGCAGTAGAACCTACTGAATTAAGCACTGAAATTGAATGCACTAGCATGGTTTCCACAGATGAGAACAATACAGACAACCATGCTGAAACTATAAATGAAAATAATAATGAAGGTTTTAGGGAGGTTCCCAAATGACAATCTAATGCTGAGGCAGTGTCTCCGCCCATTACTACCCAAGACACTAGAGAGTCAAATGTTGTAATACTGGAACCTTATGTACCACATTCCACTCATAGTCCAGGTAGGTCCACAGCTGAGAATCCTTGGATTCCAGTAGTGAGGCGTAGAAATGGATGACAGAGACAGCATCAACTGCAAACTACTTTTGATTTTACTTGTGCAGTCACAGCTCCAACTCCCTACTTTGAGAAATACTTCCTCATCCAGTCTCCTGGTTTCGAGTTAGCTACAGATGTAAATAACATTAAACTGGATCAAGATATCCAGTCTAAAGTTGGCCAGACATTAAAAATTGTCAAGGCTACAAAAAGTTCTATACTGGTGGAGGCCCAAACTAGTGTGCAGGCCACGAAGATTCAGATCATTAAAGTCTCTAGCGGGAAAGCAAATCACTGTTACTGCACACTGCCACTATAACACTGTTAAGGGTATGGCAGTCATTAGAGGTGGAAATACATGAATATCTGAAGGACCAAGGTGTCACAGATGTCCGTAGAGTACAACTGAGATGAGATGGACAATTAGTTCCAACTGACACTTATATCCTCACTTTTAACCTCTACTCCTGTCTGCCAGTGCTTTGTGTCACTCGCTGGGTATTGGTTGAGGTGGACCAGTACCACTACTGCCTGCAGCAGTCTTACAAATGTCAGCGCTTTGGCCATATAGCAAAACATTGCCGATGTAGTGGTGGAGGTCATCGCAAGGATGCATGCACAAGTAAGGTATCTTGCTTCCATTGTAAGGGACCTCACTACAGTAATGATAGACAATGTCCAAAATACAAATGTGAGAAAGATGTCTTGTTTTGTAGCTCTCCAAAAAATCATAGACCAACACCCTATCTATGAGCCTTTATACACTGCTCCTGCCAAAGAGGGCAATGTCGCAATTAACAGTACAGTTGCCTCAGCAAGTACCACACCTAATCTTCCTACAACATCAACCACAGCACATACAACATCCACAGAGATGGCATCAGCACTCTGATGCTATCATGGATGTGGATGTGGAGCGTGAAAAAGGACCTACTCCTCTTGTGAAAACTAGTGGATCTCGTCCAAAAGTCCAAGTCTGCAAATAAAATGGATGCATCTCCTATTTTGAAGAAAGCAGAACAAACAGAAAATCTCTTAAAAGACCATCTATGTAAGTCTGACAACCCTCACACTCAAACGCGATTGCAGACTACCTCTATTCTAGCTAAAGAACAACAGCAAACTAAGACAGTCACAGACCCAAGCTCACCTGGAACACCACTGTATGTAACTTCAATACTGGAAACGCAAAAAAACCCCCAGTCTAGTGAGACTTCAAGACTGCGCTACAACTGGAGACTCATACTACTCATAGTACAAAAAAAAAGTCTCCTTACTTCGCCTACAAAAACCACCACAACCCCCCCAAAATATCATGTTAGACCTCGTCTACCAGAGGGTAATGTGCAAAAGATCCCAGTTATTGGCACTCAAGAGACTCAACTTCCATCCCGCCCCCAGAAAGGTAGGTTTCCCTACCTACCAAAATAATGCCTTCAGGCTTCTCTCCATCTACCATTCTGCAATGGAACCTGGAATCATTTCATACCAGGTTTCAAGACTTAAAATTGCTTATACAATAAACTTGACTAGCCTGTATTTGTTTACAGGAAACACGTATTACAGATGCGCAGATTCATACGCCATCTGGTTACAAGTTGGTTATTTTGGCTCCTGTGTGTAATGATGGTCATGAACTTGGTGCATAACAGACTGTCATTTGCTCTACTAGGGCTGAATACTACTCTTCAAACAGTAGCAGTACAAGTTGATCTATATAAGACCTATACTGGCTGTTCACTCTACTTACCACATGTCAACATTGCTACAACTGACATTGAACACCTAGTAAGCCAATTACCAGCACCTTTCCACCTTCTTGGAGATAAGAATGCAAAAAGCCCCTTATGGGGTGAAATGCACTCTTAAATAATAATACTCCCACTCACCTCCACATCCAAACCAATACTTCTTCAATGATAGACCTGGCTATCTGTTCAGTAGATAGTATTCTTGATTTTGAATACTCAGATATCTCCTTGTTGCATGGTATTGATCATTACCCGATTAAATTGAACTTCATAGACCCAGCAAACATAGCTGACAGCCCTGATTGCTATAATATTGAAAAAGCTGATTGGAATAAATTTTTTGCTGCAACACATACACTCCTGAAAGCAGAGGATATTCTGGATATAAATGTCCTCATTGATACCATAGTTACAATCTTCATTTCAGCTGCTACACAAGCAATCCCTCTAAAGTCTGGATTGAAGGGACGAACTCCAGTGCCCTGGTTTACGGATGAATGTAAATAAGCATGTTGTGTTCACCTAAGAGTAGAGAGGGCTATGAAAAGGGGCCACTCGGTTCAAACTAAAATTGACTATACTAGAGTCAAAGCTCATTGTCATCAAGTTTTTAAGGAAGCTCAGCAGCAATCATCAAAAAATTGTGTCCTCAATTACGTCCTGATTGTCATTGCATCAAGTATGGAAACATATTAGCAAAATATCTGGTAAATTTACTCAAAATCCTATTTCAATACTCTGTTCTCCTGATGGAGACCTCATATGTGATCATGCTGCTGTGGCAAATTACTTTCCACAGCATTTTAGCAAGATATCTGGTGATCATAATTACTCTGATGCCTTTAAACAACATAAAGAAACTGTTGAGTCTACTCCACTTTCCTTATATTCACAAACTTCTGCTCAAAAACATTACAATCTACCTTTCACTTATTGTGAATTTGCATCTGCTTTGTCAATAATGCATGACAGTAGTTCTGGCCCTGATGGTGTTACATATACCTTCATCAAACCTGCTCACCTATCCCTAGGAGAATTGCTCTTGGAAGCATATAACAGAATATATACAGAGGAAATTTACCCATGGAGCTGGGGTATGGGATTTATATTGCCCATTCCCAAGCAAGGAAAGGATTTATATATTTGATGGAATTACAGACCCATCACACTGACCAACTGTATGTGTAAGTTGATGGAGAAAATGGTTAATAGTCAATTTATAACTGTCCTTGAACAGGAAAGCCATTTAACCCCAGCGCAATCAGGTTTCTGTCGTGGATGCAGTATCACAGACCACCCGATTCAATTGCAGATAGATATCATGACAGCCTTCAACTCTCATTTGCATACCATAGTAATATTCTTTGATTTACAGAAAGCATGGAGGAGAGGTATTCTTCAGACAATATATGATTATGGGTTCAGAGGAAATCTGCCCATCTTCATTCAGAACTTCTTAAATAATAAAAGTATCCAAGTACGAATTGGCCCCACCACCTCTGACCAGGTTAACCGAGGGAGTCCCTCAAGGCAGTGTTTTGTCTTGTACCTGTTTCATTTTGGGAATTTGGAATCACTAGGGCTCTTCCCAACAGCATTGCATCAACTTTGTATGTTGATGACTTGGCAATATATGTATCTGGTACAATCCCCCATCTACTTGAACGTCATCTTCAGGTTGCTCTAAGTAACCTTGAGGAGTGGAGTAATAAGACTGGTTTTACCTTTTCTAACGCGAAAACTGCATCTATGCACATCTGCAAGAAGCGAAGATGCCCTAGGATGACAGCAAGCTTATCCCTATATGGTAGACCAATCGCTAATGTGCCAGTCTACAAATTTCTTGGTATGTACATTGATGATCAATTAATTTGGAAACCACATATTACCCATCTTAAAGTTAAATGCATAAAAGCCCTAACTCTCCTCAAACATATCTCACATAGAAGCTGGGAGCAAATTGACATCACTGCTGCGGCTGTACATCATGCTTCTGAAGCCTCAATTAGACTATGGTTGTTTTGCATACTCATCGGCTTATCATACAGAATTAAACAGAATAACACCAATACATAATGCAGCCATCCAGACTGCAATTGGAGCTTTTTGATCATCCCCATTAAATAGTCTTTATGCTGAATCAGGGATTAAACCACTAGAAACATACTGAAATATAAAGCTGCTCAATACGTATCTACAAATCAAGTGCAATCCGACCCACCCTTTCCATGAACACATTACACTTATGGATGATGAAGATGAGTCTAGCCAAGATGATGTGCACATCCCCAATCTTAGTCATACTTGTTTCTTTCAACTGATGAAAGCATTGAAGATTCTGTGTGGAATCTCATTTCCACACATTATGGCAGTATCACCTCCCATATATCCCTTGTGGTCCTTAACAAACTTGAAGACTTGTAAAGACTTAAACACTATCCCAAAGACTGCAGTTGTCCCCCATGTACTTCACACATTTTTCACTAGACATAGTGTTGCACTTATTGGGTCTCTTATAATATACACAGATGGATCCAAAGTTGAAGATGGAGTGGCATTTGCATATAAACATTTGGATTTCACATATACACGACGCATTCAATCTCATGCTACCATATTTACAGCAGAACTCTATGCTATTTATTATAGCCTTAATTATGCTGCATCACTTCATAATGACCAACCTGTCACTATTCATACTGACTCTGGAAGTGCTATAATGGCTATCCAGCAATATCCTACTAGGAATCTGCTGGTTCAGTTAATACAATGCAGAATATATACTTTACAACATCTAGTTTGTCTATGTTGGGTCCCTGCACATGTGGGTGAGCTAGGTAATGAAGCAGTGGACACATTGGCTTGCCATTGTGCGACCACTGGACAGCTTTCAGCAATCGATCTGCCCCAGAGTGACTTTAAATGTTACATCAAGAAAACTGAGATGGCCCGATGGAAGCAGACTTGGCAAAACGTTGGCTTTAATAATAAATATCGGTGAGTCAGCAGTTCTATTTTGCCACTGGCTTCTGCACTATCATCAAATAGGTCCTGGGGAATCACTCTTTGTAGATTGTGCATTGGCCACACAAAACTCGCACACAGCTACTATATGGAACGACACCATCGACCCTTATGTGATGACTGTTTAGTCAATTTGACTATATACCATATCTTGATTGAGTGCCCATCATATCTGGAATATCGTCAACGATATTTTGGTCCAGGTCCTTATAGACTGGACTTATTATTGGGGAACAAGTACAGTAATCTACATGGCCCCCTGTATCAATATTTAACAGACATAGGTCTCCTTCAAGCCCTATAATGTGTTGCTTTTATCCAAATTACTATTATATTGTTATTTAGTTAGATATTTATGCTTTTAATAGAAATTTATGATTTTAAATATGACTTAAATTTGATTTTTATGCCTCTTTACTGAAAGCTGCTGATCTCACTATAATAGATATATCTTATTTTTGTGTATCCTATATACTCCAGATTGCTTCTTATATCCGGAAATTTTAGCCTCATAATTCTACTCTAGATTCACCTTTGAATCACCCTATGGTGTCTACAGTGGTAAAATACCTAATATAATAATAATAAGTACCCCTGTTTTTTACCCCAAACACCAGAACTGAGACTGGCAGTTTGACAGAGGCATTTTTAGGGGGCATTTACTCAGTTGCTATATGCTTTGAGGTGCTGAAAATGACTAGTTTGGCCTACCTTTTTGCAAGGGTTTCAAAAATAAAAGGTGTTTTGACCCAGGTAGCTTAGTTTTCTCACAAACAGATTTAAAATGCAAAAAAATACCTGTAACACCAAACAGTGCTGCACTCATGAGCATTGGGGTTATATAATATCAATTTTTTTTCCTGGAGTGGCATCTAACTTTTTAGTCTGTGTGCCAAATTGGAAGTTTCTAGGTCTAATAATCTCTACATTAGACCCTATCAAAGTTGGTCACAAACAGAAAAATGACCCATGTTAAATCAGTTATTTGACCATCATGCCAGTTTTTGATCCTCTTTTTTTGGGGGTCTCATCAGACAGAGTATGTCAAATAGCCTTGGAGACCAAAATATCATTTTTGAGACTGAGTTGCTTCTTGGTCAATTGCTAACTTGAATTTGCCCTAGTTTTTGCCTTTCGGAGCTTGGCTGGAACTTTTTGAACTGTAAAAAAATGTGTACTCTCTCATACAACATACCACCAAGATTTGTACTTTTAATCCTGCATTGGTACAGGAAGCTCCAACTGTGATGCACCACTGAGGCTGCAGCTCACAGAATTTTGAAAAGCCTATCTTATGAGTCGGTATCAGAGAAATAACCTGTAGAAGGAGAGATGAATTATGAGTTAGTATCAGAAAAATAACCTTAATTTGATACATATTTGTTTAAATTATAAACATAAATATACATTTTGTATAAAATAATAAGTAGCATTCATTTCTTGAAAAAAAGTGTAATTTTGAAGATAAAAACAACCCAAAACCCAGGTGTTTTAGTGCTTGTTTTTTTGATTTGCCAACCCTGGGTCCATGGTGGCTGTGCCACTACCAATTCTGTGAGAGCTGGTCACAGATTGGTATCCCCATCGCCTAGGGGCCGTGCAGGTCCAATCTGATGTTTCCAAGCCATGTGTGGGTTTCTTGTCTGAGGCACCTTGCCAACATTTGATCCACCATTTTGCATCATATATGCAGGCAACATATTGGCCTGGTTGCAGATTTGCAGTTTTCACAAAAACCTTGTCTGACACAGACAATGTGGCCATATATGATGTGCAGTCTGCTGACAGACATTTGGCTCATATCAATTGGCTTGAAACAGTGGTGTTCCCTTATACCAGCCACTGTATGTGCTTTGGCAAATCGCTGCTCCTGGACTTCTTTAACCTCTGCAACTTTAGCGCTGCTGACAAACAAACTCTTCACTCCTGGTACCTGCTTCTCACAAAATTTGTACAGGTCTTCAGCAGTGAGAATGTGGCCTTCCAGGGGAGACTGTAGATTTACTCTCTGAGCAAGGCACTTGATTGTGCCACCAATTCCATCACAAGGAGATTTTCCATAGTATGTGGGGAAAAGGTCCATTTTGCTGAGATTCCATTGTCTTTTTCATGGTGGCAAAGATTTGTGAAGTTCTTATATTATGCTGCTGACCCATTGCTGAAGTATTAAATGTGCCTGATGGTGGCCATATTTGTTATCAGATAGTGCAAAACTGTCCTGATGGACACATAGACAGTCACAGCATTGTTCTGTAGACAGTCAATGATGATGCACATGCTGTGGCACTTCACCTCATCATTTTCTCTGGTATAAACTGCAAATGGGTGCAATGTGGCTTGGCTGTTGTCCCAGTGAAACCCTTGAATTTCATCCTGCATCATAAAGGAATAATTCTCTGCAAAATCCATCAAAATCACTAATTTGTCTCATCTGCAGATTCTCCTTAGTCTTTTTAGGTATTAGCCTGATGTTTGGCAATGCAGTCGTGGACTGACAAGTTGGTAAGCTTGGCACTAACATTCTTGACAAATTCTTAAACTGATAACTGGTTACTGATTAGATTTGCTCGGTCTGTCTGGATCCACTTCTTGAACTCAATTGTGGCTTTGGGATCTGAATCCTCAAAGATTTGAACCAGGTATTCATGCAGTGGCTCTTCATCAGGGCAGTTATCACAGCGGTGTAGCATGCAATCACCAGAGTTTAAATCACAGACAGTTTTGCCAATCAGTTCTTTGTAATCTTCAGTTATTGACTGTGCTCCAGCTAACATTAGCTTAATATTTTGGTGGTACACACACACACTATGTGTGCTGGAAGCTCCAACTGTGATGCACCACTGAGGCCGCAGCTCACAAAATTTTGAAAAGCCTATCTTTTCTGCTGCAGAACTCATAGTCTTCATAAAGCTCTGCCACATGCTGTTCTCAGTTTGGCAGACGGCACTCAAAGTTCAACATCAGTACTCCAAGGTGTGATATTGTCAAGAGAGTATGGCATCTGCCCGAAGGGTACAACGGATTGAAGAAATCAAAATCCTGGGCAACAGGGCAAGCTGAGGAAAACCGAGCCAATTTCATTGCTTCCGTGAAAAATTTGTTCAATGTAGCACATTGCGAGGGCATGTACTTGATCAAGATTAAGCAAGACCACAAGTTCCTTGAAGCTCAGAGGAAGCTGGGCAGGCAGTTGAAGATGGGTGGTGTGGATCCAGCCTGGGTAGAAAAAGAGAAACGGATACAGCAGCGGGGGGACAATGAAAGAAGTTGAGCTACAAAGGAAAGTCAAGCGTTCGCAGAAAGGCAGGCCACCATTGAACTCTAGTCTTTGACCTCACCCGCTTTGTCTGAAGAGCAAGGCGTGATAGTAACCCCTCCACCAAAATGATCCCGCCATGCACCATCGCAGAAGAAAATCATCTACCCATTGCTGCTCTGGACCAGACCAACATAAGTGATCATCAAGCTGCACACATGCTGCTTCCATTCGCAGGGCGCCTCAAGTGAACAATGGAGAATTGTGTTGAGTGTGAGCATGATCAATGGGCAGTGAAGAATCGTCAGAAAAAGGCTGCAGAGCTGAAAGAACACTTTGCTCCTGATATACTGCTCAGACTCCACTGGGATAGAAAACTAATGACCTCCCTCACAAATGAAGGCATTATGGACCAAGTGCCGATCCTCGTTTCTGGAGAAGATCCCTGCAGTTCCCATCACTGATGGCAAAGCAGAGCCTACAGCAAACACCATCCTTTTCCATTATATCCGAGTGGGCTATTTATGATTAAATTTGAGTGCTGAGCTTTGATACAATGGTGACGAATATAGGATCCAAGGATGGAGTGTGCATTCAACTGCAGCAAATCCTTGGTTGAGATCTGCTGCATCCGGCCTGTCACCATTATGTGCTGAAAGCTGTTTTCTCAACCCTCATCCCAGAAGCATCTCAAAGTCCAGATATCGCTGCCTTTGTCTGTTTCCAAGAGTTCTGGCAGTTTGTTGATCAAGACCAGTACAGGTCAGCAAATGAAGAGCTCAAGGAGGACTGGTTGGATGATGTCCTCAACCTCTGCCAAGGCCACCTCTGACAGTACTACCCACGTGATGACTACCAGGAACTGCTAGAACTAGTCATTGTGTTCCTTGGTGGAATCTCTCATGGATGCAAGAAGATCTCTTTCCACAAGCCGGGAGCAGTCCATCGGGCTTGATGGATGGCAAGAGTGATTTACGCTCTGAAAATGTGTATCTTTGCTCCTCAGTTCGCAGAATACAACAAACAGTGGCTTTCCACTTCATGCTCAGTCAAGGCTGTAGTTCCTCCAAAGCTGGGTGAGTTCTGCGTCTTCATTGTACACTACTACATTCAAGCGTGGTTCTCAGCTAAGTGTTCAGCAAGAGCCCCAAGAAACGACCTTGACTTTTACAAAGCCCTCGCGAAAGAGATGAATAAGGTGATCAGAGAGTCAGGGCTGAAAGTGTTGGGCTGTCACATGTGGTACGAGGGGCAGTCAATAGGTTTGCGAATCGGTAGGGCAAAACAGAGGAAGGGGGATGGCTGTTTGTGGGGGTGTGACAAGTCAGGATCTGCAGCCGCGCGCTCCTGCCTCGTCTATTTAAGAAGAGGTAGCGGATCGCAGATCATCAGTCACAAATTTTTCAACAATGGAGAAGGTTGAGCACCGTGCAGTGATCAAATTTTTTACCAAGGAAGGCAAAAATGCATGGTTGCAGTGTACACTGACACCGCCCCTTCCTATGCAACCATTGCTCGCTGGAATAGGGAGTTCCGCCATGGTCGTGAGTTCCTTGAAGATGACCCCCATCCAGGACGCCCGTCAGACATGACGAACGAGGACAATGTAGCCCGTGTGGAGAGGATGATCCTCGAAAATCGATGGGTGAAGGTCGAAGAAATTGAGTGAGAACTTGGAATATCACATGGAAGTGTTATCAACATCATCCACGATAATTTGGCCATGACCAAGGTCTCTGCCCGTTGGGTCCCTAGAAACCTCACGAAACATCACGCTCCATGATCGACTTCAACGTCATCAAAGTTCGGAGGAGCTGCTGCTCCTGTACAACCAAGACCTGGCGGGATTCGAGTCACGCATAGTGACAGGTGATGAAACGTGGGTCCATCACTGGGATCCCGAGACCAAGCTCGAAAGCATGGTCTGGAAGCACAGGGGCTCTCCGACCCCCATCAAGTTCCCGAGCTAAGTTCTGGATGCCTGTTTGAGGACGATGAAGATGTCCAGCTCGCCGTCCAGGAGTGGATTGAACAGCAGTCGGGAGATTTCTGGTTGTCGGGAATTCGAAGCCTCAGGGACAAGTGGCACAAGTGCATTGAAGTCGAGGGTAGTTATATTGAAAAATAATAAAACTTTTCCTCATATCTCATTTCCTTATATCCGAATTGCAAAACTTATTGACCACCCCTCGTACCTGTCTAAAGTGACAGTTCGTCTTGAGCTTTTTTCTGGGGGAGAAGCGGAATGTTGTTGCCAACCTCAGAAGCGTAGAGGCATCAGAAGAACCTCCACCCAAGGTTCGTGTTGAGGAAAATCGACAGAGGGTTCCTCAATGTTTATTCTGTTATGTGGGGGATAAACCCCATATACCAGGCTGGGGCAAGGCGAGTAGGTGGCCTTCTCATCACCAATGGCACTGTGGAATGAGGGGTTGATCTAGTGCAGGATTTTACTAAGAACCCTCCCACGAAGTTGGAAGACCAGCTGCAATGCCTCCTACATGTTGTCGAAGAGCAGTGGAAAATGTATCCAACGGCCAAGAAAGTAAACCCGACGAAGTTGAAGCTCTGATTTGTGCAATATGATGCAATTTATATATATATATATATATATATATATATATATATATATATATATATATATATATATATATATATATATATATATATATTTATATATATATATTTATATATGTATATATATATATATATATATATATATATTATTTTTTTTTTACTAAATATCATTTTTCTTCTTACCACAGGTTTGTGCAATAAAGCGTGGTAGTATTACAAATTTCTTTCAGCCTGTACCCAAAAGTCTGAAGTTACCTGTGTCTGAGTCTTTGACTTCAAGTTCCTCGCCTTCAAATTCTCAGTCCTCTACATTGAGCATGTTGACCAGAGAAGACGACCTTGCAATCACTTTGGCGAGTGCGTGTCCCAGCCCGTTGGACAATGTCCACTTCATCTGTCAACCAGAATGGGATGACTACCCCATCACCAGCTAATCTTGGTCAGCTACTAAGGATATATCTGGGAGGATCTTTAAATGTTCATAGGGTGAACCAGCTTCTTGAGAACTGTCCGATGCCAGGAGGTGAAAAATTTCCAGTGGACAACGAAGGGCAACGCTTTCGCTGGGAATGGCTGGAGATGTTCAATTGGCTTGGTTATGCCAAAGAAATCAATGGGTCCCTCTGCATTCCTTGTACCATATTCTAAAAAGAAATCACCAAAGTCGGAGGAAAATACTAGCCACACACCCAGCTAGTGTGCTAACAGACCTAAAAAACATGAATGGAATACTCCTAAAAGCATTGCAAATTAGCCACACATCTTGCTTGCATTGAGCGTATGCGACTGCATCGACCCCACACTGCTGATAGTGATCAGGCCATTGACTGTCAGCTTATAGCTCAGAGGAAAGTCCAGATTGCCACCAACTGGTCAAAGCTGCAATCAATCGTAGCAACAATACTTTCTGGGTCACAATAATCTTGCTTTTCACAGCCACCGTAATGCCAGAGATGTCTTGGCCGCAAAAAATGATGGCATATTTCGGAACGCTTTGTGCTTCCATGTTGATGGAGGAGACAAGGCACTCCAGACTCTTCTTTCTGAGTCACCCCACTACGCTTCATATGCATCTCCTCGAATCCAGAATGAACTTATCAATGTAGTGGGTGATCTCATCATGAGACCATGGATACGGCTCAAACAGAGCAGGCATCCATCCTTCTTTGCATTGTGAACTTGGAAGGTGTGATAAACCAAGATTTTGTCGCTTTTGTAGAGGCCAAAGACACTTCGGGCCAGGGGCTGGCCACTCTGATGTTGGACACCCTCAACTCTCTTGGGCTGGATGTGGTAAACTTGCAAGGCCAAGGTTACGATGGGGCAGCATCAATGTCCGGTCGATTTAACGGATGTCAAACCATCATGAATGCTAAGCAGCCTCTCACCGTCTACGTACACTGTTTTTCTCATTAGCTGAATTTGGTGATCAGAAAGGCCTGTGACTGTCCTGAGTTCAAAGTACTCTTTGGAATCATTAGCCAAATCTGCGATTTCTTTGCCAACTCGCCAAAGCGCACCAACATTTTACCTGCTCTCTCGCAGTGGCAGGTGCAGTCTTGCATCTAACCCTCCCTGTGAGTCAGGGGTTGCAGGACCCAGTACATCATCTTGGAGAGGTGTATTATGAACGCATCTGTGTCATCAGGCAGAAGCTTGAAAAAATGAGAGAGGAGTCCTCAACTGCATTTAAACTGATGTTTACTGAAGCAATGAAGATGAGCACTGTCATGGGAACTGAAATCTCTGTGCCTCAACAGGCCTAAGAAGGGTCGATGCCTGAATTGTACTATGAAAGAACCTTACTAGTTCCATTTCTGTATGCGATGATAGCCAAACTAGCGAGCCTGTTCGATGACAAATGCATGTGCCAGGTAGTGAAATTGCAAGAGCTCATATCCATATTTGCTCAGGAGGACACTTCGAAGAATCTACTCCGTGTCCTCAAGATCTACGAGCAAGACCTCGCTGATGGAATCGCTAATGCTAACTCCCAAATTCAAGAGTGGTTGACAGAAATAAGTGGAGTGGAAGGTCGAGAGGATTGGACTCTTGAAAAGTGCATCAAGGAAGCGACTCGAATGTTGCTGCCCGATGTGGCAACACTCCTTCTACTGTTCAGGACTGTACTGTCATCTACCGCCAGTTCTGAGCGATCCTTCTCTCATCTTCGAAGACTCAAAACTTATCTGAGGTTGACAATGACTCAAGAGTGTCTCAATGCTTTGGTGCTAATGACACATGGCATTGAGGTGGACCCAAACAAAGTTATTGATGTGTTCCGCAATAAGGGCAATCGAAGGCTCCTGCTTTGAACTTTTGTTCTGCAGTCGTTAAAATGATTCATGAAGCTACTGAGGCAGTCATTTGGTGAAATGTTTAACTGCCTAATGGTGGTTAATTCACTAATTTTATAATTTGATATTTGTGCCGATTATTATTAATACAATAAAGACTATGTTCAAGCGTATATTTTGTATCTCTTGTTCATGTAACAATACAAAAATACTTCTGTTTCATTCTGTTCTGTGCCCTTCTTCACTTTTAAACTTGAGAACTTAACCGCTGATAGCTTGAATCTGGACTATAAAACCCTCGATGCTAGATGAAGTTTAGTAATTGAAGTGAAGATTTAATTTGAGTAAGTGAAGAATTTTGTTTCTCTAATCCAAATAAAAATTCTAGGTTTCGCCCCTCTCCCCATGGCCTAAAATCCTAGGTACACCACTATATATATATATATATATATATATATATATATATATATATATATATATATATATATATATATATATATATATATATATATATATATATATATATATATATATATATCCTCCATCATGGCTTCAAGCCTTTCAAGTATATTTTTGCTAACTTTATAGTTTCCTTTTTATTTAGGATTGTTAGAAGTTGTTTTGAGCATTCCCCTCTTAAGTTTTATTGTATTTATATTTCTGGTTTATCTATGTATTCTTTTGGCTACTTTACCTCTTTTGCTTTAGTATATTTTATAATTCTTTGTATTTCCATTTTGTATGCACTCTTAATATTTGTACTTAGAAATTTGTTCTTCTACAGGATTTGAGTATAAATCGGGTTTGTTTGTGGACAGCACCTCTTTTATTATTATTAATTTTCTACTTTGTTTTTCTCTACCTTGTTAGAAGAGATATGTTAGTCTTTGAGCATTTGTTACCTTTCGCAGATTCTTCCACTTAGGAATAGTGTGCCTCTTGCAATGATGTGTTGTTTTTGTTGTGGTATGGTGACATCTTTATTATTGTCAAGTGTATGGAGAATTTCTCCTTCCCCTTTTCCCATGTTCCTCTTCCCAGCCTCTGGACCTCCATATTGATCGGCTTTAGCCTTGTTCTTTCACGCAGGAGTGTTTCCCAAACATGGTTGATCCTTCTCATGCCAGATATTAGCAGAGTTGCTTTATTCTGTACTCTGCACTGTCTGAGAGAGGTACAGCTAGCCGCCTGCATTACCACTGCCAGGTACACTAGGACAGAGCATATCAAGGCAGTGTATTGCCTCTTGTTCTGTGAGTTGAGAATTTGGAGCCTGTAAAGCTTCCTCAGCTCTCTTTTGGCTGGGAAACTCTGGTGTTGATATGTGTCTTATACACATTCTTGTGTTGATACATAGACCCAGGACCTTTCCCTCTTCTTAGTACAGGTAGAGTTCATCGTTGAGTTTCCAATGGGTTTTGGGGAGGATCTTGAATTTTTGGTGGTTCCCATGCTGCTGAAGGGTTGTGGACTCCACACTCGGCTAGTTAGTCTTGAAACTGGCTAGCTGTGACTAGAGCCACCATTTATTATTTTTTTTTTTTAAGAGGTGTAGGTTGGATGTGAGAAGAGTATTTTTTCACAAAGAGAATGTTAGATTACTGGAATGGTTTTACCACAGGAGACAATTGGCACTCCAAATTTAAATCTGTTCAAGGGCAAGTTAGATTAGTATATGAGGAGGGTAGGTTATTATGGTTCTTAAGCTGTATTCGGGCAAATTACATATTGTAATATCAATTTGTTTATTTTTTATTGATGTATATTGTACTGGCATGGTTTTGTTTTTGATAAGCCATGATGGTGATGCCTTTATTAGAAGTTTGCACATGATCTTGTCGATGCAGTTTATCGGGTGTGTTGACTCAGTTGAGCTCTGATAGGCCTTTGTGGCTTTTGTCTTACAAAAAAACCCACCATGTTATCTATGTTCCCTATATACTCATCTAACCTGCACTTGAAAACATTTATATTTGAAGTGATTATTGTCTCCTGTGGTAAACCATTCCAGTAATCTACCACTCTGTTGGTCAAAACATAACTGTCTCATAACCTACACCTCTGTCTTCTACATTTCAAGTGGTGGCCCCTAGTCTTATTACTCCATTCCAACTCAAAGAACTTGCTAAAATACAACTTATCCATCACAGAACAAATTTTAAAAGCTCAAGCATATCTTCTTTCATGCCTCTATCTCCTTTCAAATTATATTTTATTAAAATGGTTCATGTTGCCCTATTGTATAGCTAATTCTAAGTTTTGTAAGAATGAACAAAATAACAATGAGCTGATGTAGACTATGTACACACCAAAGTTTTCCAACACAAATGATTCATGGAATGGAATTTTGGGTTTTAAAATGCTGATTCTTTCAAACTCTGTACTTGCGATTTTGTAGTTGGAAAAATGTTAAAAAGAGATTTGTACTGAAATAACTACCAATTTGAAAGCATTGAACTGAAAAGCATAGGATAATCCTTAATTCTATACTGTAGATAAGTTGTGGCTGAAACAACAAGTTATAGCTAGATCTGCCACAAAGTTATGATTGGAAAGATCATCTGGAAGAGTATAGTTCTGAAACAGCAATTATATGTTGGAATAAAAAAGAAATAAATGACCAACAAAAAATAGAAAACTTGCTATAGAAAAAATATTCCAGGAGCCCCAACTTTTGCCCCAGCCAGGGTACCTACTATGAGGAGAAATAGAGCATCATCCTTGGTCACAAGAGATAATTAAGACAAATTTGATGTATATGAAACATACTCTGAGTAAACAAAATAAATTTTGTAAAATAAACTACTATCTTCAAGAAAATGTAGATTATGGTATTTTGTTCTAGTTTTGGATAGTAGTGTATATAAAGACACAACTAAGGGAACTAAGGACTTGAAATAATAATAAATCATCTACAAGAAATTAAAGGTTTTTGATGTTATTTTACAATTATAAATTACCTTTTTTTTAAACTTTTTTGCAGTTTGCTAGATTTAGCTTCATATATTATAATGGCATTACGTAACCTTGTTGAAGCTCAGTGTGGTGAAACCAATCCCTTGCTTTCACTTACTCATCATTTTACAACGGACAAGGCTCACAAAGAAGACACATATTTCATACCACATCATGAAGGTATTTAGCCATGTGTATATATAAAACAATGCATAAAGTAATGTCAGGTATCACCTCTCAAAATTAAAATATGTATATTTCACTTACCTTTAGGAGTTTATTAAAATAGCAAATGTTTCCTTATTTTTCTTAATGATCATTCTTTTAGTTTAACTTAATCTCATTTAGGTGATATATTTCCATTAAATTTGGGGCCTAATGTATCCTATGGTAGTAAGAAAAGTTTATCTTGTTACATTTGAAAGAAATGATCAGTATGGGCTTTAGTGTATTTATTCTTCCTCTTCTGTTAACCTACCCTTGAAAGCTGGTTAGTGATCTAAATTATTGCTTTGAAACCTGCTGCTCCTAAAAATATAATTATTTGTAGTTATTTTCAAATATATTAAAATAACTATATTCAGTGTTAAATATGGAGCTCTTTCTAACCTAGTAGATATAGCATTGTTTTTTTAACATCAAGGTACAGGGTTCAATCACTGATAGCGTATACAATTGCTAGCACATGTAGAGTTCTGCCACATTGGTTGAAGTGCTGTGCTTACCCTGCAGTGGTAGTTAGATCTTATACAGCTCATCACAACACTGCTATCTTCACAGCACAACCCCATAAGGGGCGTGGCGATTTGCCATCCTGGCAGCCGTGCTAACGGGACTCAGCACCCCATCCGACCCCATCTTAGCCTGTTCTCCTTCCTTCAAAACACTTGTTTCCTTGCTTTTCATACAACCTCTCACACAACTTTCTCTGGTCAGCCTCTAATTTCACAGGGTAGATGCTGACGGGATCCAGCGCTCCGTCCGGCCACAGCTTAGCCTCTCTTCCTTCCTTCAGATAGCCTGTATTTCTCCCCTACTTCGTGGCTTTTCATACAACCTCTCCCACAACTTTCTCTGGTCAGCCTCTAATTTCACAGGGTAGATATTGACCTTCTCAAGCCAACCGTCCTGGATTGGGGCTGAGGGGGGGAGGGGACAACGTTCCCTAACCCCTGAGCTCCGGTTTGGAATGTTTTTTTTAACAACCTGCTTTATCCCCACCCATACCTTCCTCACATCCCTTTTCCTTTCCTCTTCACACTCGGTTTTACGCCGCATCTAAGGTGGAGCCGCCATGTTGATGGACTGCCAGGCCACCAGGCGGAGGGGTGGTCCCAAATGGCGGCGCCTGGCTCTGCCAGGCCTGTAAGCACCTCTTGCAGTGCGGGCAACTGTGAGAGGTGATGAGCTATTGCATCCTGCAGAAAATTTAGGGTCACCATGCCTAATGATGCACCCCCCCCAAACCCCCCCCCCTCAAATTTCCCTGTATTATCAATGGAGCCACCCTCGGGCAACTCCACCAAAAAAATGGAGGTCTTCCTCCCCCCCCCCCGTGCTTGCGCAGGGGACCCTCCATATTTCTCTAACCGGAGAGGAGGCTTACTCCTCTCCTCCCCTACGGGCGCAGGGGACTCCCCCTCACCCCCTTCTCTGGAGGTGCTTTCGGGCACCTCCCTATTTCCTCTGGCAGTCCCTCCTTTTCTTTCTAAGGGGACTGCCAAGAAAGCCAGCAGGCAGCCCATTGCCGAACGCCCCTTAGTGTAAGTGGCTCGGTAGGGGAAACCCCCTTAGGGGGGAGAGGGAAGCCAGGACCCTTCGGGCGCTTCCCTCAAAAGATGTGCTGGCAAGAATATTGAACCTTGCCAGGGTCAAGGCCTGTGCCTCCACACACAAGACTGCTGACGACACTGCCAAGGAGACCTGCGATGTCCTGGGAGGGGCCCCTCCTGTGATAGACATGGTCCTTGAGGAAACCCAGCCTCAGACGGTAGGGCCTTCCATGGGGGGGAATCCGGGCTTGGCGCCAAGCACCGTACCCGAATCCGCCCGTATGCAAGGTCCTCCTCAAACGGCTATGGTTTCTGAGGCAGTACAAGGAGGGGAGGGATCTCCTCCAGATGGTGCCCCTGCAACCACCAGGACCTTCTCCATTTCAGAGAGGGACCTGGCTGAGACCAGTCCATCTGGCCTAGGGGCTTCTGCCATCGGAGGTGAGAGGCCTCGATGACATCGGGGCCACTCATTCAGAGGTTACCTGGCATTTTCGAGCCTGCTGGCTTCAAACACTTCCTCTTTATTCGATCCACTGATGGCATCATGTTGGCCAAGGGCAACATGATCCATCAGAGGAGAGGATTAGCTAATGCAATTGGTAGAGAGCTGAAGGTGACCCGTTTCTCAGACGGGAGCCTTCTGGTGAATGCGGCGAATCCCGCTGAGGCGGCCAAGATAAGTGCTCTTCGGACACTTCATGGCACCCCGGTGAGTGTGACGCCGCACTCTACCGTGAACTTTGTGAAAGGAGTAGTTTATGCGAGGGAACTCGTTGACTACTCCATTGAGGACATCACCTTAGAGCTGGCCGACCATGTGGCAGTCAAGGTCGAACGTGTGATGAGAAAACAGGGAGGGGCCTCGAGACCCACCCCTACACTCTTCGTCACGTTCGCCTGTGACAAGCTCCCTAAGTCGGTGCGTGCCGGTTGCTACCGCTACCGCGTGAAGGCATTCGTGCCACTGCCACGGCGGTGCCAATACTGTCACCGCTTCGGCCATACGAATCGATCTTGTAGATGTGCAAAGTTGGGGTCACCCGAAGTCTGTGTAAATTCCTCCAAGGCCACACACGATAAGTCTAAATCATGTGTGGCCAAGTGTGTCAATTGCGGAGAGCCGCGTTCCGCTTCTTCGAAGCAATGTGGTGCATTTCTCCTCGAGAAAGAAATCCTGGCCGTTCAGGCCCAGGATCGAATCTCATTCCGCGAGGCTAAGGACTTGGTCCTGGCGCGCCCGGCTCTGCCTGGAACGTCATATGCCTCAATAGTTAGAAAGGCACCCTCTGCTCCTGCCCCATCCAGACCAACGAGCACGGTTGTTTCCGAGCCCATTCGGAGCCCTTCTGCGGGCTCTACTCAACCCGGGCGCTCCCCTGGTAAAGCTGGCGGCAAAAAGGGTTCATACCCAGTCCTGGCTAAAACTAGGGCTCCCCCCCTCTTCCCCCAGCGTGACCGTTCCCCGTAAGGTGAAACGGCCACGCGCCTCCACCGAGTCGTTAGACTCATAGGAGGCAACACCCCTGAAGTTGGTTGTCAGACCATCTTCCGGGGTTCCCCCGAAAGGAGGACAGCATCAAAGGAACTTCGGCTCCTTCGCCCACGCCTAGAGGTGGAGCGAGTGGCTCAGAGACGGTGGTTCCTCGAAAAGAGGGCTCCCCCCGCCTCCGAAGCCGCAACGCCGCCCGCCTAAGGTTTCGAGGCGTAGGGAGGAAAAGACTTGCATGGTGAGCCCAACCTTCCCCAATAAGTCCCTGAAGGCGACAGCGCTTTGTCCGGCCAACAGCGCTTTGTCCGGCCAACAGCGCCCGGGGTTCTGCCTCCGGGAAGCGTACGTCCATTCCCGTGAGGGTCTTCTGTTTGAGGAGGGCCCCCGCGTCTCCTCCGAGCTAGGCCTGGAGGGCATATTCCTTCAATGGAATTGCCATGGACTCCGGGCCAACTGGGAGGAACTGCGGAGGCTCGTCTCGTCCCGTTCCCCGTTAGCTATCTTTCTGCAGGAGACCATGCTAGGCGCATGCCCTCTGAACCCCCCTCCCCGGGTATAAGGGTCTTGCGACCCCACCACCACGGGATGGCCGGGCTGGGGGATGCGCGGTTTACACCCGGCATGATGTCTCCGTTCTTCCTTTCTCTTTAGATACCTCCTTTCAAGCAGTGGCTGTGCAGCTGCACCTGGATAAGAGGTATACTATCATTTCTGCGTATTTTCCACCGTCAGCTCACTAAGACGAGGGGGACTTCCGCCGCGTCGTGGCACGGTTGCCGAGGCCCTTTCTGGGGAGATTACTCAATAAATCCCAGGGGACCAGTCCGTGCCAATCTGATCGAAGAGCTTGAGATGGGTGTCCTAAACGTGGATGAGTTAACGCATGAATGTCCGAGAACCGCTTCATTTTCTTGCCTTGATCTATCTTTGTGCTCTTTGGATGCACAGTCTGATTTTGATTGGGGGGTGGTTGATGACCTCCATGGTAGTGATCACTTTCTAATTCAAATATCATTTTCAGGGCAACTGCCGCCTGAGAGCCCACCCCGGTGGTGCTTGACGCGGTGGCCTGCATTTCAGGAAATGACTGAATTCTCTATCTCAGTCAAGGAGTTTAGGTTGGTAGATGAGGCCGTTGAGTTCTTCTCCGGCAACCTCATCGCCGTGAGCCTGACTACTATTCCTAGGACGTCTGGCCGTTTTGCACGCCGACCACTGCCATGGTGGTCGGCGGAGTGTGAGACAGCCCTCAAACAGAAGCGTTATGCCTACATGCGCTATAAGCGCCGCCCGAACGATTTCACTGTCGCTGAATTTCGTCGGGCTAGGGCTAGGTTCCGGTATATTTCCTAGCACGCCCGCCGCTCTTCTTGGCGGGCATACGTGTCTTCACTTAACGGGAAGACCCCTCTAGCACAGGTGTGGAAGCGAGTTAAAGGGATTCGGGGCAAGTTCTCGCAGGACCCTTCCCTCCCCGTTCTCCTGGAAAATGGGACCCCAATCTCGGACCCCGCGTCCGTGGCAGAATCCTTCGCGACCGCTTTTTCTGCTTCTCTAGCAGGGATGCTGCTCCGTCAGCATTCAATGCACGCGGAAGGCCGCCGGCTGGACTTTACCTCCAGAGGCGGAGAACCCTTCAACGACAGGTTTAATGTGAGTGAGGTACGCTCCGCTCTCGCTTCGTGCGTGGACACCGCCCATGGTCCGGACGATGTCCCGTACGCCATGCTTCGACACCTGGGTGAGGTAGGCATGGCCTTTCTGTTAGATTTGTTCAACAGGATCTGGGTGGAGGGTCTTCTCCCAGATTCCTGGTGATTCGCTACTGTGCTCACCTTTCGCAAGCCGGGAAGAGATCACTCTACTCCGACCGGTTTCCGCTCAATCAGCCTAGAACTAGGCTGTTTGTTTACAGCGACTTATGCCTAAGTGGGCAGTCGCCAGATATCCCCTTAAAAAAAAGAAAAAGCCCCCTCTTCATTTTGTCAGCCTTTTTGGTGACAGCGGGCAGACGCCTGGAGTTTATCAACACTCCCCATTAGACAGGACTCTCTGTCTCCCCTCTGCAGTTCCTGAAAGGCCAAACCTTCTGGGATTTTGGCCTTTGCGATCTTACCGCTCGCGATATCGAAGACATCCTGTAGGTCGCTCTTCTAATCCTCCCTCTTTATCACGGCATCAATTGTCTCCCGCTTGGCTTCCTTCTTGATGTTCACTTATTCGTTTTGAAAGTTCCTGATGTTATTACGGATCACGTGCTCCGCCTAGACAACGAGGTTCGCTTTTTCCCCCACTTTGTGGAGGTTGAAAGAGGTGCTCTTATCCGCCTTTGGGAGGGTCCCGCCCTGCACCTGATGGTGGTGGAGGAAGACCAGGAGGACATCTTCCTGTGAGGGCAGGAGGTTTTCAAGAAACTTGGATTTGGTAACTTCTCCAGGAGCCAGAGAAGGTTCTTGCTTTGTGTGAAAGACATAATCTGAAAAAAAACATCAACATGTCATTCAAAAGGAAAAGTTAATACCCTCACCATGAAACTCCCCTTGTTCCCAGTGGACACCATAGAAAAGACAAAAGTGTGCTTACCTGTTAACATGGTTCGAGTTCACTAAAGTTTTGCATGAAACACTTTTTATAGGAAAGGTCCAAAGGCAAACCTGTGCTGATAAAGTTACTGCACTTCACAAAATATATAGAATCACTGCAATAATCTCTCTATTAACTGTTACCTCTAAGTGGGGAGAGAGGAAGGGAGGCAGGCCTGCTTTCTTTGAGGAATTCTTTATGATCCGAGACTCGGTGAAGCATTCCTCATTCAGGAAACTGGGATGCGTGGGTTCCAACCTCTTTGTTGGAGAGTGGGAGGCGCTAGTCCCAATTACCGATGCTTCAGGAGCTCCTTTCTCCATTGTGAGTGAGGATCAAGGCTGGCTGCTGCTGCCTCTCAAGCCAGATGTCGCTTGACTGTCTTGTCTGTACCTAGGAGCTGAAAAGGAGAAGGTATCTTCAGTCACAGATTTACTGCCACATTCAAACATCATTAACACCAACATACATACAAATAACCCCATTCACACTACTCCTACCCGGTTGTCTGTCCAGCTCCCTCTTCTTTTCACTTATTCGGATAACTTCCTCACTTAATAAATTTAGTCAAATGTGTAATAGTCTTTCACCTCAAACTAATATTTCATTAATATTTAAAATTTTGATTGTGGGGGGAGATAAAGATGAATGGGAGGCATGATAGAAGTCTATCGAGTCCCCCACCCAGATCACCCACTCTCTTCATCTTCTTCATCCCAAGCACCCTGGAAGAGAAGAAAGTGATTAGACATTTGGGGAGGGGAAGCAGACTACCACTCTCTACTATAGCTGTTTCCAGATGTACGCTATAAAATAATAAATCCACTTTCTTTACAGCGTGTTTTCACTTATTTTCTTGTCTGGTGAATAATTTCACAGACTAGTCACTGACCAACTTTTGTCTATTCATCCCTACTTAGGGCGAGGTTTGTTCAACCCACCCTTTTGCCTACAGTTGAGGTGGTAGTTTTTAACATGTCTGCATTCCTCCTGCCCTCTTCTATCCTTTTACATACCAAAGACCCCAGCTTGCCCTCCCAGTTCCAGCACCTGCAGTTCATCATCCTGCTTTCAATGCCTGTTGGAGGATTTGCAGGTATCTATCTCCCATGCATTTTCACTTTATAGATCTCTACTTACAAACTTTGTGCATTGCACAGTCCTCTGGCAAAGGTCAAATAAACTCCCATATTCCTAGAAAGGGATGCAACATCAGTCTCACCTTGTCATCTCCATCCCATCTTCCTTATTCTCTCTCCTTCCTATACCTCCACCTTTTCTCCATGATGAGTACTACCCCAGTGACCACTAATATCCTCACCTTAGCCAGTGACATAGAAAAAAACCCTGGTCCCTTCACCTATATATGCCCCAGCTGTGACCAGCATTTCTACCGCTCAACAAGCTTCTATCCTCTGCAACTTGTGCAATAAATTACACATTTACAATGCACAAACTTACCTGATAAACAATGTGCCTGCAATCCATGCACACCTGCCCACTTCCCAATCACTCCCTCATCATCTACAATTCAACAGTATCCAAAACAATCAGAAAGAATTACAAAAAATACTGGACACCTACAACAGCCACATTGTCATAATCCAGGAAACTCAATTAACTCTCAAATCACACATAGAAATTCTCCACAACTACACTGCACTAAGACATAATGAACACCACCAGGTACACAGAAATACTCTTACAACCAAACACACACTCCCCCAATCAGTTACTTTAAAGGTCAGCAAAAGCACAGCTCTAACAAAATATCATATACCAACTATAAAAGAGCCAAGTGGACTGAATTCAAAACGCACATAGAAAATGCCCTATCCAACTTCACTTGTGCAAACAATAAAAAAATATCACCACACCCAACCACCTCCTGCAGATGTATCTCTTCTCACATGAGACAACAAATCCCAAATCCAACATAACAATGCAACCAGCTCATGACTCTGCTCCAGAATTAGCCAACTACACACCACTCACAAAGAAAGGAAAATGCTCATAAATCTTCAGGGGGTTTCAGGTAAATTGTACACAGGAAAAGAAAAAAGTTGTGTACCAAATGGAGCAATATGTGCTCATGAAATTTACACATAAATAGAATGATATACAACAAGTCCAAGCATAATGTTGTTTTATTCAATATCATGAAAAAAGAAATAAATATACAGAAATATTCTGTACGAATGCACTCTTGATCTGACTATGGTAATGGTCAGTTGTTTAAGCAACCATTTTATTATTTATCCTTTTTATTTTTATGCCCCATGATTGAGTATATGCCTCTGTTTGAGGTTTGAATGACCATGTAAATTTTTCTTTGAGAAAATTCTTTGAAATCAAGCCAGAATTTTTTTTTTAATACACCCTACTCCCCCTGAGATCTATAGGTGTATCTTCCTGAAAGCTTGTGAAAAAGATGCAAAAATGAAGAGATGAACTTATAAAAAGTAAAAGTTTATGAATAGTATGCATCTCAACTAGTTCTATAAAGATTACTTGGAGAAGGTATGCGTTTCTCACCATCCTTCAAGTGATATCATCTCAGTGATTTTATATTTTGTCATGATATGATTTCCTTAGAACACAAGAAAATAATGGCTCTCATAGAAGATGGCATATACCCTTCTTTCGTTTGTTCACCCTCTTTGTTTAGTTCAGGGATGGGCAATAATTTTAAGCAGCAAGCCACATTGAAGCTTATGTCAAGCTTTTCAGGCTGCACTTAAACAGATGCAAATTTTGCATACATATAATTAATTGCAATTACTTTTGTACATTTGTCTGCATATACTACATAGTCATAGTTATAGCTACACATTAATAACCAAGGGTAATTTTTTGGCATAGTTTTGCCACTCCTATCAAACTATTTCCAAACTTATATCACAGTGGAGACCTACAGTTTAATGTGGAATCTGAACCACAATTTACAATTCTACATCATGTAATCATTGCCCCAGGCATCTTCCATACAAGTACTAACCACAGTCAATGTAGCTTAACCCACAAGTGAAAGAGTGTGTGTAGATAAGGGTAATGGGAATAGGTATTTACAAAGCCTTCTCCAGCCACAGTTTGCCAACCTCTGGTTTAGTTTCTCACGGACTGAGCACTTTTTATTGCTTTCTTTTTGACCTTTTGGAGTAAGTGAGCACAATTTTTACTGTTGAATGGATTCTGGGATGGGTCCTTATGGCTCTACCACTTTGATCATTGTCACTCACTGATTAACCATTAGTTGAGTAAATAATTATCTTATTTTCATTAATCTTTTTTAAATATGTATTTAACGCAAATTTATTTTGATGTTTATTATTACAAGTGTTTTAGCTCTTTATTTAGAAGTTGTTTTTTTTACCAGAAATGCACCATAGGAACATAATTTTGTTTATAGCATTGGGCCTTTCCACCATGTTATATGAGGACTTGCTGTATATAATTTCCAAATTATTAAAAATGGCTACCATCTGCCTTCACAACCATCTCCAGGCGGGACCTAAACTAGTTACATGCCTTGGTTAGGGAGTCCTTGTCATTGTATGATATTACCTCTACAATGGCGACCCTCAGAGATCATAAAGTGTTGTGAGCATTCTTATTGACATTCTCCTTCCTCCTTGGGTGGCTGCAAGTATGGTGTAGCATCTTTTATTTCACTTAGCATTCTTAGAATAAACTGTGGATGATGTTACCCACATGAAAGGTAAATTCTTACTCAGCATGTCCAAGGTCAAGTATCCTACATTGGTACAGTCATTAGCCCTTAGGCACACTTTCAACTTGGTATCGATTAACCTGAAACACTATACACACCCACATAGACCCCCTCATACCCCCCCTTTTCACATTTACACTACTCTCACCATAAAATCACTCAAAAACTTGCAAGCTTAAAGCCTGGACCACATCTTAAACATCCACCTAAAACACCTTGGCCCCACAGCCATATATGCATTAACAGACATCTTCAACTAACATTCATTACCCTCTTCCCCTTCCCCCTCATCTTGAAACACACATACACACACCCATCCTCAAGCCCAATAAATCCCTAACCTCCCTTCTTCCTACAGACGCATCACTCTTCTCACCATCTCAAAACCCCTGGAAAAACTAATCCTTAACAGAACCAGGCTCATTACACCACTCTCGCCCACCTAACGTGGCTTCAGAGGAAAACACTCCAGAGCCACAATAATAATGACCCTAGCAACACACATTTGAAGGCTTCAATCAATACCATCTTCGACAATGCACAATTATGGTCCTAATAGAAATCAGCAAAGCATTTATTACTGTCCTATGCCACATTTTTATACAAAAAAATGGGTGCTAACTTCATACTTGTGACAAAAAATGACTTGCAAACTTTCTTTTCAACACACATGGCCAGCTCCTTTGAAACAGCAGAATCCAAAATGAAAAAAAAACCAACAAGGTTTCCCAAGGGCCATCCTCTCCCCAAACCTCTTTATGCATGGTATATCCCTCCCCACTACCCAAATGCTCCAACTAAACATCTATGCCGAACACTTAATCCAGCATATCCCAAGCCACCTCTATACCCACAGCTTCCTGAAACCTAAATTGATGGTACCTATAGTAGGCACAGTTGATATATGTGTGGCAAATGGAATGTATATAAAAACTGCACTTAATAAAATGCCCCTACCATTGCATTATTTTTTTAGCAATCTGCCAACTATTTTACTTGGGGACTTAGTGATGTATTTGCTCTAGTCTCCACTCACCGGAATGTGTTCAGTGTGGCTGGCCCCTTCACAATGAGTAGGTTTTGTCGCTCTATGTTTTTTCCCCACCACTTTTTTTTGTGAGGCCCACTTACTTCCAAGCACTCTGCTGCTAATCATGCCAAAGAAAAAAAAATGCTCACAAAGGCTCAGATAGAAGTCATAAATACCTTCTACAAGGAGGGAAAATCTAATTGATGTATCGGTGAGAATATTGGTATTTGACTCTGTACAGCTCAGTTATGGACTAAGAAAATATGTGATGCAGGACCTGGTCCCCTCCTGACCTATAAGAAAATGCTGCTTTCTAATAAGACCCTGAATGTCATCAAAAGACAGGTGGAGTCCCAACCCTTAGAGCAAGAGAATTAAAGCAGAAAAACCCCAAGATAGTGATGTGGCAATACGCACACTACAAAATTACTTACACCAACAGCTCACTTACTGCAGATGTCATGCTGTTAACAAACTCAGGGTAACAAAGTGCCATGAACAGGCAAGAGTACTTTCACTGTAAGTGATGGCACTAGGAATTATGTGTACCCTAAATCCGGCAGTGACCCTCTGGACCCAAAGGTACACATGCCACACCATTAAGCACCCTGATTCAGTCATAGTTTAGGGTTGCTCCTCTTATCATGGCCTAGGGCACTTAGTCTTCATCCCCAAAAACATGAGAATGGATCAGCACAACTACTTGGACGTGCTGATAGACTTCCCTAACCCATTGTTGGAGGCCTGCCATGCAGATTTTTTTCTACAGGCTGGGGCACCATGTCACAAAGCCAAACTAGTGACTGATGCTCTTGATTTTGGGAGTACTCGCTACTTCAACCCCTGGGGTTGAAGTAGCCAATACCCCCCCTGACCTAAAACAATACTATCACCGAATCATCTTGCTCCATGCCAACTCCTACCATTCCACCATACCCCCCCACTTCTTGTTATCATTCTAGACCCACACATAACCTCTGTTCAACATACACATCATCATCTCAAAAGATCTGTCAACAAAAACAACTTTGGACAAAACAAAGAAACCCTGACAATCATGTACTGACTTCATCCACATGGCACTGATCTTTAATCTGGGCACCAACCATAACTAATGAACACCTACACAAGTTACAAATGGTGCAAAATAGTGCCCTCTGCATTGCAACTGGCTGCACAAAAAATCCCCTAATACCTCCACCGAACCACCCCCTATCCCCAAACGCTAGATTATACCATGTAACCCGCCCCCCCCATTTTTTTCTCTGTTCCTGGCTTGTAATCACTTTTTTATGTTACTTAGGTTCCATCCCAAATAAAAAAAAGAAGCTATTAAACAGTTATAAGTTTGGGTTTGTAAAAATTCTAGCCTAACCATTAGCATTCAACCTAAGAAAATTTTATAATTGCAGTAAAAGCAATTTGTCATATTTTCAAGTGCAATTGGTGCTGCATTATTTTAAGTGCATTTATTTCTTATTTTTTTATGCTTCTTGTGTTTAAATGACTGGTCAATGCACTTTCCTTTATCTTTTTATATTCAGATAAACTCGTTAAAAAACAATTTTTTTCAGAATTTGATGACTATAGCCTGAATTACCCTATTTATTTTATACATGTATGTTCATTTAACATGTTTATAATTTATATTTTCAGATCTATAAGATCCATATTTCAGATTATATATATTTCTATCTTTTCAGATGGTTTCAAGGGGCTGCTGGTAGCACCCTGACTCATTCTGTTATATATGCAGTGAGTATATAAAGAAGAGGAAAAATATTCTCCTTAGAAACATCGGTGAAGGTTTGTGAAGCCTACTAGAAGCCAGAAGTACTTTGGGATGCCAGTTGGGGACCAGGACAAGCCCTGGCTCCTCACTATTGTTTTGAGCACTGTAAGAAGATGCTGGAAGGGTGGCTGCGAGGTGAGAAAAGGTCCATGAAATTCTCCAACCCACAGGTCTGGCTAGAGCCAACAGACCACTCCACAAACTGCTTTTTTTGCATGGTGGATGTTGCAAGTGGCGGACAGGAAAGAATGCTACTGCTGTGCATTACCCAGATCTCTCATCATCAATTGCTCCAATTCCTCACTGCTTTAAATATCCCATGCCAGTACCACCTGCTCCAGGTGAAGTCCAAGACAAGTCTTCTGATGAAAAGGAGGAGATGGATGCTGAGGACTTGGATTAATTGCTTGAGGTACCAGAGAAAGTTCCTCACTTCCCAAATCAAAAAGAATTAAATGACTTGATCAGGGATATGGGTCTGACCAAGTCCAATGCAGAGCTATTCATCTCCAAGATGAAGCATTGGAACTTGGTCAAGGAGGAGGTGCAGGTGACAAGTCAAAGAAGTTGGCACGAATCTTTCTTAGGCTTTTACACTCTCAGCGATGGCCTCTGCTTCTGCCATGATATGCCTGGGCTGTTTGACATTATTAGGGTGTCTTCCACAATGAAAACAAGTTCCCGACAGTGCACCTAGCCCATTTAGTCTGCCTGAAGGAAGACTACTACAGTGTGAAAGTCCTCCTTGAAGCTCTGCAATACAACCAGTACAATTGGGAAATCATTGGAGACTTCAAGATGGTGGCTTTCCTGCTTGGTCTCCAGGGAGTTTTTATCAAATTTCAATGCTTCCTCTGCCTTTGGGACAGCAGAGCCACCTCTGACCACTACAACAGGAAGAACTGGGAGCAGTGAACTGAATTTGTAGTTGGGACCCGGAACATCATGTGGGAGCCACTGGTTGACCCCAGGATTGTGCTCATGCCGCCACTGCACATTATGCCGGGGTTGATGAAGCAGTTCGTGAAGACTTTCAACCAGGAATCAGCCGCTTTTAAGTACCTTCTTGAGTTCTTTACCAAGGTATCTGAGGCCAAAATCAAAGGTGGCATTTTTGGTGGACCTCATAAAGAAAGTGCTTGAGTCTACTGAGTTCTCCAATAAGCTCAGTAGGCTTGAGAGAACAGCATGGAACTGTTTCATAGCAGTTGTCAAGGGCTTCCTGAGCAACCACAGGGCTGAAAACTACCAGCAGCTGGTGCAGGATCTGGTAAAGGCTTTTGGCGCCATGGGATGCAGGATGTCCCTCAAACTTCATATGCTGGATGCTCACCTGGATAAATTCAAGGACAATATGGGCACCTACTCAGAAGAACAAGGCGAGCGATTCCACCAAGATGTGAAGGAGATAGAGCGGAGGTACCAGGGCCACAACAATGAGAAAATGATGGAAGACTATATCTTGGGGCTGGTGTGGGAGTGCCACCTGGACCTCATAAAGAAAGTGCTTGAGTCTACTGAGTTCTCCAATAAGCTCAGTAGGCTTGAGAGAACAGCATGGAACTGTTTCATAGCAGTTGTCAAGGGCTTCCTGAGCAACCACAGGGCTGAAAACTACCAGCAGCTGGTGCAGGATCTGGTAAAGGCTTTTGGCGCCATGGGATGCAGGATGTCCCTCAAACTTCATATGCTGGACGCTCACCTGGATAAATTCAAGGACAATATGGGCACCTACTCAGAAGAACAAGGCGAGCGATTCCACCAAGATGTGAAGGAGATAGAGCGGAGGTACCAGGGCCACAACAATGAGAAAATGATGGAAGACTATATCTTGGGGCTGGTGTGGGAGTGCCACCTGGACTACAAGCGCGAATCCAGGAAATCCAGTCACTTCTGACATGTTTAAGTTGCTTTATAATTGTTATTTGTTTTTACTTGTTTGTTTTTGATAAGCTTGTGTCATAAAATAAATATATACTCTGTTGATTTTATTATATGAATGGATAAATTAAAAAAAAAGTTTCTTTTTGAAAAATATAAATTTTGAAATATCATAGTCCTGATCACAAACCCAAACTTTTGATTAAATGATAGTGTTTTTATAATAATGGGATATAACAAACCGGGAAATGACACTTATAACCGGGGAACAAAAAATGTGTTACACAGTGTAACCTACCCTTAATCCCACTGAACCAGAACACGATAAATCACACACATACTCATTTTACCTGCATAAAACTTAAAACTAGCTGCAGTGCTCCTCTGATATCTACAAATCTGAAACAATACTAGATCACTGGACTCAAATCCCAACCTACATGAATACAAAAATATATTGGATCTCCCCCCCCCCCCACACACACACATACATACACATTGTGACCTCCCCAATAACCTGAAAAGTGTCCCATTTCATCTTATTCTGCCCCTCCTACCATCTAAGAACCACTTGATATAACCTCTGGAGAAGACCACATGCCATGGCGCAGCCTTCTTGAAAGCTGCCAGGTTTGATTGAAGAGAACCTGAGGGCAACAAAATAACTTTGAGGGGGGGAGGGGAATAATTCTTGCTATTCTATTAATCTTACCTTATTCTCTAGTTCATCCTTTCTTCCTGTCATTCTCCATTGAATGAAAATGGCCTCATTGGTTAATCTATCCCCTTTTTCTCTCCTTTTCCAAATCATTTACTTTTTATCCTTTTAAATATCTTAATTTTTATTTCCCCTGAAACTTGAGCTCCTGTGAAAAATGTTTGATTCCTTTTTAAAACATCTTGAATTAGTGCAGATTTATTGTAATATCTCAGCAATTCTCCCAGCCTCCCCCTTTATTTTGTTCTCATTAATCAAAATAATGAGTCTACTTGATTTTTTAATATAATAGAAATATCCATTTACACTAATCAGAATTGGTTTCATCCTTGTTGGTTTATAGCTGAAAGCTACAAGGCACCCTATGGATTACCAGTCTCTCCTGAACAATTAGCTGAAGAATTTATGAATGAAACACGGATTGCAGCTACAGCTACACCCCAAGCTTTCAGAATGGATACATTGCTTCAAGTGAGAAATGACTGGTTTATTTTTTTTTCTTGACAAAGTCGAAGATGTTATAAAGGTTGATTTTATCTGCATGTTTTCTCCAATATTCACTCTATCCAAATGTTGTTTCAGCTATAGGTAAAAAAATATTTGGCATTGTTGAGATCAGGATCCTATTTGTTTTCATTGCTTCTATTTGCATTATTTTTAATTGGACTCTATTGGGGCTGGCTGTTTTATGCTGTAGCAATGCATGGTTTAGTTTCCACAAAATTGTAAGTTCTCTGAGAAAAGGCTTCTAAAAACAAATAATAGTGGCAAAATCCATACAAAACATTATTTTAAGTGAAATTATCTGACAAGGGATTTCTCAATTTCTTACAGAGGTGATTATCCACCTAATCATCATTTTCATTGGTAGTGTGTCACTGCATATTGCTTAATATTTTGATTCTTTGGATACAAGCATTATTCTCCTTAGTTCTTGATCTATTTTTAACACAAGTTTATATACAAGGTGTCCCAGAAAAAATTTAACCATACTTTGAATTAGTATAACTCAAAACCTATTAGAGATTTTTGAGTTCTGCAAAACAAATCAAATTTAACAACTATTTATCTGTCGATTCTAGAAATTTCATTAAATTCCCTTTTACGATATTGATACACTAATGGGTTTAGTGGAGGCTATCAAAATTATGTTTGCGCAAGGAAGTAAAATAATAAAACTTTGAAGTTTAAAATCAACAAATATATTTAAATCCATTTTTAACACAAACACCTCTTCATATGGGTAATACAAATTCATTTTTTAATTTTTTAAGCACCATTTCCTTTCACATGTCTTTCATTTCTTTCCAAGCACAGTTGCGCCTTTGATCGCATTGATTGAACAGCTTTTTTGATTAACTTGTGATTTTCCTTAAGTCTATTGACTTCACGTGAGAAACTATCTCTTAACTGGGTGATGTTTTGTGGTGGAGTAGAATACACAATTCTTTAGATATCCCTATAAGAAATAATCGCACGGTGTTAATTCAGGGGATCTTGGGGGCCATTCAATTGCATGGGATTGTCAAACGTTTTTCTTAGTTTTGTTCTTACAGCAAGCTGTCTATGAGCTGGTGCGCTGTCCTAAATCCACCAAAGTCTATTGAATTGATTGCCGTAAATTTGGCGGAGTTCCGGGAAGATCCTTTCGTTGATCATGCTCAGGTAGGCAGCACCATTCAAGTTATTCTCGTAAAACAATGAGCCGACAAGATAGCCATTCCCGCATATATCATCCACAGAGACACTTTCTGCTAACAAATACGTGTGTCAAAGTAGAATGCTGGGGGGCTGGGGTCAGCGGCGCATATTGCCGAATGTTATGGCCATTTACCTTTCCATTCATGAAAAAGGCTGCCTCGTCACCAATCACAATGTTTTCCAAGAAACAAGCAGTTTTATGGAGAAGCCATTCGACAAATTATCTATGACAAGGAAAATCAGTTTCAAGAAGCTGGTGTCTCGCATGCATCTTAGAGGGATGCCATTTTAAGTCATGTTTAATAATGCCGTTAATTGATGACTTTGACAATTGTAACCCATTCTCTCTGACTGATACATGTGAATTTTGAAGAAGTGTCATCTGAACATATTCGATATTTTATGTTGGTTCTAATGGTTCTCATACAACCCGAATGACCTTTATTTAGATTTAAGCATATTCCTTCATGTTGGTATTTGTGAACATTTTTCCAAATTGTGGGCTTGCTTGGTGGTTGCCTACCTGGAAAACGTTGTTCAAATGAATCTTATACTTGTTTAATACTGCCAGTCTTAATAAAGTTTGTGACTACAAATATGCGTTGATCTTTTGTTAACTGCATGATTAAAAAGGTTCTATGGAAGTAAACTTTTAGACAGAAATGCTTTGATTTGCTTAGTAGGCAATAATGAAGAGACTATAGCACAGTGTGGCTGAAAAACCACTGTAAAATTTGCCTAGGCTTTGCTTGAAGAATCGCACAGTGACCTAGGCTCCCTACGCTTCTCTTGAAAGTGCACGGTGGCCTAGCCTTCCTAGTCTTCGTTTCATTATTTTACTTCCTTGCGCAAATATATTTTTGATAGCCTCCACTAAACCCATTAGTGTATCAATATCATAAAAGGGAATTTATGAAATTCCGAGAATCGACAGATAAATAGTTGTTAAATAAAACACCTTTAGCAGGATCCAAAAAGCTCCAATAGTTTTGGAGTTATGCTAATCCAAAGTACGGTTAACTTTTTTCTGGGACACCCGGTATATCTCGGACTTACGTTGGCATATTGGAAAATTTTTATTTTAGAGTATTAGCAAAGAGCAATTGTTGCATTACTCATGTCTTAATTCCTGTAGTTTGATAGTAATGTAATATTCAGAAAATAAGGAGCTACAATAATTTAAGAATCTATACAGGTAATAAGTTTTTATGTCGTTTATAATCTCCTAGCCCTTATAAACTTGAAAGAATACATCAATAAAAAGGAAATCAGAACCAATTGTTTCTCCAAGCTTGATCATTTTGGACATAACAATAAACAAAACTGTATTGTATATCCTGATTTCCTCATATCTTTTTATTAATAACTTTTCCCATTTAGATGTTCGCACCCTCACCTCAGCCTCTTAACTATTTATGCCTAGTAACAAGTTTTCTTCATCAGCTGATATCTTGATTGCTGAAAATAATCAATTTAAATTAGCTAGAAGTTATAGCCTAGTTATTTATGTGTAGAAAGAGAAATCATGCACATGTAGAAAATTGTATTCACTCTGTTCAGGATGATCCTAAAGTTATGAAACAAAGTTTACTACTATATAATTTCTGGTGTTCCATTACAATTTTCCATTCTTGTGCATTCATTCCAACTATTGATTTCTTATTTTGTATCTTTATGTTCCAATATATTTGAAATTGTTCATGTTTTTAGATGTTAATAGTAACTTTGTTCTCTCCCATTCATTATTCATTTTTATCTTTATCCAAGGAAATGCAGGCTATTGAAAGAGTACCTCCCACAGTTGGCCCTGCAGTGGCTGATTTAGCATCACAAGCAGGAACTTGGTGTAAGGAATTCCTAGATTCAGAAACTCGTGTTGAGGTATGCTTCGTTATATACCATCTTGAAAGTTCAGATACTGCCATTGTTGGGTCAAAATATACCGAAAAAACTTTCTAAGTAGATCTATTTTTCTACCTTGTAGGAGATTGCTTCTGAGAGTAAACTCTTTAATGGGGGCACTGAATCTCCACATTCCAAAGATTCTGAAGCTCATTGGTGGACCTTGAAAGCAGAGGCAAAGTGGAATGAAGCTACATCAAAACTGTAAGTATTTTGTTGTCAAAGATATGACATAATTAATTTGTGTGTGTGGGTGGGAGAGGGGTTGTGCTATTTGTTTTATATATTTCAGGCATTTACATCAGTAATCCATGAATTTATTTTTTTTTTAAATCATATCGCCTTTAAAGGAATTTATATTTTCCACTTTTTAAAAAATTCTTTATTCTCTTATATATTGTTTACTAGCCGTTCAACATGACCCTTCACATAGGGGAACTCATGAGATTTGCTATTATACTGGCCGCAGCGAGAAATGGACAAGGGGGTGTGGCAAGCACCATCACAAGTGTACCCCCTACTGTTGCCATCTCTCCACAGATCAGAACGAGAGACAGACTAAGGTGGGGAAGCAGGGTTGGAAAGGAAGGCGTGCAGCTGATTTATGGAGATATGGCAACATTGGGGAGGACTCCTGTGACAGTGCTTGCTGCACCCCATCGTCTATTTCTTCCTGCAGCGTGTATAGTTGTCTTCATTCTTGTTTTTTGTCTATTACCAGCCAGTATATAGAAAGGACCATATGTGTAATTTCTAACATGTTAATGTTGTATTTGATTTTTATATAATTTACAAAGGTTCAGGTTGCAACCAATAAAGAAATCACCTGGTTATGAAGTAAATGAAATGCATTGAATAGTCTTGGCTTACAGTCACAGCTGCTTTGAACAGAATAGGTAACAATAGGTTAGCAAGAACCGTCAATATCCATGGAGTAGAAATATGATGAAGGTGGTGATACTTCCTGAAGTCTACCTAGGGTGAGACCATAAATAGTAAAAATGCACAGAGATTGATAGTGGCAAAAGATGGACAACAATTGAGGTCATCAAGAGAGAGAGAGAGAGAGTGATATACATTAAAATATGATGATGGCAAGACAAAGAGCAGAAGATTTTATTGTGCTGATTTTACCACCAAATTGCACTTGAATTTTGAGGCCCTTGTCATTGGAGACCTGGATCTGAATCACTCTAGCCAGAGGTGGGGACACTTAATCCATCTAATGGAAGTTAACCTAAAGCATTAACATTAGTTATTATTTTATTATAAAACTTTTTATTTGCTCTAAACCCACCTCAAAACTATAAAATATGAAAATGGCCAAAATTATAAAGGACAAAAAAAAGAAGATTGCAAAACTTTTAATGGATTGATGATTAACTGTGCCCACCTCTGGCGTTGAATTGAGACTCCCATCTGGTAACTAACCACAGCCAGTGTGGCTTAGCTTTGTTCAACTGACCTGCATAGACTCTCACCTGTTACTAGAGGAGGGCTCCCAGCTTTGGGGAAGCTGAGCATTCCCCAGGTGTCTACCCTTTATCAACCATTCCATTCTAAGACTAGTACTCTTCATTACCATTACAATGGCACCTCCTCCTATCCCATCCAAAGGGGTGCTGCTACATGTGGCATCAGGAGAATAAGTACACCCCCATCCTCCAGTCCCAGCACTTGCAAAGAGAGCATAATCCATTGAGTGTACTTCCAGAGGAGGTTGGTGCATTTTTCAGCCCCACCCCATAAGGGGCGCGGCGATTTGCCATCTTGGCTGCTGTGCTGACGGGATCCAGTGCTGCGTCCAGCCCCACCTTAGCCTCTCTTCCTTCCTTTAGATAGCCTGTATTTCTCCCCTACTTCGCCGCTTTTCATACAATCTCTCCCACAACTTTCTCTGGTCAGCCTCTAATTTCACAGAGTAGATGCTGACCTTCTTCTTAAGCCAACCATCCTGGATCAGGGCTGAGGGGGCAGGGGACAATGTTCCCTAACCCCTGAGCTCCTGTTTGGGATGGGTTTTTTTAAACAACTGCTTCATCCCCACCCATACCTTCCTCACATCCCTTTTCCTCTCCTCTTCACAATCTATCTTTTTACCCAGTGTTCAAGGTGGAGCTGCTATGCCGATGGACTGCCAGGCCACCAGGCAGGAGGGGTGGTCCCAAATGGCGGCACCTGGTTCTGCCAGGCCTGTAAGCACCTCTTGCAGTGCGGGCAACTGTGAGAGGTGATGAGCTATTGCGTCCCGCAGAAAATTTAGGGTCACCATGCCCAATGGTGCAAAAAAACAAAATCTGCCCTTAATTCCCCCTTGCTCATCAATGGAGCCGCCCTCGGGGAGTTCCACCGAAAAAATGGAGGTCCCATCCCCTGTGCTTGCGCAGGGGACCGTCCATACTTCTTTAACTGGAGAGAAGGCTTCCTCCTCTCATACGCCTAGGGTGTAGGGGACTCCCCCTCACCCCTTTCTCTGGAGGTGCTTTCGGGCACCTCCCTTTTTCCAGGGGCAGTCCCCTCTTTTCTTTCGAAGGGGACTGCCAAGAAAGCCAACAGGCAGCCCATTGCCCACCGCCCCTCATTGAAGCGGCTCGGTAGGGCAAACCCCCTTAGGGGGGAGAGGGAACCCAGGCCTGTTCGGTTGCTTCCCTCAAAAGACCTGCTGGCAAGAATATTAAACCTTGCCGGGGTCAAGGCCTGTGCCTTCCCACACAAGACTGGTGATGCTGCCAAGGGGACCTGCGATGTCCTGGGAGGGGATGGCCAACTGGAGGCCACTCCTGTGATAGACATGGTCCTTGAGGAAACCCAGCCTCAGACGGTAGGGCCTTCCATGGGCGGGAATCCGGGCTCGGCGCCAAGCACCGAACCCGAATCTGCCCCAATGCAAGGTCCTCCTCAAACGGCTGAGGGATCCAAGGCAGTACAAAGAGGGGAGGGATCTCCAACCGCTGCCCCTGCGACCACCAGGAACTTCTCCATTTCGGAGAAGGACCTGGCTGAGGCCGGTCCATCTGGCCTAGGGGCTCCCGCCGGCGGAGGTGAGAAGCGGGTTCATTTCCTGCCCTCCTCTCCTAAAAAGAACAGAAAAAAATACTAAGAAGACTCGGGGCTCCTCTCCATCCCCGGTGACTGCTGCCACTTTGTCAAGCAACCAAGCCAAGATCGGCACATCCGGCCCATTTGCCCTTCGGGTGCGGAGCCCCTGACTATGACAAAGACCAAAAGTGCACAAGGCGGAGCCTCGATGACATCGGGGCCCCTCATTCAGAGGTTACCTTGCGTTTTCGGGCCGGCTGGCTTCAAACGCTTCCTCGTTATTCGCTCCACTAATGGCAGCATGTTGGCCAAGGGCAACATGATCCATCAGAGGAGAAGATTAGCTAGTGCAATTGGTAGAGAGCCGAAGGTAACCCGTTTCTCGGACGGGAGCCTTCTGGCGAATCCAGCGAGGCGGCCAAGATAAGTGCTCTTCAGACACTTGATAGCACCCCGGTGAGTGTGACGCCATGAACTTTGTGAAAGGAGTAGTTTATGCCAGGGAACTCGTGGACTACTCCATAGAAGATATCACTCTAAGAGCTGACTGACCACAGGGCCATCAAGGTCGAGCGTATGATGAGAAAACAGGGAGGGGCCTCGAGACCCACCCCTACACTTCGTCACGTTCGACTGTGACAAGCTCCCTAAGTCGGTGTGTGTCGGTTGGTACCGCTACCGCGTGAAGGCATTTGTGTCACTGCGGCGGAGGTGCTATTACCCGAAGTCTGTGTAAATTGCTCTAAGGCTGCACACGATAAGTTCCAATCATGTGTTGCCAAGTGTGTTAATTGTGGAGAGCCGCACGCCGATTCTTCGAAGCAATGTGGTGCATATCATCTTAATAAAGAAATCCTGGCCGTTCAGGCCCAGGATCGACTCTCATTCTGCGAGGCTAAGGACTTGTTCCTGGCGCACCCGGTTCTGCCTGGGACGTCTTATGCCTCAATGGTTAGAAAGACACCCTCTGCTCCTGGCCCATCCAGACCAAAAAGCACCATTGTTTCCGTGCCCATTCGGAGTCCTTCTGTGGGTTCTACTCAACTTGGGCGCTACCCTGGTAAAGCTGGCGGCTCAAAGAGTTCATACCCAGCTCCGGCTAAAACCAGGCTCCCATCCTTTCCCCAGCGTGACCGTTTCCCGTAAGGCGAAACGGCCACGCGCCTCCACCGAGTCGTTAGACTAACAGGAGGCAACACCCTTGTTGTTGGTCTCCAGGCCATCTTCTGGGGTTTCTAAAGCTGTCTCCCGAAAGGAGGACATCAACAAAGGAACTTCGGCTGCTTCGCCCACGCCTAGTGGTGGGCTGAGTGGCTCGGAGAAAGTGGATCCTCGAAAAGAAGGCCCCACGCCTCCGAAGCCGCAACGCCAGCCCAAGGTTTCGAGGCGGAAGGAGGAAAAGACTCGCATGGCGAGCACAACCTCCCTTAATAAGTCCTCGAAAGCGACAGCGCCTTCAGCTCTTTGTTCGACTAACAGAGCCCGGGGTTCTGCCTCTGGGAAGCGTACGGCCATTCCCATGAGGGTCTTCTATTTCCTCCAAGCTAGGCCTGGAGTGCATATTCCTTCAATGGAATTGCCGTGGACACCGGGCCAACTGGGAAGAGCTGCGGAGGCTCGTCTCGTCCCGTTCCCCGTTAGCTATCTTTCTGCAGGAGACCATGCTAGACGCGTGCCCCCTGCCCGCCCTGCTGGGGTATAAGGGTTTCGCGACCCCACCTCCACGAGATGGGGGCCGGGCTGGGCGATGCGCAGTTTACACCCGGCATGATGTCTCCGTTCTTCTTTTCCACTTTAGATACCTCCTTTCAGGCAGTGGCTGTGCAGCTTCACCTGGATAGGAGGTCTACTATTATTTCTGTGTACATTCCACCAACAGCTGACTTCGACTCAGGGGACTTCCGCTGCGTCGTGGCACAGTTGCAGAGGCCCTTTCTCTTGCTTGGAGATCTGAACGGCAGGCATCCTCTTTGGGGAGATTACTCAATAAATCCCAGGGGACAACAACTTGCCGATCTGATCAAAGAGCTTGAGATGGGTGTCCTAAATGTGGATGAGTTTCCGCATCACTGCCCGACACCCTCCTCATTTTCTTGCCTTGATCTATCTTTGTGCTCTTCGGATGCACAGCCTGATTTTGATTGGGGGGTGGTCGATGACCTCCATGGTAGTGATCACTTTCCCATTCAAATATCATTTTCAGGGCAACTGCCGCCTGAGAGCACACCTCAGTGGTACTTAGCACTGGCGCATTTGCTTGCATTTCAGGAAATGACTGAATTCTCCATCTCGGTCGAGGAGTTTAGGTCAGTAGATAAGGCCGTTGAGTTTGTCTCAGGCCACGGCGGGCCTGCCTACTATTCCCAGAACGTCTGTCCGTTTTGCACGCCGACCACTCCCATGCTGGTCGGTTGAGTGTGAGACGGCCCCCAAACAGAAGCGTTATGCCTACATGCGATATCAGCGCCGCCCGAACGATTTCACTGTCGCTGAATTTCGTCGGGCTAGGTTCCGGTATATTTCGACGCACGCCTGCCGCTCTTCTTGGCGGGCATACGTGTCTTCACTTAATGGGAAGACGCCTTTAGCAGACATGTGGAAGCGAGTCAAAAGGATTCGGGGCAAGTTCCCGCAGGGCCCCCCTCCCATTCTCAAAGAGAATGGGACCACAATCTCGGACCCCGCGTCCGTGGCGGAATCCTTCGCGACCGCTTTTTTAGCATTCTCTACCCAGGGTACTGCTCCGCCAGCATTCAATTTACATCGTCATGTCGCGGAAGGCCGCCGGCTAGACTTTAGCTCCAGAGGCGGAGAATCCTTCAACGACAAGTTTACTGTGAGTGAGTTTCGCTCCGCTCTCGCTTCGTGCGCGGACACCGCCCATGGTCCGGACGATATCCCGTACGCCATGCTTCGACACGTGGGTGAGCGAGGTATGGCCTTTCTGTTAGATTTGTTAAACAGTATCTGGGTGGAAGGTCTTCTCCCAGATTCCTGGCGAATCGCTACTGTGCTCGCCTTTCGCAAACCGGGGAGAGATCACTCTACTCCGACCGGTTTCCGCCCAATCTCTCTAACCTCTTGGGTGTCCAAGTTGATGGCGAAATTGGTAAATGTTAGACTAGCCTTTTTCCTGGACAGCGGATGCCATCTATCTTCTGCACAGTGCGGCTTCCGTAAGTTCTACTCCACGTCGGATGCTCTGCTCCGACTGGAAAATGCTGTCTGCGAGGCTTTCCTTCGTAGACATCACTACGCCACGGTGTTTTTCGATCTGGAGAAGGCCTATGATACCGCATGGCGATACGGTATCATGGAGACTCTCCACACGATGGGGGCGAGGGGACGCCTCCCAGTCTTTATATCTGAATTTTTGCGAGATCGTCGATTCTGCAGCAGGTGGGGGAGCTCTCTCCGGCCCAAAGGAGCAGGAAGAGGGTGTTCCGCAGGGAAGTGTCCTCAGTGTCACACTCTTTGGCTAAGCATCAACAGCATCACCTCGGTGCTGCCGGAAGATGTTCTCGCTACGCTCTACGTTGACGGCCTTTCGATCTCTTTTGGCGCGGCCCAGATGCCAACTCTGGAGCGTCGACTCCAATAGGCATTGAACCACGTCTCTCGCTATGCCGAAGCGCACAGTTTCGGTTTTCATTGCCCAAGACTAAGGTGGTGCACTTCTGCCGCCATCCACGGCTCCACCCCGACCCAGACTTGTTTCTTAATGGGGTATGCATGGAAGTGGTTGAATCGCACCGTTTCCTTGGTCTTGTATTTGACCGAAGCCTCACCTGGGAGGCTCATATTCGCAGCCTTAGGGTCTCTTGTACCTGCGCCATGGATATTCTCCGTTCCGTGACGTTCAGCGCTTGAGGTGCTGATAGGGCTACTGCCTTACTTTTTTACCAATCCTTTGTTCGTTCGAAGCTCGACTACGGATCCGAGTTTTATGCATCCGCAGCCGAGCGTTTATTGCGGAAGGTGGATTCGATCCACCACACCGGCCTTTCCCTTGCGACCCGTGCCTTCCGCACTTTTCCCATTGAGAGACTTGGTCGATGCTGGGGAGATGCTACTCGCTCTGCGCCGCGTGCAGTGCATCACTCGCCTTTACGCGCGAGCACGGCGCTTTCCTCAGTCGCCAACAGCTTTCATTGCATCCGCAACTGATCTCGACGGTGCCTATGCCGCCGAGAGACGCCAGTCAAACCCTAAGCCATTTGGGTTTAGGGTATGACTGGCGTCTCTCGAACTTTTTGGAACACACCTCGTGTCACGCTGGAACCGTGCCAGTGTATACGGATGGCTCCAAGTCCCAAGAGGGGGTCGGCTTCCACGCCGTGTTCCCTCTGTTTGAAGTCAGCGGGGCTCTGCCAGGCGCTGCGTCTGTCTTCACGGCCGAGTTGGTGGCAATACACCACTCGGTACGGGTGATTACGCGACGTGCCCGGTTCGGAGACCGGATTGTGATCTATAGCGACTCACAAAGTGCCCTGAGTGCTCTCGGGGCATTGGAATCTCGGCATTCCCTGGTTCGCGATATCCGTGACGCCACGGTTTTGGCGAGCCGGGCAGATGTCGAGATTATCTTCTGCTGGGTTCCTGGACATGTAAGAATTGTGGGGAATGAGGGCGCCAAAGAGTCCGCGAGGACTCTGCGACTGGACCAGCGTTTCGCTCTTCCTCACACCGACTACATGGCAGGAATACGGGCAGTTCTTCTGACTGCTTGGCAAAGAAGATGGGAGACGGTCGAAGGGAACTTAAAGTTGCGTGCCATTGCGCCGCGACTGTTCCCATGGACCTATCCCCCAATGCCGCGACGGCTTCAGGTCACTTTCTGTCGTCTCCGAATCAGACACATTCTTGTGACGCATCGCTCGCCTGCGCCCTATTGCGACGACTGCGTCGTCCCCCATACTGTTTGGCACATTCTTGTCGAATGTCCCAGTCTGGGTGATCTTCACGCACGTTACCTGTCCCGGTCCTGGGATGGGCGGGGTCGCTACCGCCTGTCCCTTGTACTCGGGACGAGTGTGTGCACATTGCCTGGTGTACTTGTTGCCTTCTTGGGGGAGGCCGGCCTTCTCCCTATTATTTAAGCAGTTTTTTTTTGTTTTTTTTCCCTTCAGGTTGCACGCTCCTGCGCCGGGGGGACCTCCCCTCGACGCACCAGCTTGCTTCCTTTCCTCCTTTTTGGGGTGTTTTTTTTTGTCTATTTAATTTTATTTTAAAGTAGCCTAGAACTAGGCCAGTTTTAATATGTCGACTAATGCCCAAGTAGGAAGTTGCCAGATGGGCTCTTAAAAAAAATTAAAATGTGCCATTGCACCGAGACTGTTCGTATGGACCTTCCCCTAATGCCATGCTGGCTTCAGGTCACTTTCTGTTATCTTCAAATTGGACACAGGATGCACTGCCATTTTATGGAGCGCTTCCTTGCACCTTACTGCGATGACTGCTTTGGCTCCCAGACCACTTGTCACATTCTTGTTGAATGTCCCAGTCTGGGTGATCTTCGCGCATGTTGCCTGTCCCGCTCCAGGATTGAGTGGCGTTGCTACCACTTGTTCCTTGTACTCAGGAGATTTGTGCACACAGACTTTGGGACTATCTGACTTTTGGGAACACTTTTATTTGTCTCTTTGTTGTTGCTCACATGTTCCTGCTCGGGAGGGGTACCTGCCCCCTGCCCCTGATGCTGGAATGTCCTCCCTCCTTCTGCTTTGTTTATTGGTTTTGTTTTGTTTTTGGTATTTGGAATTATTTTTATTTTAATGTAGCCTAGTATTGGGCTTCAAATTAATTGCAGCAGCTCATTCTCTTGTATACAGTCAGCAGATTGGAATTTAAGAAAAATCTGGCTACATACTATCTACATAGGTTTAATTCCCCCATCTTTACCAGTTTCCTTACAACTTTCTCCTCACATTTTCTGTTGGAGACACTCCCTCAGTTTTCACTTAGTTTCAAGTAAAAGTAGTTGCTGTGCTTCACCAGTATTAAAATCTTGAAGCAAGTCATTGTACTTTGGCAACTTAGTTGTAGAAAAGTAGAAGGCTATGGGGAGATTTTTTTTATTATTATTATACCTAGTTTTATTTTAATGAATAATTTATCAGCATCTGAGTTCATTCACTTGTAAATTTTGTAGCTTTTTATGCACATTTGTGACCTTTATAAATTATTTACCATGCCTCTTTTTCATCAATTCTGGTGAAATTAGTGAAATTTCTAGTCCTATCAGATTGGGGAGCCTGGTGTGCATTGTATTTTGATATTAGCACACCCAGGAAGAAAATTCTGGGATGTGGCTTCTCAGGACAATGCCCCCTATCTGATCTTTATCACTTTTTACAACAATAACTAGAAGATTTCATTTAAATATTCTTCCATCTCCGCATGTTAGTTTTTGTTTTGTGTTCATGTATATAGAGCAGGAAGAAGACCCATAGCAATTTCTGGCATGTATGTAAAAATGTAAAATCCAATTAAGTCTGGATAGAGACTACTGGCCTGTGAAGCTACACGCCTGAATTTTTGGTCTTGTTAAATGGCAGTAATGAGCAGGTCTGTCTTAGACCCTGCCTAGTCATGCCAGTAGTAGTGTACTTGTACTAGGTGGATTTAAAGTTCATAGACCAGGCATGATTTCTCAGGCTGCTATGCAATGGCTTTTACTTAAATCCTTACTTTTTGTTAGGACTACTAAAGTTGGTATATTTTTTTAATACCAAGCATATAATATGTGCAGCTGCATGCATAAGTATAGGCAAGGAACATTCTGTTCCTTGCACAGTATATTTTAATCATTTAGAACAAGAGATTATAATAAATAAATCCTGGTTTTGTATAAGAGTCAATCTTATGCAGGTGCAAAAGTATAAAGAAAAAGGATAGCTTTTATGTTTTAATGATTACTTAGACATTTTTCATAATAATTGACACTGGGAGTTTTTTTAAACAATTCTAGTGTCAACTAGAACATTCAAGAGGGATAGGTTAGCTGCTAATTTATATGCAAGATTTGCCATTTGTTGTCTCAAATTCAAATTCCCTAGAGATGTTTGGTCTAGGATGAAGACAGAAACAGGTGTAAGCAAATCTTGCAGCATGCAGCTTAAATATACTCACTGCAAACAGTAAAATGTTATTTACACCAGGAAGGATTTTATGGGTGTATCCCTAGAAGGAATCCTCTTGAAGAGTGCTGATAAAAGAGGCCTGTTTGGTATTCATTAAAGAACATCTGAAAGATAGCTAAGCTAAGGTAGATAAAATACCATGGTCGGATGAAACAAAAATGCAAGCTCTTTTGTAGAAATGTCAAATGGTACATATGACAGAGATCTGGCCAGGCCCTCATAGAAAAGAACACCATCTCTATTGTCAAACATGGAGGAGGTTCCATTATATTGTGGGAATGTTTCTCTGCTTCTGGCACTCCTGCATTAAAAGTGATATATGGGACCATCAATTCCAAAAACTATCTGCATACTTGATGAAAAAGTGAAGTAATTGGCAAGAAAACTTGGACTAGGAAGGCATTTCACCTTTCAACAAGACAATGATACCAAACATAGCAGCAAATGTAGTCAGAATTACCTAGCACAACACATTACTGTACTCGAGTGACATTTTCAAATCCAAGAATTCCAATCTATCAAACATCTGTAGAAGGAGTTGAAGAAGTGTATGCACAAGAGAGGCTCTTGCAGCATTGTTCAAATGGAAATGTTTGTTGGATAGAATAAAATCACTCCAGAAACTTGCACAAATCATGTACTATCTTTATAAGAAATGCCTTATGGCTATGATTGGGGCTAAAGGGGATCATACCTAATATTAAATTCATGTTGCCATTAATTATGCTTTTCCTGTTTTCCGATAAATATATCTTTATCATTGTTACACACAATTTTATTTTAGCATTTTGTATTGATATGTATGTACAGTGGTGTATGAAGCTTAGGTAATACCATACAAATTATGCAAGATTATGCAAGTTAAGTCTAAGCGCCCAAATACTTTTAAAATATAAATCATAGAGGTATTGCCTATTCTTATGCACTCATATATGTTAGATTTAGGACCTTGTCTAATATGGTAGTTAATCTGCATCATTGTATGAAGTGGTGGTATGTGCGAAATGTGAGAAGTACACAAAACACCATAGAAAGAAAAAGCGAAGTGGATTCATAGTACTTTTGTCTTTATTTACAGACTTAAAAAAGACAAAAGCACTCAGTATCCACTTTTCATTTTTTCATGTAGGGTGTTTTGCATAATTGAATCGCATACTACTCTATGAGCTCTTTATCATTGTTAGGGGTTTATCTGATATGAGAAAGAGTGGAGTACTAGTCAATTTATACTTAATATAGCAATTTGAAGCCTACTTGACACTATATCAGCCACACCCAGGAATGCTTCTCCAAGCAATAAGGTGGCTGCATCCAATAGACCAATCTCTGCCCTAAAAAGAACTGTTCTAATCAGCTATTTTAACATTCACTCCTGCCATCACAGTACACTATTATTTTCATCCATCCAGTTGGTGAAAATGATCCTGTGTCCTATGATTACTAGCATGAATGTTAAAATAGCCAATTGAAGCAAGTCTTTTTTAATACTGTTAGATTGGTCTATCAGATGAAGCCACTTGCTGGTATGGATCAGGAGCATCACCCAGGTGTGCCTGTGCAGTGTCAAAGAGGCTTATCATTTCTACAGTAAATACATTCCATAGCTGCACTACTTTTGAGTTTAATTTTAAAATAATTGTCATGTTTAAAACAGGAAGATTGGACTTGCTTGCTCTATGTGGGACAAACAAGAAAGGAACATGAAGTTAGGTGGAATGGAGCGTGGATCAGGGTAGTAAGTAGCATGTGACTGCCTTTGATTGAGGAGTAGCATGTTTCAATGGTCGGCTATGAATGTGTCAGCTTGAGCATTATTCAGATGTTGCTGAGATTTGAAAGAGTACAAATCCTTGCCAATAATGTATGAGCCATATAATAATAGAAGTGAAAGTGAGAAAGAGAGGTTCTGAAATGGCGTGAGATGACTGGTGGAGGAACTTAGGAAGAGGTATCCCTTGATGGTTGTAGGAGATCTGAATGGAAGGATAAGTGACAGGGTGAACATCACTATTTAACACCTCCCCCCTTCCCTCCCTATAAGGACTGACCCCTGGTTTCTTTTGGCTTGCCAATAATTGTTATTCTAATCTTTATGTGCATTTCATTATCTGGTCGAGGCATCTTGTCCATGATATGAGGGATGCATGGTGCTACTTAATACATCCTGCATTTACATTTTGAGAGTATTGCCAAACTCATCTCCTATTTTGGGTTTCTTTACCAACAAAATGTTTAAAATATGAATATACTATCATTCCTTCTATTCTCTAAGATAAATGTTAGTTTTTCATATTTTTTTGATTCAGTGAAAGATTTCCAATAACCATTTTTGGTATCACCACATGAAGTGAGTATTTTGAATTACCTCTAACATTTTTAAAGACTGTCCTTTCAAAAATACTGGTAAAGATACTCCTTTTGGCCAGAAGAAAAAAAAGTTACATAGAAAAATGTGTGTAAAGTTGAAACCAGATTCTAGTCTAAAGAGAAATATCTAAATATCCTGATTTAATGTGTTTCTATTCACACAGTGAAGCAATCTCAGATGCAACTAAGTGGGCCCAAGAATATAATCCTCAGGAAGACACTGAATTGGCTAAAACTGCTAATGAACTTCTTGGTACTGTTGATGATCCAAAGTTTTCTAATACAGAGGTGTGTTTTTTTTCTTAGATTACAAAGAATAAGTTACTTTCCTGTATATTACTGCAGTCTTTGTACTTTTAAGCTAGATATTAAATTTAGTTACATTTCCATATGTATACATTTTCCTTAAGTTAGGAGAGTTAGGAAATGAAGCTTTAAAATATGATCAATGAACTTTTTCCATCCATATTTCTTGATAAATTGACTTTTTCATGTGAGTTTTCTTGCTACTTCCTGATTGAGACATCTTTGTCTTGATTTATATTTTCTAATTATAAGCATTAAGAACTGTTTTATTGATTACATATTTTCACACTAATATTTTCCTGCTAGTAGGGGCACATTTTTTTTATTATGGAGCAAAAATTGTGGATAGAGTTAGACTTAAAGCCCCTTTGTAATTTTTTGCAGTTTATGAAGTATATTCACAGTCTTGGTCAGATTCCACGGCTAAACAATGCTGAGATGTGGCAGAATGAGTTTATTGAGGGTGCTGCAATGAATCCCGCTGATTCTTGGGGTTCAGAGTTCTTACGGGAGGTTGCTGATCCGGGCTTAATGCCATTAACAAAGCAGGAAGAATGGAGTCAGGAATTTCTGCAAACACAAAAGAATGGTAAGGCAAAATCTGCTAGTGGGTTCACAGCAACTTGTGCCCTTCGAGCTACTCGTCAGATGATCACTATGAAAAAAAGAAGCTCTGATATGGGTTCCATTTTGTTCATCTCAGAACTGTGAACAATTAAGTGGCTCCAGTTGAAGCAGTCAATGGAGTGTTTGAATTTCTCTTGGTACTGATTTATTGGGTTATAGTAAACCCAACTACTTGTTTCCTTCCCCCTCCCTCCTTCCCAAAGGTCTCATTTTTAGCTATTTTGACCTAACTGCACAAAAATGAACAGTGACATGATGCTTAGAGAGCAAAGTAAAGGGAAAAATTATGCATAAGAATAACACCATGGACTCGAATGAGAGACCAGGCCTCCTTCCCACAAATGCTTCAGGTCATCCCATTTGCTGTTTCATGGTGATTTCCCCTAGTTGGTGGCTACTTCAGATGACTCTAATCTAACCGCAGGGACATTGGACGACGTGACGGTGGACACTGAGGCGATGAGCGCCAAGGAGAGGGAAGACTTTTGGGATAGACTCCAACAGGACTGGAACCGCGCTGCTCAACATGACACAGACGCTTATTCATGGCTCTCCGACTTCGAGGCCAACTACGGCGAGCCCTTCAAGGTATGGGGTGGGAATGGTGTCACTCGGGGAAAGAGACCCTTGTCCCCGGTAGAAAGTGAGTAGTGACTAGGACTTGCTCATCTAACTATGCATCATCAGCTCACAAGGTTGTTTCAATCTGTCATACAGCTGCCATTGGCACACAAAATCCTCATAGACCACATTGTACCAATTTATTTCGGCCCCACCTCCCAAAGAGAGATCTACTTCCTTTGTGGAATGGTAGCAAGTTTGAACATGGGGTTCCTAAGCCCATTTGAGGTTGGAGTGTTGGGAGAGTTTATATGCCTTCACAATCCTCGGCATTCCATGTAGTCTCTCCTTTAAGCCAATGGCTCTGTATCTTTCATACATTTTCATTTCCTTTAATCTGACCCCTCTCCAACTTTGTGATTGGGATGCCCACATTGGTTTTTCCAGGCACTGTATCTCCCCTGCATTTTGCTTTACCCTAACTTCTCCACTTTCTTTTTAAACCTCTTCTGGCTAAGATGCCTCATGTCTTTCAGGCCCATGCACATCCGGGTTCCTTTGCTTCATAGTTATAACTAAATCCACCCCCCTCTACAATTCAACAAAATGTTTTCCTTTCGCCTTGAACCACCACCCCCACCCCTCTCATACATTCACTAAGCTCTTTTACTTTCTCTATGCAGTTGGCATATCAAGGGTTAGCCTCTTTCATGCCTAGACGTGCTCTTCATCCATACCAATGAAGTGACTTGATCCAATAGAATAATAAACAGTTGTTAAAGAAGTATCACTTTGCTATTTACTTGTCATCGCAGGATATGTCCTCTTTCACCCATTTGTGGGTTGAGTATGAAGGAAGCTAACCATTGCTATATTAACTGCATATCACAGCTGCTTAGATTGCAGTTTACCTTCTATATTCTTTCCACAACCCCCCCATTTCACACGTCTCTTCTGCAGTTAGTGCACAATATGTGCAAACACCTAGTGCCGACCATTTCTAATCTACCGTTCAGGGACAAAGCCTCTAATCTCTAACACACTTTCAGTTTTACGCTTAACACTTTCATCCCCTTTGCCTGCAAAAACCTTCAAGCACTATTTTTCCCCCTTCTCCATGCTTCTACTTTCGGAACGCTCTATTCCCGGGTACATGGAGGCAAGAGGATGCCCCCCTATCTTTCTGAGTTCTTACGAGTTAGTCATCTATGCATAAAGGTGGTAAGGAGCCTCTCCTGTCCTCGGTCAGGGTAAGAGGTAGGAGTACCACAGGGAAGCGTCCTCATGTCACTTTGCCATGACCAACAGTATCACTTTGGTGTTAATGGAATGTTCTAGCTGCATATTATGTAGATGACCTTTCAATCGTTTTTGGTGTGGTTCAGATGCGTACATTGGAGCGCCAACTGCGACAGGCTCTGAACCGCGCCTCCCCCGTTATGCTGGTGCCCACGGGTGTGTTTTCTTTATTCAAGACCGAAGGTGGTGTACTTATGATGCCGAAATAAGCATCACCGAAATCCAGACATGGAAGAGGTGGATTTGCATGGTATCTTGTCTTTGTTTGACCTGGAATGCAAGTTCCCTTGGAAGCGGTGGATTTGCATGGTATCTTGTCTTTGTTTGACCTGGAATGCAAGTTCCCTTGGAAACGGTGGATTTGCATAGTTTCCTTGACCTTGCTTAACCTCGAATGACCCCGTAAGGGGCGCGGCGATTTGCCTTCCTGGCCGCCGTGCTGGCGAGACTCAGCGCCCCGTCCGACCCCAGCTTAGCCTCTTCTTATTCTTCTTTCTGACAGCCCCTCCATGAGGATCATCTTGTCGTGGTGGAGGGGCTTGCGTACTCGAATGATGCAGTGGGCTATGTCAGTGAAGACTGATCGAGATGGTCACTACTTCCCATCAATCGGTCTTCAGGGGTCCAACCTTGCTGAACAGGCCACTGTAGAAGAGTCAGACTAACCATCCTCACACCCTCGTGTTGAGTACCACTGTACGGGTTGCCGATTTGTTCGCCGGAGGTATCGCCATAGGCCGTACTCGTTCTGGAGCTGATAGCTGCCCACAGCTTGGGTCTTAGCCTAGCCATCCTCAAACTTCCATTCATGCCCCTGCACTGTTTTTAAAACGACAGATGTAGCGTGGGGGAGGGCTACCCCGAGGACGGTATAAAGCGCCTTGTCTGGGGCAGCTGCAGTAACGTCCACTTCCCCAGGGTACATGTTCTTATTAACACAAATATATATGGGTAAAAACAATAAAAACTTTGCCCAGAGGCCGCAGGCTTCTGGTCCCCGTGCCGTCAATGATCGTGTTCTCCGTAGACTCGATCCTTTTGGTTCTGAGGTCGAAGATGACTTTGACTATGGAAAATTTGTACCACTGAAATCAGATAACGATAAGCCATTGAGTAAGGCTGATATTTTCAACGTTTATGAAGACTTCGTTGCTAAATGTGGCGAACCAGCCCAAATGTGGCCTAGAAATGATGGCTGTCTGGTAGTGGAATCGACTTCGTTTGAACAACACCAAAAAATCAAAACAGTCTATTATCTAGCTTCACTAAATATCTCCTCTTCAGCTCACCCTACCTTTAATACCTGCAAGGGGGTTATCAGGTGAGGGACCGACTTGTTGATAAACTGACTCCCCAGAAAGTAATCAGAGCATACTGCGTCACCCGCAATGTTAATAACACCAGAGTTCCTTCGGCTACCATTATACTAGCCTTCAATCGGTTGGAACCTCCTAAAAAAATCAAGGCTGGCTACTTGTGTATCCCCGTGAAGCCCTACGTTGAGAATCCCCGTAGGTGCTTCCATTGCCAACATTTTGGGCATGTCAGCAAATACTGCAGACAGATGAGGTTATGTATCAATTGTTCTTCCGACTTCCATGGAACACCATGCTCATGTCCTCCTTGTTCAGCCTGCTCTAACCAATGTACCTTTTTCTTATATGAGAGAGAGAGGTTATTGCTCTCCAAAATAAATACTAGAAGGAGAGCAAAAGAACTAGACATCCAACCAGGAGTAAGTTTGTGGTCAACCAGTGGCAGAGGACATGGGATGAACTCCCCCCAACCAAACTGCATACCTTCAAACAGTCAGTTCGCCCTTGGTCACCCACTACTAGAACCCGTAGTCAGGATGTTATCCTATGCCGGCTGAGAATTGGGCATTGTCGCCTAGCACATGGCTTTCTAATGGAAAGCCTTCAACAGCCTCCAATGTGCACTCACTGTGGAGTACCAATGTCCGTACTCCACCTATTCACCGAATGCACACGCTTCCAAACCCTAAGGCAAAGACTTTTCCCTTTTATTTGCCAAGGGATGCATTCTCAGCAGGCTCTGAGAAGTATCCTTTCTGAGCACGAGAACACCCTTAATATGAACGAAGTGCTAAAATTTTTATCAGAAGTGAATCTACTAAAGGAAATTTAGTATTTTATCATTTTTAGAATGAGATAGACGTCTTATTACTTTATTTTGATTTGACTATATTTTAGAGACATTTATTTTTCTATGATTTAACTCGCTTTTAGTTTCTACAGTTTTACTCGCTTTTATTCTAGATTTGTAACCATAGTCTGTTTTTTAATAAATATTTGAAATTTTAACAAACCCTTTTTGAAAATGGCTACAAGTTTGTTCACTTGGACCTACGCAGCATTCGCCTTTTATGTACCATTCATTCATTCCTTCTGGCAGCCTGCATTTTTACCCTACTTCCTCACTCTCCCTACAACCTCTCCCACAACTTTCTCTGGTCAGCCTCGAATTTCACAGGGTAGATGCCGACCAGCTTTCTCTCACTCAACTATCCTGGATCGGAGCTGAAGGGGGAGGGGACTGCCCCCTCACCCCTGAGCTCCTGTCTTGGGTGGTGGGCTTTTAACAACCTGCTTCATCCCAACCCACACCTTCCTCACATACCCCTTTCTCTGTCCTTTCAATCTCTATTGATTTTACGCCCAGCCCAAGGTGGAGCTGCCATGCCGAAGGGCCACTGGGCGGAAAGGTGTGGTCTAAATGGTGGCAGCTGGTTCTGCCGGCCCCGTGTTCACCCCTTGCAGAGCGGGCTACTGCTAGGGGGGGGGGGTGATTAGCGTTTGCTTCCCGTATAACTAATAGGGTCCCGATGCCCGATAATGAGAATTTAAAAAAAATAAAACACTTCCCTTCACCATTGACGGAGCCGCCTTCAGGCAGCTCCACTGAAAAAATGGAGGTACTACCCCTGTGCTCTCGCAGGAAACCCTCCAGAACTATTCAACCGGAAAGGAGGCTTACTCCTCTCTTTTGCTCATGGGTTTAGGGGACTCCCCCTCACCCCTTTCCTTCTCTGGAGGTGCCCTCGGGTGCCTCCCTCTTTCCAGCTGCAGTACCCCCCCTTTAATTTCCAAGGGGACTGCCAAGAAAGGCAGGCGGCCCATAATTGACAGCTCCTGGTGAGAGCGGCACGATAGGGCCAACAGCTTTAGGGGGAGGAGGGAATACAGGGCCCGTCGGACTCTTCCCTCCAAAGACCTGCAGACTCGAATTTTGAGCTTAGAGGGGAGGGGGGCACTGTACGTGCCCCCCTCTCTTACCCAACCAAAGACAATGTAACCAATGGGACCTGTGATGTCCGGGGGGGATGGCCACATGGACCCCCCCCCCACCCCACCCGAGGTGTACATGGTCCCTGAGGCAACCCAGCCTCAGACGGTAGGATCTCCCTATGGAACGAACCTGAGCTCAGTGCCAAGCACCGAACCCGAGTTCGCCCCTGTTCAAGGTCCTCCTCAGAGAGCTGGGTAGCCAAGACTTTACAAGGAGAGGAGGGATCTCCATCTCCTGCTGGTGCCCCTGCGGCAGCCAAGACCTTCTTGATCTCAGAAGGATCTTGCCGAGGCCGTTATATCTGGCCTTGGGGCTCCTGCAAGCAGAGGAGAGAAGAGGGTTCATTCCCCACCCTCCTCTCCTAAAAAGACGGGGACTCCTCTTTCGACCAAGCCAAGATCGTCACGTCCGTCCCCGTTGCTCTCCCTGGTGGGGACTCTCAGACGAAGACCAGAACTGCGCAGAGCGGAGCCTCGATTACGTCGGAGCCCATCATTTAGAGGCTACCTGGCGTTTTCGAGCCTGCTGGCTTCAAACGCTTCCTTGTAATTCACTCCACCGATGGCAGCATGTTGGCTAAGGGAGGCGGAACCCCCCCACCCCCCCCACCCCCGACGCCGGAGCTTGCTTCCTGCTCGTTGCCTTTTTCCTTTTTTTATTTTTAGTGTTGGTTTATTTATTTTTTGTTTTTTAATCTTATTTTAAAGATACCTTTTATTAGGCAGTTTTTAATACTGCGACTAATGCCCAAGTAAGCAGTCGCCAGATGAGCTCTTAAAATTAAAAAAACATTTTTGGCATGGCACCATGCTGGGCGTGACCGCTGTCTACCCTCCCGGGGTATAAGGGTTTTGCGACCCCACCACCATGGGATGGGGGCCGGGCGGAAAGATGCGCGATTTACACCGGTCATGATGACTCCTTTCTTCTGTTCGCTTTAGATAGCTTAGTTCAGCCAGTAGCTTTGCAGCTGCACCTTGATAGGAGGTATACTGTTATTTCTGTGTACATTCCACTGTCAGCCGACATCGAAACGGGGGACTTCCCCCGCGTCGTGGCATGGTTGCCGAGGCCCTATCTCTTGCTCGGAGAGCTGAACGGTAGACACCCCCTCTGATGAGACTACTTGATTAATCTCAAGGGTCAAGTCCTTGACGACCTGATCGACGAGCTGGAGATAGGTGTCTTAAATGTGGATGAGTTTATGCATCACTGCCTGAGAACCACTTCATTTTCCTGTCTCGATCTATCTTTGTGCTCTCCGGATGCACAGCCTGATTTTGGGTGGGGGTAGTCGAGGACCTCCATGGTAGTGATCACTTTCCCATTCAAATATCATTTTCTGGGTCGCTGCCGCCCGAGAGCCCGCCCCGGTGGTGCTTGGCGCGGGCGCGGTGGTCTGCAATTCAGGAAATGACTGAATTCTCTATGTAAGTCGAGGAGTTTAGGTCGGTAGATGAGGCCGTTGAGTTCTTCCCTGGCAACCTCATCTCCGTGGGCCTAACTAGTTTTGCACGCCGAGCACTCACATGAGGTCAGCAGAGTGTGAGATGGCCCTCAAACAGAAGCGTCATTCCGCCATGCCCTATAAGCGCCGCCCGAACCATTTAAATGTCGGTGAATTTCGTCGAGTTAGCGCTAGGTTCCGGTATATTTCAAGCACGCCCGCCGCTCATCTTGGCTTTACATACGTGTCTTCACTTAACCGGAAGACCCCTCTAGCAAAGATGTAGAAGCGAGTCAAAAGGATTCAGGGTAAGTTCTCCTGGAGAATGGGACCGCAATCTCGGACCCTGCGTCCGCTTTCTCCGCATTCTCTAGCCGGGATGTTGCTCCGCCAGCATTCAATGCGCCTCGTGATGTCGCGGAAGGCCGCCGACTGGACTTTACCTCGAGAGGTGGAGAACCCTTCAACGACAACGCCCCTGGCCCAGACGATGTCCCGTACTCCATGCTTCGACACCTGTGTAAGCGAAGCATGTCCTTTCTGTTAGATTTGTTCAAAAGGATCTGGCTAGTGGGTATCCTCCCAGATTCCTAGCGAAATTGGTAAATGTTAGTTAATTATTCTTTTTAACGTCATTTCAGTCTTGCTTCTACGAGGTAAGACGTGTAACGCTGGATTGCTATTTCCCTCTATTCAGAGCCATCTTTCTCCTCAGATTATGCTTTGTCAAATATTAGATTAGCCTTTTTTATCGACAGCGGATGCCATCTGTCTTCCGCACAGTGCGGCTTCCGCAAGTTCCGCTCCACGTCGGATGCTCTGCTCGGACAGGTAAATACCGTCTGCGAGGCCTTCCTTCGTTGATAGCACTACCCCACGGTGTTTTTCTATCTGGATAATGCCTAAGATACCGCATGGCGATACAGTCATTGAGACTCTCCACACGATGGGGTCGAGGGGACGCCTCACAATCTATATATCGGAATTTTTGAGAGATCGTCGATTCCGCTTATGTGTGGGGAAAGCCCTCTCCGGCCCAATAGAGCAGGAAAATGGTGTCCCGCTGGGAAGTGTCCTCAGTGTCGCACTCTTTGCCCTGAGAATCAAAGACATCACCTCGGTGCTGCCAGAAGATGTTCTCGCTACGCTCTACGTGGACCACCTTTCGATCTCTTTTGGCGCGGCCCAGATGCCAACTCTGGCGCGTCGACTCCAACAGACATTGAACCGCGTCTCTCGCCATGCACAGGTTTATGTTTTCCTTGGCCAAGAAGGTGGTGCACTTCTGCCACCATCCATAGCTCCACCCTGACCCAGACTTGTTTCTTTTGGGGTATGCCTGGAAGTGATTGAATCGCACCGTTTACTTGTCTTGTATTTGACCGACGCCTCACCTGAGAGGCTCATATTCGCAGTCTTAGGAGACCCTTGTCCCGCGCCATGGATATTCTTCGTTCCGTGACGTTCAGCGCTTGGGGCGCTGATAGGGCTTTACTTTTATATCGATCCTTTGTTCGTTCGAAGCTCGAAAACGGATGCGAGTTTTATCCATCCACAGCTGAGCATGTATTGGAGAAAGTGGACTCGAGCCTACTTGTCGATGTTGGGGAGATGCCACTCGGTCTACGACGTGCATAGTACATTATTCGCCTGTGTGTCGCCAACAGTTCTCACTGCATCTGCAGCTGATTTCGACGGTGCCTATGCCGCCGAAAGACGCCAGTCATACCCTAAGCCCTTTGGGTTTAAGGTTCCTTCGAGAGCTATGTATAGCTCTCGGGCCGGTGGCGCCCCTGGTTCTGCCCAGGAGGCCACCCTGGAGGGTACCACCTTTGGCTATTTGTCGCCACGCCTCTGCTGCCAAAGCTTGTACCACGCCGGGAGTATTGCATTCGACCTTTTTGTAGCACACCTCGTCTCACGCTGGAACCGTGCCAGTGTATACGGATGGCTCCAAGTCCCAAGAGTGGGTTGGCTTCCACGCCGTATCCCCCTCTGTTTGAAATGAGCCGGACTTTGCCAGGCGCTGCGTCTGTCTTCACGGCCGAGCTGGTGGCAATACACCACTCGGTACGGGAGATTACACGACGTGCCCGGTTCGGAGACCAGATTGTGATTTATAGTGACTCACAAAGCCCCCTGAGTGCTCTCGGGGCATTGGAATCTTGGCATCCCCTGTTTCGCGATATCCGTGATGCCACGGTTTTGGCAAACCGGGCGGATGTCGAGACTATCTTATGCTGGGTTCCTGGACTTGTAGGAATTGCAGGGAATGAGCGCACAGGTTTCGGTTTTCTTTGGCCCTAACTAAGGTGGTGCACTTTTGCCGCTATCCACGGCTCCATCCTGAGCCAAACTTATTTCTAAATGAAGTGCACCTGGAAGTGCTGAACTCTCACCGTTTCCTTGGTCTTGTATTTGACCGACGCCTCACCTGGGAGGCTTATTCGCAGCCTTAGGAGACCCTTGTACCTGTGGCATGGATTTTCTTCGTTCCGTGACGTTCAGCGCTTGGGTCGATGGTATGGCTACTGCCTTACTTTTTTATTGATCCTTTTTTCGTTCGAAGCTCGACTACGGATGCGACTTTTATACATCCGCAGCCAAGCGTGTATTGCGGAAGGTGGATTCGATCCACCACACCGGCCTTCGCCTGGTGACCGGTGCCTTCCGCACTTTTCCCATTGAGACCCTACTCGTCGATGCTGGGTAGCTGCCACTCGCTTTGCGCGAGTCCGGCGCCTCACTCAGTCGTCAACAGCTCTCACTGCATCCGCAGCTGATCTCGTCGGTGCCTATGCCGCCGAACGACGCCAGTTATACCCTAAGCCCTTTGGGTTTAGGGCGAGGAAACTCCTTCGATGCCACCTGGTTTTTCACTTAAACTAAACTAACTAAACTCCTTCGAGAGCTAGGTATAGCTCTAGGGCCGGTGGCGCCCTTGGTTCTGCCCAGGACGCCACCCTGAAGGGTACCACCTTTGGCTATTTGTCGCCACACGTTCGACCTTTTTGTAGCACACTTCGTGTCACGCTGGGATCGTGCCAGTGTATACGGATGACTCCAAGTCACTAGAGGGGGTCGGTTTCCACCCCGTTTTCCCTCAGTTTGATCTCAACGGGGCTCTGCCAGGTGCTGCGTCTTTCATCACGTCCGAGCTGAAGGTAATACACCTCTCGGTATGGGAGATTACTCGACGTGCCCGGTTCGGAGACCAGATTGTCATTTATAGCAACTCACAAAGCGCGCTGAGGGCCCTCGGTGCATTGGAATCTCTGCATCCTCTGGTTCGCGAGGACTGGACGACCACACCAGCGTTTCGCTCTTCCTCACACTGATTACATGGCAGGAATACAGGCAGCTCTTCAGACTGTTTGGCAAAGAAGATGGGGAGACAGTCGAGGGGAACTTCAAGTTGCGTGCCATTGCGCTGCGACTGTTCCCATGGACCTACCCCATAAGGCCGCCACGCCTTCAGGTTGCTTTCTGTCGTCTCCGAATTGAACACTCGTGGGACGAACCGCCATTTGATGGAGCGTTATCCTGCGCCCTACTGTGAAGACTGCGTTGTCCCCCAGACTGTTCGGCACATTCTTGTCGAATGTCCCAGTCTAGGTGATCTTCGCGCACGTTACCTCCCGGTACCGGGATGGGCGGGGTCGTTACCGCCTGTCGCTTGTACTCGGGTCGAGTCCGTGCACCATGACTGGTGGACTTGTTGACTTTTGGGGGGGAGGCCGGCCTTCTCCCTTGTATTTAACTTGTTTTTTTGTTATTGTCGTTTGTTTTTTGTTTTTTTGTAGGTCGCAGGCTCCTGCGCCGTGGGGAGAGGGGACCTCCCCCCGCTGCCGGAGCTTGCTCCCTGATTGTTATTCCCTTTTTATTGTTGTTTCTGTTGAAATTTTTATTTTAAAGTAGCCTAGAACTGGGCTGTTTGTTTGCGGCGACTTATGTCCAAGTGGGCAGTCGCCAGATAGCCCCTTGAAAAAAAAAAAAATCTTGTTAAATGTTCCAGTCTGGGTGATCTTCGCGCACGTTACCTGCCCCGGTTCCGGGACGAGCGAGGTCGCTACCGCTTGTCCCTTGTACTTGGGGTGGTTCGTGCACACTTACTTGTGGGCTTTACGAATTTTTGGAGGATACCGGTCTCCTCCCCTTTATTTCACTGGGTTGTTTGTTTTTGTAGATTGCATATTCCTGCGCCGGGGGGAGGTGGTCCTACCCCCGACACCGGAGCGTGCCTCCTTGTTTTTTTTTCTTATTTTTTTTAGCTCTTGTCCTTTTTATGGTTATTTGTTTTCTAGTTGTTTTAGTTACTTGTTTCTTAATATAAACCTAGTAGTAAGCTGTGTCGTGTTGGCGACTTATCCCCAATCAGGAAAAACTTCGAATGGACATATTTGCCCACTTCTCTAGACTATCGATGTGACTTTTAATTGTCTCTATCCAGGTATTAATGATGAAATCCAATATAGGCTACGTTGCGCCAACTCTGCGTTTGGTAAATTACGAAAGCGCATTTTTGACGACCGAGACCTACGTCTAGAAACGAAAGTTTACAAGGCCATAGATTTTCCCTCACTATTATATGGATCAGAAACCTGGACTATTTAGTGTCGAAATATCAAAGCCCTGGAAAGATTTCACCAACGTTCCTTGCACAGTATATTGAAATTAACCTGGGAAAACCGTCGCACCAACCTGAGTGTACTGGACGAAGTAAACAGTACAAGTATTGAATCCATCATAATAAAAAATCAGTTGAGATGGTCTGGCCATGTGATCAGAATGCCGAACTTACGTCTACCAAAGCAGATATTTTACTCAGTCCTCAACTTGAGAGATAGAAGGAAAGGTAGAAAAAAGAAAAGGTGTACTCTCTCAAAGACAACCGAAAAGTATGTCGGATGGAGTCCCCAGACAGAAACACATAGAGATGGATGCTGAAGAGCGGAGTTGAAACGTATGAATCAAATCGAAGGCAACACCTGGAAGTCCGCAGAGCTACTAGATTAGCCCATCGAGATCGTCCACGTCAACCTCACCCATCTGTTAATGCATGTCTCGACTGTGAAAAAATCTGTGGTGCTAGAATCGGACTGATAAGCCACATCGAAAATAGAACCCCTGGCACAATCTATTCTCGTCCATGAGTGATGCCATGATGATGATGATCCATAACTCAGTGCTTAAGGTTGATTCGATCCTCCACACTGGTTTCTCCTCGGTAACTGGTGCCTTCCGCATTTCTCCTCTAGAGATCCACCTTGATGCAGAGGAGATGTCATTTGCTTTACCTCATGCACAGTGCACTATACGCTTGTAAACTTGTCAGTGTCTCCTTCAGCAGTCACCAACCACTCCCATTTCGTCCGCAGCCAACCTCGACAGTGCCTATGCCTAGGGATTGTTGAAAATGAACTTGTCAGTCCGCAAGAACTGGGTGACTGAACCAGCGTTTCACTTCCCCACTCTGCCTACATCAAGTAGAATCATGTCAACCTTTCGGGCTGCTGCATGGCAAAGAAGATGGCAGATGGCCGATGGGAATCTAAAGTTGTGTGCCATTGTGCCCTGCCTTTTACCTTTGACCTATCCCTATCCCTACTCCACCAATGCCTTCATTTAAAGGCATTTTCTGTCTCCTCCAAATCGGAAAAATTCGCGGGACGCAGTGTCATTTGATAAAGCGCTCCTCTGAACCTCACCGTTGTGATTGCTTGGTCCTAAATTCCTCTCACACTCAAACACCAATACCAAGTTATTAGTATACTCGATACATTGATCTCACACCTCTCTCCTTCATTCCCATACATAGTTCTAGTATTCCATCCATAAAGATATTAAACAGCCATGGCGATATCACACAACCTTGTCTTGCACTCCCACATATGTCAAACCACTCACTCTGGCTATCGTTCACTTTAACGCATCACACCATCCAATAATTTATTACTAACTCTATACATTCTTAGCATCTGTCATAGTGCTTCTCCACACAATCATAAGCTTTCTCGAGAGCCATCAACCAATTCATCATTTAGCTTCCTCTGTCGTATTCTAGCACTCGCGCACAACCCTTCAAACCCTACTACCACTTAAATTTTGTCCACATTTGCTCTATCTCCATGCTCGCACTTATTTCTTCTACTCTCTAATAACCTTTCACTTCTGATTCTCCTTTTCTTCCAACCTTCCTCTACTGATTATCCCTTCCTTTCCACCTTCCGCTTTTGATTCTCCCTTCCTTTCCACCTTCCTCTTCTGATTCTTCCTTCTTTTCCACCTTCCTCTTCTGATTCTCCCTTCTTTTCCACCTTGCTGAAATCTTTTCATCCATCTACCAACCAATTTAACCATATACAGCAAAACCATGCGATCAGATAATCCCTGTACCCCCTACCTCTTACAGTTTTCACATCAATACATCCCACGCCATATTCTTTCTTACTAGGCATATATCATTCATACTCTGAAGTTCTCCCCTTCTCCCCTACACATCCTTAGGTTGAAAGGATGTGTACCCAAAACTCCAGTTTCCTCCTCTTATTCTCACCTATTCGTCCATTCATACATCCTACAACCATCAGCAGATATCCATTACTAATTTCATCCAGTCGTCCCAAGTCATTCCAGAGCCTCAGCTTCACTTCTATCATTACAGGGTGGATACATTTCAAACACGCACAGTTTCACCCTTGCAAATCTCCACTTCTCCCACATAATTTCCTAAGCTCGCACATTTATGCCCAACCATTGCTTCATGTGACTCATCACTCATAAGCACTGCTACGTCTTCTACCTTTGCCTCCTTGATCGTGGCCCATTCACTCAATCCCACAAAAAATCTTCATTCTCATTCCTGTTTGTTTCACATTGAGCAAACATCTGCAATTCCCTGTGTGGAAGACATTGACTCCCATTCCCTTCTTCGACACATAATGTATACATATCACATTCCACACACCCACTCGAGTCGCACTTTGACATGGATTAATCCTCCTGACAGGATGGGCAGGACTGCCCAGCCTTTACCGTCATTGTGCGTCGAGCCCCTAGGATAAAGCCTTCAGGGGCATGGTGTCTCAGGATAGCAGCTTCCCTATCCGAGCTTTGTTGCCTTTTACAAAACAGATTGGAGGATGGTATGGGTGGTCTTCCTGCATCACATTCTTAAGAATAATATAGGTCGCTTTGCATTGCTATGTTGTTTTCAGTTTAATCTCACCTAGCATTAGGCTATAAGATGATTACAGCGACTTATGCCCTAGTAGGCAGTCGCCAAATGAAGCCATTTTCTGTCATTTAACTCTTGTGTGCTTTCAAATTTTCTTGATTTGCCTCCCTGAGGAAAGTCTATTTGCGATTTGTCCTTAATTGTGGTTCTTGATTGACAGGACTATACATTCAAGGACAACAATCCTTTGAAAGACCACCCGAACCCCCTCTCCGAAGGGAAAAAGTGCCTAGAGGCCGGGGATGTACCTTCTGCCGTCCTCTGTTTCGAAGCCGCTGTCCAACAAGAGCCCGACAGCGTTGAGGCCTGGCTTCTTCTTGGTACCACTCACGCCGAGAATGAGCAAGATCCAGCCGCCATCCCCGCCCTCAGACGGTACTGTTGTTTGCATGTGTTTTAAATGTATGGAGGAGTAGAGAAGGAAATAGGGAACAAGAAATTTGGTAATCGCTGTCTTTTTGTACCTTGCAAGATGACTAAAACGAGAAGCCCTGTGTCCCATTGTCCCAGAACCCTTCTGGTGTCATAATCTTAGTCCAGTTTTTCAATTAACTCTAGTTTGGTCTTTGTGAATGCTATTTATTTGACCTCACTACTGGAATAACTCTACTTTAATTATCAGCTGTATAGAAGATGGTGTCTTTATGAAATGAAATTCTTGGCTTTAGATTGCAAGTTCTTGCCCGCCCCCCACACCTTTTATATAATCCTGTAATTATGTAAGTGGTCGGCCTCTAGGAAGGCCCACCAACGTTCCGAGGACTGGTTCATAGGTCCTTTAGCTCGGGGATATGCATGTGTCAAAGATTTGGGCAGTTGATGTGGTGTTTGGTGTCATCAAGGTGTTGGTCGCATCCGGTGCTTTTTGGTGATGGCGTGAGATTTATTTTCTATGGGGCATGGCATGATCTTAGAACAGGATGACTATGCCTAGTGTAATGATTTCTCTGATTGGTTTATTGGGGAGAGGGGGTTAGGATATTGGGTGATAGAGTACTAATTTGTCTTTGAGTGGATGTGTTTTATTGTTATGGTTTGGTGGTGGGGGGGGCTTTATAGTGTCTAGTTAAGAAAGATTCACTGGTCTGTTAAAGTGTTGGGTTCCGATTGTGTCCAAGTGAATGTTAAGTAGGAGTATTTTTGTTTTAGCATGTAGATGTGGGATGGTATAGTTTGAGTGCATCCTGTGATGATTCTGGGCATGTTCTGGGTAGTTTTTCTGCATAGGATTTGGTGAGGGTTGCTGAGGGTGGTGGTGATGAATTGCTTGTATAGTGTGGTGAGTGTCTCCTGTTGTCTTAATTAAGATTTTTGATAGTGCTTTCAGGGTGTTGGTTTTTCTTATGGCCTTGTTTGTGGTGAGTTATGAATGTCGTGGCTGTCTAGTGTGATTAGCAGAAGTGTGTGGCTTTTTTTTTCAGTGGAAAGTGTCGTTCGTTTAGTGGGGCTGAGACTTTGTTTTTTTTTATTAACCAGTCCTTGTGTTTATCTATTTTTAGTGCTCTGTTTCTTTGTATGGACAGATGGGTGTTGTGCAGTAAAGCAGGTGAATGAGTATGTTTGCCTAGATCACTCAATCCTTAACCCGCTTTAAATTTAAATATGATTGAATTGGAATTGGAGGAATTGCATTCACTGAAAAATGACTTCTATTAAAAAGAGAAAGGATACAAAAAGGATATCAATCAAGCGAGCATCACAGAAATACATGTTTTTGAAATGAAAAACCGAGTAAATATTTTTAGGTATACAAAAGCGATAGGAAATATTTATGGGGATTTATATATATTATAGGGGCCTATGATTGCTTGCGCAGAAAGGGTAAATAGATATATTTAAGAGCACAGGAGAAGATTGGAAACGCAGTTGAGAGTAGCAATTAAATTTAAATAGGTACAAAAGTGAAATTTTGATTAGTTATGGTTATTAATTTAGATTGAATGTTATGATCTTGATTGAGAGATATAAACACACGGGGGACTTGTCTGATGAGTTGAGAGAGCATAAGTGGATTTAGAATGTATATGAGATGCAGGGCCAAAATAAGCTCGACTCTGATTGGCTAGTTTAAACTGCAAGGGTTATGGTTGGTTGAGGACTACTGCACTGGTGTAACCTAGTGGGTAAAAACAATATTGGAATGTCATACATGAATTTAGTGCACGATTGGTAAACTCATAAATCGGGACCCCGTAAAGCGCCGGGGCGATTTGCCTCCCTGGCGGCCGTGCTGACGGGACTCAGCGCCCCGACCGACCCCAGCTTAGCCTCGTGGATGGAGGGTCTCCTCCCGGATTCCTGGCCAATCGTTACTGTGCTCGCCTTTCGCAAACCGTGGAGAGATCACTTTACTCCGGCCGGTTTCCGCCCAATCTCTCTAACCTCGTGCGTATGCAAGTTGATGGAGAAATTGGTAAATGTTAGATGAGCCTTTTTTTCTAGACAGCGGAGTATATCTGTCTTCTAAAAAGTGCGGCTTCCCAAAGTTCCACTCCACGTCGGATGCTCTGCTCCGACTGGAAAATGCCGTATGCGAGGCCTTCCTTCGTATACAGCACTACGCCACGGAGTTTTTCGATCTGGAGAAGGCCTAAGATACCGCATAGTGATACGGTATCATGGAGACTCTCCACACGATGGGGGCGATGGGACGCCTCCTACTCTTTATATCTGAGTTTTTACGAACTCGTCGATTCCGCTTAGGGGTGGGGGTAGCCTTCTCCGGCCCAATGGAGCAGAAAGATGGTGTCCCGCAGGGAAGCGTCTTCAGTGTCGCACTCTTTGCCTTGAGCATCAACGGCATCACCTCGGTGCTGCCAGAAGATGTTCTCGCTACGCTCTACGTGGACCACCTTTCGATCTCTTTTGGCGCGACCCAGATGCCAATTCTAAGGCGTCGTCTCCAACAGGCATTGACCCGTGTCTCTCGCTATGCTGAAGCGCACAGGTTTCAGTTTTCCTTGGCCAAGACTAAGGTGGTGCATTTCTGTCGCCATCTACGGCTCCACCCTGACCCATACTTGTTTCTCAATGAGGTACGCCTGGAAGTTGTTGAATCGCACTGTTTCCTTGGTCTTGTATTTGACCGACGCCTCACCTGGGAGGCTTATATTCGCAGCCTTAGGGTCTCTTGTACCCGCTCCATGGATATTCTTCGTTGCGTGACGTTCAGCGCTTGGGGCGCTGATAGGACGACTGCCTTACTTTTTTATCGATCCTTTGTTCATTCGAAGCTCGACTACAGATGCCTACTTGTCCATTCTGGAGAGATGTCACTCGCTCTACACCGTGCACAGTGCATCATTCGCCTGTACGCGCAAGCCCGGCGCCTCACTCAGTCACCAACAGCTCTCACTGCATCCGCAACTGATTTCGGCGGTGACTATGCCGCCGAGAGGCGCCAGCCATACCCTAAACCCCTTGGGTTTAGAGCTAGGTATAGTTCTCAGGTCGGTGGCGCCCCTGGTTCTGCCCAAGACGCCACCCTGGAGGGTACCACCTTTGTCTATTTGTCCCCACGTCTCTGTTCCTAAAGCTTCTACAGCGGCGGTAGTATTGCGCTTTACCCTTTTGGAGCACACCTCGTGTCCCGCTGGAACCGTGCAAGTGTATACGGATGGCTCCAAGTCCGAAGAAGGGGTCGGCTTCCAAGCCGTATCCTCTCTGTTTAAAGTTAGCGGGGCTCTGCCAAGCGCTGCGTCTGTCTTCACGGCCGAGTTGGTGGCAATGCACCAGTCGGTACCGGAGATTACGTGACGTGATTTATAGCGACTCACAAAGCGCCCTGAGTGCTCTCGGAGCATTGGAATCTCCGCATCCCCTGGTTCGCGATATCCGTGACGCCACGGTTTTGGCAAGCCGGGGGATGTCGAGATTATCTTATGCTGTGTTCCTAGGCATGTAGGAATTAGGTGGAATGAGCGCGCCAAAGAGTCCGCGAGTACTGGGCGACCGGACCAGCGTTTCGCTCCTCCTCACACCGACTACATTCCCATGGACCTACTCCCCAATGTCGCGAAGGCTTCAGGTTGCATTCTGTCGTCTCCGAATTGGACACACTCGCGGGACGCACCGCCATTTGATGTAGCTCTCGCCAGCGCCCTACTGTAATAGGCGTTTTACTTATCACCTCTCCGTAGGTTAAGTTATCCATATTTGTATATTCTATATTATTTGTTTAAGGAAATTGTCAGAAAATTACGATAGGTAGGAGGGACGTCATATTGATGACATCACTCAAAGCGAGTAATGATATGCTAATTTGTTTCGTTTTCTGCTAGTTAGCAGTTGCGGTCAGATGGTTAGGTTGTATTGAGAGGGAGCTCCCATGCTTCTGAGTTTGGGAGGTTCCAATTGGTTCTGGTAAGGTTGTTTGGTTGTTGATTCCTTTATGCTATCATTGGTTAACAAGTTATTATTTGGCGAAGTATTTTCTTTCCGGAATTTGATTTTAAAGAAGTAAGCTGACGAAAGTCGCCGGCGTCGAAAGTTGGAAGCAACATGTAGCAGTGATTTGAGCTTCTACGAAGTATAAGGTAGTATAGTCAATAAAGTGAAGAATTTTTGGTAGCAGAGCATGGTTGCCGTTTCGATTTATATTTAGGTTTATCAGCTAATGAATAGTTATAGTAAATATTCAGAGAGTTGGTTAAGCTAGGTTAGGCGAATTTTTGCATCTCATTATTTTGTATACCAAGATTGACAACTTTGTGACGTCTGGTGTTTTTTTTTTGGTTTGTTTTTTTGCGATTGACGTTTTTTTTCTATTGATAGAGTATGGTATCATCGGTGAGAAAGAATATCCTGTATTGGATGATCTAGAAAATTATGAGCAATATAAAGAGGATGTGCTAATGTGGAAAGAAATTATAGATTTAAGTGGGAATTAGCAAGCCTTGGCAGTGCATCTCGCGCTCAAGGTGCAGGTGAAAGAAGTAGCAAACCAGGTACCGACAGCAGATAAAAAGGCAGATGGGGGATTAAAAACACTGTTAGATAAGCTAGATGAGGCATTTTTGAAAGAAGCTGAGAGAAGAAAATTTATGGCCTATCTGGATTTTGAAGAGTGCGTAAGAAAAGAAGGGATGCCAATATGTGAATTTATGAGGGAATTTGACAGTATTTTAAAATGAAAGCTAAAGGAATGGAGTTACCTGACGAAGTATTATCCTTTACGTTAGTTAAGAATTGCAAATTAACTGAAGTACAAAGGGATCATCAGGTGATGGCTTCAACTAAACCATTAACGTTTAAAGAAGTGAGAGCAACACTGAAGAGAATGTTCGAATCTAGCGGGAGCTACAAGAAAAATAAGTACCCTAGAAGACCTTACGGTCCATACAAGGAGGGTACTTTTGGCGCAATCCTCGAAGGTGTCCGCTGGCAACCTCGAAGATCACTCGCGAGAATCTTAACGGTTATTTCGCAAGACTTTATCTAGTCTTGACTTGAACTGGTCAACAGATTCGCTCTTTGACAACTCCGTGGGAAGTGTGTTCCAACTACCACAGATACTGTATGTGAAGAATTTTCCACACAGATCACGGTGGTATCGCTTCAGTTCAAGTTTGTAGCCGTGATTTCTTGTTCTCCCCTCGCTGAGCTGGAAAATATCCCCGTAGTCCAGTCTGTCGAAGCCTCGAAGTATTTTAAATACTTGGATAAGCTGACCACGAAGTCTCTGGGTCTCCAGCGAGAACATATCTAATTCCCTTAGTCTATCATTATAATTCATATGCCTGATAGAGGGAATCAGTTTGGTTGCCCTGGCTTGAACTCGTTCCAATCTCTCGATGTCCTTTCTAAACGAAGGACTCCAAAATTGTACGGCATACTCCAGTTGCGGTCGGACGAGGGAGTTGTACAGACACAGTACTATCTCCTTGTTCCGATATCCAAACTGTCGCTTTATATACCCTAACATCCTTTGGGCTTTCTTCTCCACCTCAATACACTGTTTCGAGAACTTGAGGTCACTGGTGATAGTTACACCCAAGTCCTCAGCGTCGGTAGGTTCAAGAGCAGTGCCCTTAATGATATAATGAAGAGATTGGGGATTTCGGTGGCCGATATGCATCACTTTGCATTTGTTTACGTTGAAAGGCATTTGGCACGTATCCGACCACTCCCCAATCTTCCGAATATCATCTTGCAGGCGGGCAGTATTTCCATCCTTTGCAACGTTCATACCAAGCTTGGTATCGTCGGCAAATTTAGAAATCTTGGCAACCATGTCACCGTCCATGTCGTTGACGTAGATGATGAATAGTAGTGGTCCCAGGACAGAACCTGAGGCACCCCGCTAGTAACGGGCACCCACTCAGAAGCCTGTCCATTCAGCACCACCCGTTGCCCTCTGCCACTTAGCCAGTCCTCTATCCAGCCTGCTACTTTTCCGTCTATGCCCAGCGCTCGCACTTTCCGGAGAAGGTGGCGGTGTGGGACCTTATCAAAGGCTTTCTGAAAGTCTAGGTAGACCACATCCACCGCCTTGTCCCGATCGTGCTCACTGAAAACGAAGGGGAAGAATTCCACAAGGTTCGTCAGGCATGACCGTTGCCTTCGGAAGCCGTGCTGGGAACTCCTCAGTAGCAGGTTTGACTAAATGCGGCGTCATTTTGTCCACCATGATGCTTTCCATGAGTTTACCGATTATCGAAGTCAGACTGATAGGTTGGTAGTTCGACGGTTGGCTACGGTCTCCTATCTTGAAGATAGGAATCACCTCCGCTTCACGCCAGTCTCTAGGAACGCATTTGGTCCGGATTGACATGTTGAAGATTGCGCTCAGGTGTCGTGACACTTGATCGCGCACTTCTTTCAACACTTTAGGTAGAAACCCATCCGAGCCAGGTGACTTATTCGTCATTAGGTCAGTGATCTTCTTTTCTATTTCTCCTTCTGTGAAGTCCATATCCGCCAGCTTTTCCCCCCGAGTAGGAATCCATTGGCTGGGGGATGGGACCACACTCTTCAATAAACACTGAAGAGAAGTAGTCGTTGAGGAGGTTAGCATTTTCTGCAGCTGAGTGCATTAATGTCCCCTCCTCATTCCTCAAAGGGCCAATCGTTCGACGGATTGGTTTACGGCTGTTTACATATCCAAAGAACTCCTTAGGATTCTCTTTACAAAGTCTCGCCACTCGGAGTTCTCCAAACTGCTTAGCCGGCCTTATGCTGGACTTCACTCTCCTGGCTAGCCTCCGGTATTCGTCAAAGTCACCCGAGATCTTCGATTGCCGGTACATATTTCTCTTCTCTCTAAGCAGTTGGCTGATTTTTCGATTAAACCACTTTGGTTGAACTTAAGACCGACTGGAGCATTTCAGAGGGATGAAACGCGATTTAAGATTCATGAATGTGGTTTTGAAACTGTTCCACGAGTCTTCAACAGTATCGCACACTTCTAGCCTCGCGTCAGTCAGTCCAGCACGAAAACCTGCAAAGTTGCTCTTCTCAAATCAAGTTTCCTCGATTTACTAGTTGCAGGCCCTGCCTTGGGGACTTTGACTACAAATCTAATTAGTCGGTGGTCACTGCCACCGAGCTCTTCGCCAACAGAGAGGTCCTCAACAATGTCATCCTCAGAGGTGAAAACCAAGTCGAGGATATTGTCTCCTCTCGTTGGCTCTCTCACCCATTGAGTCAGGAACTCGTTGTTCGCGAACTCCAGGAGTAGTGCGTTCTCGCCACACGGTTCTCTGGTTTCTCAGTCAACATGGGTATTGAAGTCACCCATGGTGATACACACTCTGTCTTTTACAAGTTCGCCCAACAGCTGGTACAGACTCTTGTCCTGTTCTAAGAGTTGGGCAGGGGGTCTGTAAAGCACCAGGGTCCTGTATCTGGCAGAACCTATCTCTAGGTCAACATCTAGTAATTCATGGTCGGAAACGATGTTGCAATCCGTCGAGTTGAGAGTATCCTTGACATACAACATCACACCGCCACCTTCTCTGTCTGGCCTATCTTTCAGGAAGAGCTGGTAACCGAGAATCGTGAATTCACCTTCAAAATCTCGGCTTGAGGTTTTTATCCATGACTCCGTTATGGCCACCATCTCATGTTCTTCTGCTTCTACGAGGCCACGGAGCTCAAGAAACATGTTCCTGATTGATCTCGCATTGAACAGAAGATCTTTCAGGGAGTTCCCGAGTGTAGGACTCCCTACGCTCTTCCATTTCCCGGCTTCTCTGTTTTCGTGGTCGCACCCTTTTTGACGACCTCCGAGAAGGTCGTTTCAGAAGTGACGCGGGCGTGCTGGCACACGTTCGCTTTCGCTCTGTTTCGAACGCTCCTTTGGGTGAAATTAGTCAAGGGACAAAAGTAAAAGAATAGCCTTTATACGCCACAAAAATAGGTACTAGGCCTAAACGAGATTACAAGGATGTGGGATCTGATGCTGCTGAGAGTAGGACATGGCATAAAGATGGAATGTGGAGTACAAATTACGGAAATCAAAGCCGGTTTTCAAAAAAAGGGAATGGTAGATATGGTAGAAATAGATTTGGTTGATTCACGAGGAGGAATTGGAGAGGAGTAAGGTACGACAGTGGCTGTTTTGATTGCGGTTCAAGAGATCACTGGGCTAGGAATTGTGATAAGAGATAGACAATAAAGATGGAGATTTATGACTAGACATCTATTTTGAGGACCACAGCAATACAAGAATGTTGGGAAGAGAGACAATTGGCGGTGCTTTATTGGACACAGGTTGTAATGTAAATGTGTGTGGGGCAAAGTGGCTGGAGGAGTATAATGAGATGTTAGATAGACAAGGTAGAAAACTGGTGAAAGATGGTTTCGCAGATAAATATTTTCGGTCTGGTGATGGTAAGTCTGTAAAAGCAAATAAAAGAGTAAAATTTCCTGGGTGTATAGGCAAAGAGAGAATTGAAACTGAGGTTATAGAATCAGATATACCCCTGCTGTTAAGCAAGACATTTATAAAATCTCTGGGCATGGTAATTGATTTAGGAGATGACCGGATACATTGGAAGAAGGGTGAAGTTAAAGATCTAAAAATTACTAGCATTGGGCACTATGCTATTTATATAAATAAGTGTCAGAATTTCAGTGACAAAAGAAAATTCATGAAATATGTCCTGTATCTGACAAAGGATAAACTGATTAAACTGATAAGGGAATCCGGGATAAAGGATGAAAGGTTAGAAGAAGAAGTCAAGATAATTGCGAGACATGTATTAAATTTAGACGAACTCCAAGTAGACCAGTGGTGAACATACCAATGACAAGGAATTTCAATGAGATTGTGAGTATGGATCTCAAATCTTGGGAAGATAAATATTTTCTAGTCATAGTAGACATGACTACAAGGTATTGTAATGCCTGTGTGATCAGAAGGAAAAAATGCTAGTGTCATTGTGGAGGCTGTAATGAGATATTGGATAGCATTGTTCGGAGCTCCAAAGAATTTTTGACAGACAACGGAAGGGAATTTAATAATGATGAATTCAGGAGTATGGAGGAGAATTTTAATATAGAAATAATGTGTACGGTGGCCGAGAGTCTATGGAACAACGGTCTGTGTGAAAGGCTGAATACCATATCGAAAGACAATGTGCAGAAGGTGCTAGAGGGGAATGAATGTAATATTGAGACAGCACTCGCTTGGGCAGTGGCAGCAAGAAACTCCCTACACAATAATCATGGTTTCTCTCCAAATCAACTTGTCTTTAGCTTTAATCCAAGCTTAACGAATATAGTGGATGACAGGCCTCCAGCATTAGAAAATGTGTCATCTTCACAGACTGTGGCTAGAAATTTAACAGCTTTGAGAAAGTCAAGAGAAGAGTTTATAAAGTCTGATGCCAATGAAAGGATCAGGAGAGCCTTAGCAAAGAATGTTAGAAGAACAGCAGATACAAAAATAGAAGTAGGCAGTTATGTGTACTACAAGAGAGATGGTGTTGACAGATGGAGGGGTCCAGCAAGAGTGATAGACCTATAGATGGGAAGGTTCATTTAGTATGGCATGGTGGATAAATAGTAAGGGCTCACTTTTTAGAATAAAAGGAATTGAAGATAAAGATTTTCTTATAAATAGAGAAGACAAAACACAGCTGGGTAGATAAACGGAAAGATGATTGTGAAAATGTAGCAGACGAGGACACTGATGATGAAGAGGATTCAGAGGTGAATGAAAATGAAGGTTTAAGAGGTACTTTTGAGACTGATCACGATGATTGTAACAGTATAGCAACAAAACCTAAAGTTGGGAAAAGGTATGAGATAACCTTGGCAGATTCAAATGAGAAAATGAATGTTGAAATTTTAAGTAGAGCGGGTAAAGTGACAGGAAGATACAAGGATTGTTATAATTTCCGGAATGAAGGTGGTAATGGCCAGGAATCTTGGTTGGATATTGGTAAAGATGTCAGTGAGATGAGAGAAGTAGATGAAGAAGAGATTATGATTACCATGTTGGATGAAAAGGTAATGGAGGCTAAGAGAAAAGAGATCGATAGTTGGATAGAAAATTAGGTGTTTGAAGAAGTAGAATGGGAAGGACAGCCTATCATATCTGTGAGATGGATAGTTACATAAAAAGTTAAGAAAGAAGGAAAAATAATTAAAGCAAGAATAGTGGCACGTGGTTTTGAGGAAGAAAATGAAAATATAATTGCTCAGTCTCCTACTTGTAGTAAAGAAGCTTTAAGGATAGCACTGTCAGCAATATTAATAATGGGATGGAAATGTAATACTATTGACATTAAGACAACTTGTTTGCAAGGCCATAAAATTGAACGGGATGTACATTTGAAGCCATCACAAGAATTTTTCTCAGGTACAATATGGAAGCTCAAAAAGGCAGTGTATGGTTTGAAAGATGCGGCAAGGGCCTGTTATTATACAGTGAAGTATCATACCAGACAGGATAGTTATTGGAAGGAATTGTTTGTATTCATGTTGATGATTTTTGTTGGGAGGTATCAAAAAGTTTGAAGATTGTGTTGTTTCCAGACTTAAAAGAACTTTCTTGGTGGGTTTAACTAAATCAAGATGTTTTAGGTATGTGGGATTGAATATCATCGAGGAAGCTGATGGAATAAGCATAAATCAAGAAAGCTACATAAAGTCTTTGAATCCAGTGGATATTAGCCATGAGAAGTGCAAGAGGAAAAATATGAGTTTAAATGGTGAAGACATGCACCAGTATAGGTCAGATGGCCAACTAAATTAGATTGGTACGCAAAAAAGACCTGACATATCCTTTGATGTTTGCTCTTTGAGCATGCAGTTTGGTAAGGGTACTATTGATGATCTCATGGAGGCCAACAAGGTAGTTAAGAGGGTCAAGGCGGATCACGTGAGTTTGTTTTTCCCAATTCTTACTCGAAGTCTACATCTAAAATGTTTCAGTGATGCCTCATTTGAAAATTTGAGTGGCTGTAGTTCACAGCGTGGATTTATAATTCTAATGTGCGATGAAAATGATAGGAAATGCCCCATAATGATTGAAATCTAAAAAGATAAGGAGAGTAGGGCATTCAACTTTAGCAGGTGAAACTTTAGCCTTGGTGGAGGCAGCAGAAAGTGCCTATTATATTGTGAAGATCTTAGAAGATATTGGGATAGCAGGAGCTGTTCCTGTGAAGTGTTTTGTTGATAACGATCTCCAGTGGATGCACTGAGGTCAATGAAAGAGGTAGATAACAAATATCTCAGAATTAGTATAGCTAGCCTGAAGGAAATAAGGCTGGCCTCCTCCACTTTATTTGACTGTTTGTTGTGTGTTGCATGCTCTAGCTTTTGGTTTTTAGTTATGACCTTTTTATCCTTTTTATTTGGTTTTTAATATAGCCTAGTAGCAGTAGGCTGTAGTGAGTACGGTGACTTATGCCCAAGTAGGCGGTCGCCAGATGGGCTCCTAAAATTAAAAAAAAAAAAAAATAAATGGAGAAAATGCCAAGGATCTAGCCCAAATTGACAGCAGCTACAATACATCCCCACCCACCCCTAAGAGAGTTACCCCCCCGTTTCAAAAGGTTTTAAGCTAATCAGGGTATCTCTGAGGTCTCCTGATGATGCAACACGACCATGAGTTGCCTACGATTGCTGGCAGTGCCACAAGATGCAGACAAGGCACTGTCACTAGTGAAGGTGGATGGATCAATGGTAATCCCTATGGTTGTCTTCTCCGAGCTGGCGCCTTGTGATACCAGGACGTTTTCATTCTGGCTTTCCGATTGCGGGGTGACCAGCTGTGACGACACAGGTTCATGCAACAAAAGAGGAAGCGACAGCAATTGGGAAGGAGACATGGTCTACTTAGAAGTGATTGATGGAGAAGTTAGGTAGTAGTGAGTTTGGGCAATAACGACCATTTTGTGAGATAGTGGAAGGAGAAAGAGTCGAGGGCTGTTCAAGAAGAACGACAACAATAAAGGCGGGTTTCAGGCCATTCAGAAAAAAACAGTATTTTGTTTGTTGCCAAACTGCAGTACAAAGAATTTCAGCTTCCTAGATATGATGAGAAAAGGTCCATCATAAACGGGTTGCAAAGAGGATCAAGTTGAGTCAAGACTGTCTTAAACATGGGAACAAGTTGACATCTCTTTTGGCATGAAAGGTTTTTGGTTAGCTTGCACTCTTGGGGAGGTAGGCCTAATTTCGGTCATCACCTATGTCAAATTGTGTATGTATGAAGCAGGATCGAGATAAGTAGGTAGTGTGTGGTCAGTAGAAGAAAAGAATTGACCAGGAAGATAGAGTTGGTTACCATATTTGCACTTATTCATTTGTGTATTAGATTTTTGAATGTTTTAGAAGTTTGCACAGTAGTGAGATGAGGGAGTGTTAATTGTATTTGAGGTTTTCTTGTCTTGAGTAGACCTAGATATAAAGAAGGGTATTTCATTTAGGGTTTTGGGAAGTAGTGAAGCTTCAGCGTTGTTCCATTGGCTAAAGGAAAGATGGGTATAGCGAGAGTTTTAATGCGTCTGTGGATATGTAATTGCCTGTGCGTGTGTTTGCATATTCTTGTGTGAATAAGAGCATGTATTTGTAGTTATGTATGTGCGAGCCCCTCGTCATTCCTATGTGGATCTGCATTTTGTCCAGGGTCATGGGCGGCTCCTAATTGAGAGGGGGGGAGGGTAGTGTTGTGTTATGGTACAGACTAGTGAACAGAGAACCCTTCATAGCTCAGGGAGGTCTGTGTATAAAGATCCTTTTGGTACATTCCCCAGACAGAAAAAAAAATGTGGATGTGTGTTGTGTAATGGGGAAAGGAAAGACAGTGGTGTTTTGATTGGCTATATGCGTGATCGCGTGTCTAAAGAGCTACCTTCCTCTGGCGGTGTTTGAGTGTCTCCTGTTTCCTCCATACGCTAATGTTTTGTCCACTTGTTGGTATGGAACCCATTACGTAGGCGTTGGAAGTCCATCTTATTCACTAGGCTAATGAGAGCTCTGGCACACTTATGACCTCGCTTCCATAAAGAGGCTATGGTCCTATATACTCAGTATTTAAGGCTGACTGGGACCACTCACTTCACAATCCTTGTTATTCTATTGTTTCTATTTCCCTTTTCCATGCCTCATTCTTTGGCCCTGTTATTCATGAACATACTGGATTCCTTTGGCTTGTCTCTGCTTCAATCATAAGAACATCCTTCTTCTTACTTCTTTGCTATTGTTTTGTTTGTTTTTGTTGTTTTTTAGCCCATCATTAGGCTATAAGATAATTACAGCGACTTCTGCCCTTGTAGGCATTCGCCAGCTGGATGGTATTTTTTTTTTTTAATGTTTCAATCATTGATGGCCGAATATCTCATTTCGGATATGTACCCTAGGGTAGTGGACTTGGACCCTGCAAACCTGGAAGGATGGATGAGTCTCGCCACATCATACACGAATGAGTCCTATCAGAACTACGCGTGTGGAGCCCTGCGGGTGAGGAAGTTTCCCTTTCCTACTTTAATGAGGGTTTGAACCTCTTAAGCGGGTGGGTAGGGGGTTATGGTCCCTGGGATTTTGTGAAATGAATTCTTTAAGGAGCTCCGAAAGCCTAGGTGCTCCGTTAGATGAGCTATTCCTCTTTTCGTTACCGTTTTGTCCTCCCAAGTGAGTGCAGTGTCGTGATTGGTGTGCGCTATTTGACTTAGCCAAGCTATCCAGCCTAGCTGAGGGAAAACACCATTTCCAACCATAAATAGGGTTGAGCCACATCGTGTATGGTTAGAGTCCTGATTCAGATCGACCTTGCAGTGGTTGACAAATAGTTGTAGCTACCTGTCATTTTTAGGATCCCATTTATTAAACTGAACATCTGTACTGAGAGAGGCACCATTCAGCGTCAAACCTCAAAACATTATCCAAATTTTTCTTTTTCACAATGCTCAATTTCACTATAGGAAGTAGTTGACTCGAATGTATCCTACTACATCTCCTTATATAGGTTGAATCCAAGGTGCTGTGGATGCGTAGGTGCGTCTGTGGCACACATACCTACAGCAAACTATTCAATCTCTGAGTCCAAATTGCTTCCTCAATACCATCCCCCTCTGCAGGGGAAATGGTACCCTGTGTAGCCTGTTACACTTTATACCATTTTCCCAGTCTGGGAGCAAATTAGTGAGGCCCCCTTACTGGGTTTGGGGGGCGTTTTTTTTTTTAACAACCTGCCTCACCCCCACCCTCATCTTCCTCGCATACCCTCTCTTTTCACAGTCTATATCAATTTTATGCCCAGCCCAAGGCGGAGCCGCCATGCTGATAGGCTGCCTGCCCACTGGGTGGGAGTAGTAGTCTCTAATAACGGCAGCTGGCTTTGCCAGCCCCCGTATTCACCCCTCGTAGAGCGGGCTACTTCGCAGGGTGATTAGCGTTTGCGTCCCGTGGCAATAATAGGGTCACCCCATGCCCAATAATGATTCTCAAAACACACTCACTACTTTCCCTGTAACATCGTCGGAGCGACTCCATGAGAGAAAAGGAAGTTCCCCCCCCCCCCCACACACACCGCTGTGCTTTCTCAGGGGACCCTCCCAACTACTACTAGCAGAGAGGAGGCTTACTCCTCTCCTATGCCTACAGGTGTGGTGGACTTTCCCTCACCCCCTTCTCTGGAGGCGCCCTTGGGCTACTCCATCTTTCCAGCGACACTCCCTCCTAGGCTTTCACAGGGGACTGCCAAGAAAGCATGCAGGCGGCTCAATATTGACTCCTGATGGGAACGGCTCAATAGGGGGGGGCAAAGGATGACGACAGGGCCCGTCAGCCCGTTTTCCCTAACATCCTGCACTCGTGTATTCCAAGTTTACACGGGGCCAGTAGACATGCCTCCTTCTCTTCCCTGATAGATGCCAGTTTGCCGGCCTAAAACGAGACGAAAGATTTCTCGAATGAGATTTGTGATGTTTTGTGGGGGGGAGGGGCACATGGTGGCCACCTCTTCGATGGACATGGTCCCTGAAGTGACCCACCTCCAGATGTTAGGATCTTCCACGGGGTTGAACCCCAGCTGGCCCTGTGAAAGCTTATGCTCAGACGGCCTGGGCCCCTGAGGCCTCACAAGGAGAGGAGGGACCTCCTCCCCTGATTGGTGCCCATTTGACACCCAAGACCTTATCCATTTCAGAGAAGGATCTTGCTGAGGCCGGTCCATCTGGCCTAAAGGGTCCTTCCGGCGATGGAGAGAAGCAGTTTCATTCCCCACCCCCCTCTCCCCCAAAGAAAAATAAAATAAGAGCAAAACTAAGAGGACTAACGGTGCCTCTCCCTCCGCGAATGGACGGGTCCGTTTCAGCAAGCGACCAGGACAAGATCGGCACGCCCGGCACCGGGCTACCCCCGGTGGGGGGTCCCAGACAAAGATCAAAGTCACAAGTGCGTCGAGCGGAGCCTCGATTACGTCGGGGCCCCTCATTCACAGATTACCTGGCGTTTTCTAGCCCACTGGCTTCAAACGTTTTCTAGTTATTCGCTCCACTGATGGCAGCATTTGGAAAAGGGCAACATGATCCATCAGAGGAGAGCACTAGCTAGCCTGATGATAGAGAGCCGAAGGTGGCCCGTTTCTCGGACGTCAGCCTTCTGGCGAATGCCTCGGATTCCTCCGAGGTGGCCATGATTAGTGACCTTTGGACACTTAAGGGCACTCTAGTCAGTGTGACGCCGCACTATGCCATGATCTTCGTGAAAGGAGTAGTTTATGCCAGAGAACTCGTTGTCTACTCAATAGACTACAACTTAGAGCTGTCCAACCATGGAGCGAGCGGTTAAGGTGGAGTGTGTGATGAGGAAACAGGGAGGGGCCTCGAAACCTAACCTAACCTAACAACTATCCATTTCCAAGACCATCCCAACATCTACGCTGCTAACATCACACCATGCAGTTGCCTCTACCACATCAGGAACTGACCATGAACCACAAACAGAAGCCTCAC
>CAXAKS010000069.1:0-28485 GCA_963969495.1 Ceratothoa steindachneri | reverse complement strand
ATAAACCACATCCACCGCCTTGTCCCGATCGTGCTCAACTGAACACGAAGTGGAAGAATTCCACAAGGTTCGTCAGGCATGACCGTTGCCTTCGGAAGCCGTGCTGGGAACTCCTCAGTAGCAGGTTTGACTCTAAATACGACGTTATTTTCTCCACCATCATGCTTTCCATGAGTTTACCGACTATCGAAGTCAGACTGATAGGTCGGTAGTTTGACGGATGGCTGGAGGATCCTTTCTTGAAGATCGGAGTCACCTCCGCCTCACGCCAGTCTCTAGGAACGCATCCGGTCCGGATTGACATGTTAAAGATAGCGCACAGATGTCGTGATACTTCATCGCACACTTCCTTCAACACCTTGGGTAGAAACCCGTCCGGTCCAGGGGACTTATTCGTCTTTAGGTCAGCGATCTTTTTCTTATTTCTCCTTCGGTGAAGTCCATTGCCTCCAGCTTTTCCCCCGAGTAGGAATCCGTGGGCTGGGGGATGGGACCACACTCTTTAGTAAACACTGAGGAGAAGTAGTCATTGAGAAGGTTAGCATTTTTCTGCATCTGACTGAGTTAATGCACCCTCCTCGTCCACTAGGGGGCCCAATCTTACGATGGATTGGTTTACGGCTATTTACATAGCCGAAGAACTCCTTGGGATTCTCCTTGCAGAGTCTCGCCACTCGGAGTTCCTCAGTACGCTTAGCCGCCCTTATGCTGGACTTCACTCTCCTGGCTAGCCTCCGGTACTCGTCAAAGGCACCCGAGATCTTCGATCGCCGGTACGCATTTCTCTTCTCCCTAAGCAGTTGGCCGATTTCTCGATTAAACCACTTTGGTTGAACAAGAAGACCGACGGAGGCATTTTAGAGGGATGCAACTTGATTGAAGACTCATGAATTTATTTTTGAAATTGTTCCACGAATCCTCAACCTCTTCGCATACCGCTAGCCTTACATCAGTCAGCCCAGCACGAAGGCGTGCAAAGTCTGCTCTTCTCAAGTCAAGTTTCCTTGATTGACTGGCAACAGACCTTACCTTCGGGATCTTGACGCTAAATCTAAACTAGCTGGTGATCACTGCCACCGAGCTCTTCGCCTACAGAGACATCCTCAACGATATCATCCTCAGAGGTGAAGACCAAGTCGAGGATATTGTCTCCTCTCGTCGGTTCTCTGACCCATTGAGTGAGGAACTCGTTGTTGGCGAACTCCAGGAGTAGCGCGCTATCGCCACAGGCTGCTCTGGTTTCCCAGTCAACTTGTCTGTTGAAGTCGCCCATAACGATGCACACTCTGCCTTGAACAAGCTCACCCAGCAGCTGGTACAGTTCCCTGTCCTTCTCAACGGGTTGGGAAGGGGGTCTGTAAAGCACCAGGGTCCTGTATCTGACAGGACCTATCTCTAGGTCAACGCCTAGGAGCTCGTGATCGGATATAATGTTGGAGTTCGTAGATTTGATTGTATCCTTGACATACAACATTACACCGCCACCCTCTCTGTCTGGCCTATCTTTGTGGAAGAGTTGGTAGCCAGGAACCGTGAATTCGCCTTCAAAGTCTCGGTTTGACGTTTTTATCCACGATTCTGTTATGGCTACCATTTCGGGTTCTTCCGTCGCTACGAGGCCACGGAGCTCAGGAAACTTGTTCCTGATTGACCTCGCATTGAACAGAAGAACTTTCAGGGAGTCCCCGACTGTAGGACTCCCTATGCTCTTCCGTTTCCCGGCTTTTTTGTTGGCGAGGCACCCCTTTTTGCGACCTCTGAGAAGGTCGTTCCTGGAGTGACACGGGCGTACTGGCGTACGTCCGCCCTCACTCTGGGCCGGATACTCCTTTCGGTCCTCTCTACGACATTCTGGATCATGTTCGACAGAAAGGCCTTTCCTTTAAAGGAAAGATGTACCCCATCCCTTTGGTAGAGATCATTTCTACCATAAAAGGTGCGGTACGGTCCACAAAAAAGACCCCCTCTGCCGTACACAAATCTGCCAGGCGCCGGTTTAGAGACACATTCATCGAGTGAGCGGTCCGTGTTGGACCTCTCCTCGGGAGCATCCCGACTACCACACGCTTGCGGGTTTTCAGCCCAGAGTCGTCCACGGCACCCATGACCGTGTGGAGGATTTTATCTGTAGGGCCTACCCTACCTCCTCTCAGGTACAGGTCGTTTCCACTGACCATCAGAGCAACGACTGAGCTCTCAGAAATCTGTGATTTCTCAGCCTCTACTCTGATGTGGTGGTTACCACATCCTGGCAGGCAGCTTACCTTCACACTAGTGCGAAGGCGGGCCGCTAGCAGGGACTGCAAGCCCCGTGCTTGAGAATCACCAATAAGGGTGACTCTTGCACATTTGTCAGCAGGCGACTTATTCTTTCCTCTCGGAAAGCGACTTGCCGCTTTCCTCTTGTATCTCTGCATTTTTTTTTTTTCTTCCTCATCTTATTTTTCTTCTCTTCATTTGTATTCTCTTCTTCCGTTTCTCTTTTCTCTTCCGTTTCTCTTTTCTCTTCTTCTCTTTCCACTTTCCCATGCGCACCATTAGCGCTCGAATCCTCTACACTGGGGTGAGCTGCATTATGGTCCTTTTTCTTCTTTTTCTTTTTCTTCTTCTCATTGGCTCCGCATGGCAGAAGTGGGACTGCCAATGCAGTTTCACCTCCTTGGGCTGGAGTCACATCGGCGGAACCACCCAAGTCAGTCGGACTTTCGTCTCGAGCTTGAGCCGACTGGGCCTCTAGTTTAGAGGCTAGCTCTAGGATCTTTTCCTCGAGACGCCGAATGTGAAGCGCGTGCTGCGTTTCTAGGGTCTGCAGTTTATTTTCCAGCGCCCTAGATTTTTCTTCAGAGGCTGTGAAGAGATCCTTGAGTTCATTGCAGCATGCCACTGCCTCTCGGATCTCTCCTTTAAGGATGCAATCGGTGCATATACTTCCCGGGTGGCATTTCGAAAACATCCTTCCGGGAAGTCCACGCACCACTTATCCTTCTGGCATATCGCACATGTATATTTAAGTGCAGCTGGACCTTTTTTCCCTGTCACTTTAAACACTTTCTCTCTTTCAAAACTTTGTGACCAATCAATAGAAAAAAGGGGGTTGGTGAGTTCTCCCCGCGTGAGTCCGCTCCCGCCTATCGATCGGAGACGTTTCGGATCTTTCAGAAGGCACGCTCCATGTGCTGCTGTTCGTCCGACCGAGTCGTCAAGCCTCGGCGTGCCGTGGCTCCCAACCAAGCAGCACAGACGGTCCCCGAAGGGGCCATCGATTTGTCACCAGGTGAACAACAACGAAGCACGCCCCTTACTAAACTCCTACTAGTTCCCTTCACAACGGCCAGGATCTCGGAGCAGCATTCAATGGATATCCCGCCCCACCAAGAGAACTCGACCCAAGGCTTTTTATTGGCCTGGCAACCAACCTGGGAACAAAGGGCCGTCACCTCGGACCGATGCTACCAGAGGCACCCGTCAACGGGCACTGGGAACGGTCAATAATTACGCGCCAGGGAAGGGGTTTACGGGGCACTACCCTCATCCCATTCATCGTGCCCCAACGCCTAGGACACCTCTAGTCCTAGTCTCTCGCAACCAGTGAGCGTCGATTGGCGTTGTTTATAGAGGTTCCAAAGCCTCTCTTCTGACGCATGAGGTAGCTGCCAGGTCCCTTATATGTAGATAGAGGAAGAAAAGAGAAACAGGGACATGATAGGAGTAGGCTTTTTTTGTTTTTTTTCTTTTTGTATAAGTGGGGAGAGATAGAATAAAAGTAAAAAAAGAGAAGGATAGAGTAAAAAAAAGGAAGGAATGGACGCACTTAGTCTGGAATCTCGTTTTCGACCAAATCGACAAGGGAAGCCCTACCAGGGGTACCCAGAAGAGGTACCCCCGCCGACATAGCTCGAAAAGTCAAAGGTACACACAAGCTCTCTTCCCGCGACAAGGGGGCGTCACCCTCTCCCTCTACATTCTTTGAGAGAGAGAGAGAGAGAGAGAGAGAGGAGAGAGAGAGAGAGAGAGAGAGAGAGAGAGAGAGAGAGAGAGAGAGAGAGAGAGAGAGAGAGAGAGAGAGAGAGAGAGAGAGAGAGAGAGAGAGAGAGAGAGAGAGAGAGAGAGAGAGAGAGAGAGAGAGAGAGAGAGAGAGAGAGAGAGAGAGAGAGAGAGAGAGATAGAGAGAGAGAGGAGAGAGAGAGAGAGAGAGAGAGAGAGAGAGAGAGAGAGAGAGAGAGAGAGAGAGAGAGAGAGAGAGAGAGAGAGAGAGAGAGAGAGAGAGAGAGAGAGAGAGAGAGAGAGAGAGAGAGAGAGAGAGAGAGAGAGAGAGAGAGAGAGAGAGAGAGAGAGAGAGAGAGAGAGAGAGAGAGAGAGAGAGAGGAGAAGAGAGAGAGAGAGAGAGAGAGAGAGAGTGGAAGAAGCTAAAAATGAGAGGGAAGATACCTAGCCAGAGTAGCCAAAGAAGATGCGCAACTCTCCCGAGCCCTAAAATCTATATAAGAAAAAAAACCTACGAGGCATATCCACAAGTTTGGGAGAGATTCACAAAGGGGCGAAATTGAAGTAAGGTCAGCACTACAAAGAATACTTGGTGCCTTATAGATAAACAAGCCCCCCCCCCATTGCTAGTTTCCCCTTACTGCTCTATTGGGGAGCGAGCGACGAGGGGCGCAGGTCAAAGCCCTCTTTCTCTCCTCGTTGTGGAACAAAATCCACGGGAGTTCTCCACACCTTATTACACTAAGTGACCTCTTTAGAGGACTCAAAACTATAAGTCCTGACCAAACATTTTCCTTTAACCTCACCATTACCCTTACGACCCCCCCCCCATTTCTATCCATAAACGCGGAGAATGCATTTTTTAATGCCTTCTCCACAAAAATGGAATCGGCGGCATCAACACCGCTAAAAGAGACCCCCCCCTCCTCATTTATCACTATCAAGCACAAATCATCGGTTTGTTCATAGCAATGGGGGGTTCGATGCATCGTAGATTCTGAGCCCAATCCTCCTCGCGGAAGAGGGAACACGACTCATTACCGCCGACACCCCTCCGGACCAGAGTTGCCAGAAACTTTTCTGGCAAAGTAGCACGGATCAAAATAAAAAATAGCCCAGAAGTAGCATAACAATCCCCCCCCCTCCCACATACAACAACACAAGAAAGAAATATTTATTACTTTTAATATTATTTGAAAATATCCGAAAAATTTGTATTCAATACTGAACTTAATATCTCCTCAACTTCTTCTTCCTTGAATATCTTGCTCGTTTTTTTTTCCGTTCTCTGATAAATACCCGATTTAAAATTAAGCATTTGTGGTGATGAATTGAATTCAAAGCAACAAAATCCTTTTAATTCTAAGAATGGAATCTAAAAGTTCAAGGCACATTCTATTCCGAGGTTTAGTATTGTTGATGTCACTTTTAAATACCCTTTCTACATTGCATTGCTTATTGGTAAAGTGTATAGCTTTAAAGCAAATGTTGCTAAATCTCTTAATAAAGAGTTTCCAATTGCATCTTTAGTGTTAAAAATGTAGCACCAAAGTCCTTTACAGCAAGTCTTGAAACAGTTATGACATCTTTGATAGATATCCTTTAGGACTTCTGATGAAATTATTTTACTTTTAATTGTCAGTTTATTTTAAAAGGTTGTAGGAGAATACCATAATGCCCTCAAGGTTTGACCACCTCCCTTCCGGGCGGGCCGCTTATCAATTCTTCCCCTTCCGTCTCAATATCTGGTGGTCTTCAGTCGGAAGAAACCGCCGGCCATTTCAGCTAACCACCGAGTTCCTTCAAGGACTGTTTATCGATAAATGGGAGCCCATCTTCGCTTCCGATAGTTGCCGGAAGTTTATAAAGGACGAAATGGAGTAGCTTGACATTTAATCTACTTCCGACGCCCTGAGAACCTCTCCCGAGTTTCGAGTATAAAAGACGAATTCATTTAACCCTCGGTAGTAGAGCTTGCACAACGTCTGGCGGGGCAGGAATTGCCATCTATCGGTGTAGTGGTAATTCGTCGAAGCATCAAGTCTTCAGAGAGGAGATCGGTCTCAGTGAGGAAGGCTCCTTATCCCGTTGGTCTGCAAGTCAGTGCGCACCCAAGTTCGTACTCACGTGTAAGAGCCGAAGCTACAAACAGCCTCATTCTGGTTACCGAATCGAGAAAACTACCTCTTGGCTTTTCTCCGTGATCCTACGCGTCGATAGGTCACTTCGCGTCCCCCCCCCCTCACTGAGGCACCCAACATTCCTCGGAGTTCACGAGCGTGGGGCCCTCTGTAACAACAAGCTCCCGTCGCCGCCTTCTTCCAGCAAGAATCGTGACGGAATTGTGGGATCAGGAGAACCTACCTCATCGTCTCCACCCCTTATCTCACCAACTTCACTCACCAGCACCACCCAAACATCAGGTTCCAAGGTAACCCTTCCCTGTCACATTCCCCGACTTCACCGCGAAGCTTACCAGCATTACAAGTGTATAGGGATTTGTATGGTGAATAGTAATTTTCAAGCCAAGTGAGATATCTGAGATTGACTTATTAATTTATCTCTCAAAGCACATTATTTGTATATATATATATATATATATATATATATATATATATATATATATATATATATATATATTCTTGTTTAGTGTTAATTAAAACTTTATTTTCATATTGTTGCGTATCTAACTTCCTTTGGGTCGCTTGCTGGCAAAGTTCATTCCAATTCCTCCGTAGCCAACCTCTAAGCACTCTGAGTCAATGAACCTATTCAGGCCCCGGCCGAACGAAGTATAAGGAGTAGTACGACGACTCCTCCGCATTCGGGATAATAGGATATATATATATATATATATATATATATATATATATATATATGAGTCGGGGAAAACTCCAGCCACCCCTCGGCCTATTCCTCGACAAAGGCATAACCAGTCAACTATTTCAATAGAATCCATATCAGGTTCGAGATTCGCATTTTGTGGATAAATTCTTCCTCTTCTTAGCATAGTAATTGACCATGATCATCTTGTTCACTCTGAAAGAGCAAATTGATTCGTTCAAATTCTGCTAAAATTGGCATTTTCTGGATCCAGGTACATTCTGTGGCGCTCTCTTGCGAAATATTTATCACAGATTGAGGAAGAAATAAGCTGAAAATTAAGTTTTAAAGAATCAAAATTATTATGGATTCTCTTGACGCAGTTGCTTCTTGCCAGCCATCTAGTTGAAGAGAGTGGAATCAATTGCAATGGATCCTTTCCATCATTTATTGTCATATATAAATCCATATAAGATTTTCTTCTTAAGGCAGATCGATGACTCTAATCATAATATAATCTAAGCTAGATGGTAGATGCTCATTGGCATGTGAACACACTTAGTGAAGCGAATGACAGATGCATTTAATTAAAATTAGGTTGGGATTGTCGACTTCATTAGAGTAAAAAGTGAATGATGTTTCCGCAAAGACTAGAAGCTCCATCAGTCCCAATAATGAAGCAATTTCCTAAGTTTATTCCTACTTTATTTTAAAAGACTTTCACAAACTTATACAAAGCGTCAGCAGTAGTTTCCATACCTTCAATTAGTGCTAAAAATTGTGGAGATATTTTGTTCTCTTTATCATTGTAATAACGAACACACAAACTGAGATGTCGACAGCATGCAATATCTGTAGATTCATCAAGTATTAAGGAAAATGAAGACTTGTTAATTCCTGCTACCTGTTCTTTGAGCAATTCAGGTGAGATCACTTATTTTATTAATGCTGTGCGCTTGTTCCATGCAAACGCAAAGTCTCTGAAGCTGATGAACTGGTTACTGCATCCATCTTCTTAAAAATTTCACTCAAGTGATCAATAGATATCATCGCTGTATGACACACAAACACGCTGTTTTAATCCTAATACACTAATTCTATTACGATTTTCAAAGAACTTTTATGTGTTTTTTTAAGGATGATATTAGTTCAGATTTTTGTGTGTTTCACAGATGTGTGTTTAATGCTGTTACTTCAAATTTACACACTTTAGTCGTGTCATTTATTTCTTAGAACCATATTAGGCAAGCCACGATCTTTTAAACTGTAATTTATTCGCTTTGCTCCTAATGGGCACCTAATAACAATTTAATTAAAAATAAACTACACAATATTAAATCACATAAGACAAAAAATAAATTGAAGTAGACCTGTACAAAACCATTACCAGGTAAATAATTTTAAATTCAAATCGATGCCTGCAGGCACTTCTACAGTTTCACATGTGAAAACCCGATTTGATCTCTGCCTTCATCCGTTTCACTGCGATTGCATGATTTGCATCATGCATCAATCACCATAATTCGTATTAAGGAGGCATAATAATCCGGGCTTTGAAGTCATTGAAACCATAGGGTATAAAACATGGAATTCTTGCATTTGAGTTAAATTCAATCTTGATGAAAACAATTCTATAATAATCAAAGAAGATCTAAAGAAACTTCTTTTAAAAAAATTACGGTAAACATTACGATCGGCGGCGCGAACGATGGGACGTAAACTATTTCGTCCGTGTTCCAATATGCTTCACCTTTTTGGAGTAAATTCAAGGGGACTGCTCGTGTGTGTGTGGGGGGGGGGGGGTTAAACACTGTGGTGGGACCCCCCTACGATGATCCTGAGTTTCCATCAATTGGGGGGTCTGGGAGGCACAGCCCCCAGTATATAATCATAATTGTTTATAGAATAATGTTCTAACTTTTTTTAACGTTTTTATTTAACGGGTGAACGAAACATACACGCTAAAAAAATACACTTTTTCGGGCGCGCCGCCGATCTTCATGTTTGCATTTTTCATAATTAACCTCATTTTTGTAGGTATGGTTGAAAATCGCAAATAGGAGCACGATTATCAAATGAAGTAGCTTAAAATTCGCAAAGTAGCAGAAGCATAACAAAAGTAGCACACGATTTAAAAAAGTAGCAAACAACGCTAAAATTCGCACAATCTGGCAACTCTGCTCCCCACACTCACGAATCCAACGTTGCACAACAAATAGGCTCTGACGTGCACTCCTCCCCATTGGGGGCAACCCCCCTATCCCCAGGTCGTGCGGGGGAAGCTAAAAACGCGCGCCCCTCGCGGCCATCTTTCGCAATGGAGAAAAAAGAAATAAGCACGCTAAGGGGAGAGGGACTCAGCCTTCAAACAAAGCCACTGGCGTAATTCCTCTGTTATGGGGGTGGGGGTGGAATGAGAGATGTGTGCGCGGGTTTATGGGCGTCAGTGAACCAAGGTGCGAACCAGCAACGCGGAAGGTGTCCCTTACCCCACCCCCACCTCCCCCACTGTCTCTAAATTGGCAGTGCGTGAGGGCAGAAATACCCAGGATGGAGAGAAACGTGACGCAGCCCACAAGTCCCTGAATGGGCCCTCGGGTTGCAACTATGTAAGAGCCATTGGTAGAGGCACACAGGAAGGGCAGGGGGAGGGGGGCAGCTAAAACGCATTCACCCATTCCTGAGCTCTCACTAATCCTACGGGGATGGGTGGAATGCGGCGAACCCATAGCGATGGTGAAAGTAGGCGACCCGCCCCGGTCACGCAGCCCTACGGAGAGGGGGGGTACATATATCGACCCTTGGGGGAGTCCCTATTATGTCCTTAACATCCACAGGGGGCGCTGGTGGTATGTAGAGTGAACAAACCGCCACTAAATAATAATAATGTTAATAATACCGCAGCAATTTGGTCACAAGACACCTGTTCCCTTCTTGCCCATACCTTATTCTCAGAAATCCCTCCCCCCCACACACTATTCACCCCAAACGAGCTAAATAAGCGATGGGAAATACGCGTGTGTGCGCGCGCGTACGCACACGGCGATTAAGGAGGGAGATCTCGCCGTGCACTGCGATGCATGGAATGACCGAGGCGACACGCAGTCTGAGGCGGCCGGTCGCGTATCCCCCGGAGGGGAAGGGTAAGGGGGAAGGGTAGTGACTGGCGAGAACGGGAGGCTTGAAACCAGAGAAAGAATGAGGAGAACGGACGTGATCCATGTGCTCGAGTGAGTGAGAATGAGAGGGGGGAGGCATAGCGATTAAATATTCAGGGGCTCCCCGATTCGCTCTCTTACTATCTTGACCCCCACCCCCGTATGAGAGTGGGAGGATGGGGTGGAAATCACCACACAAAAGAGGGGTCCGGGAAAAGCACAAACCGTAGTGCGCCCTCGCCTAAATGAACAGCAATATATACCCCTTCATCCCAACTAATTCACTCCTCGGAAGTAAAAGAGGGGGCAGGGGAACGCACCCCTCCACACACACAAGATGGCCCTTGCCGCATCTGCACGACCCAAATTGCCGCCACACACAAACACACGACACGTAATTCAATGTTGAGGTGGGCACCTAACTAGATGGAGGGAATAACAAGAACCATGTGGTCAAACAAATGCGGTTCTTTCAGGTACCCCGGGGTACCTATGCGCGCGCGCACAACAAATGATCCCCGGGGATGAATGGCGGAGGGAGAAATCAATGACTCATAATTAGATGCGAGAAACCCCACCCCTTCTTTTCAACCCCACCCTCCGCCAACTTTCTTTTGGGGGGAGGGGGGGCACCCACTTTCAGGTGCCTGAGGTAACCTCCCTCCTAATAATAATGGCGGCACAACCCAGCCATGGTCACCGAACAGGGGTGACCATATATATATATATATATATATATATATATATATATATATATATATATATATATATATATATATATATATATATATATATATAAGAAAATTAATGCAATATCGCAAGAAAAGATGAGGAATTAAACCACATTCTCTGAAGACAATTTAATTCAGAACAGTTTCGGTGTATCTCACACCCTTTTTCAACTGACACTGGGTAGAAAATTTAAGCGAAATGCATATAAGCATAACACAAGATCCCCTCTTTTTTTCCCCCAATCCCCTACTTGTGGCTAATCTGGGGGGGGGGGGTTAGGCCTAAACATTTTGAAGGGCTGACATTTAACTATTTTGTTTATTTGCGATCTTATTACAGGATTAAAAGAAAATTGACCCTCAGATAGATTTAAATTAGGAACTTTAATAAATTTACTCGTAGAAATGGGAAGATCCAAATTAAGTCTAGGCATGATTTCCCGCAGAAGGCCCATGGTTTGGTCAACCGGAACTTTGGTAAACAAAGAGTTTACACCAAAGCTCACAAGTTTTCCATCCGGTAATTTCAAGTGGTTGAGGTGGTCAACAAAATTTCTACGAGTAAATTTATCGATTTAGTTGAATTATGTCTCTCTGGCAATGTGTTTCGAGTAAATAATGAGTTTTATTTGGCCTTAGCATGGGAAATAGTTTATCTCCGATATTGGCATGTCTCTTCATGGAATATTTTGAGACCGAACTCCTTCCCACAATTTCTCCCCCTAACTTTATATGGTTAAGGTACATTGACGATGTATTTTCTGTATGGCCTAATGGCCATGATTTTGATACCTTTTTTAATAATTTGAATAATTTGCATGTCTCCATCAAATTTAAATATGAATGGGAATATGATAATAGATTACCCTTTTTAGATGTCCTCAATAAAGATCACCATGAATTAAAACTTGACGTGTATAGGAAACCAACCCACTCGAATGCCTATATACATTATTTTTCGTTTCACGATAATACTGTTAAAAAATCGGTAATTTCTAACCTTTTCCTTAGACCATTTTTTCTAATTTGTATTACCCCGATTGGTTCATATCGTCTGCCCATTTTGCAGCTAGGAAAACATTCTATGGTAATAAGCCTTCCAGAACTAACGACTTCAACAAATGTATAACATTGACATTTAATAATAAATTAAATAGTTTAAAGGACATATTTGGAAAAGCGGGTATTAATCTAGCCTTTAAATATAATAATTCCTTAAACCAATTGATGATGGCCAGGAAACCCAAAGAACATCATAACATAGGAGTATATGCAGTAGCATGCAACGATTGTTATAAAGTTTATATAGGGAAAACGGGGAGAAATCTAGACAAGAGATTGTACGAACACAAAAGAGATATTAGAGTGGGCAGCGAAAGTAGTGGAATATTTTGCCATGTTAGAGACAAGAATAATACGATCGATTTCAATGGAAGTAAAATGGTATTTAAATCGGCTAACTATGTTATATATATATATATATATATATATATATATATATATATATATATATATATATATATATATATATATATATATATATATGCTTGAAATATCCCAATGGAAAATAATACATAGAACCAGGCAGGGTTAAATTTTTATAAATTTTCTGAACTTCGCTAATTATAATAATTTTAAATAGTAACAATTTTCCCCTTTCAAAATATCACGTTGCTAAAATATAGTTATAGAAGATATATAAAAATAAAGTTTATGAAATTCACCATTTGTATCAGGAGAATTTTGATACTTATATTTATTTATGAACTTCACCATTTTGTTTTTTGATATTATAAAAGAATTATTAGAAATAACTTTGATAAAAAAAACAAGTCATAACCAAACTAAGATGAAATTTGTATTCAAAAACTGAAAAAACACCCTTAAATTATACGAGGGGCGGTCAATAACTTTTGCGAATCGTCAAGGAAAAACAGAGGAAGGGGGATGGCTGTTTGTGGGGGTGTTAGCACAAGTTATGACAAGTCAGGACCTGCAGCCGCACGCTCCTGCCTCGTCTATTTAAGAAGCAGTAGCTGATCGCAGATCGTCAGTCACAAATTTTTCAACAATGGAGAAGGTTGAGCACCGCACAGTGATCAATTTTTGACCCAAGGAAGGCAAGAATGCAAAAGAGATCCATGAACGCATGGGTCAGTGTACACCAACACCGCCCCTTCCTATGCAACCATTGCTCGCTGGAATAAGGAGTTCCGCCATGGTCGTGAGTCCCTTGAAGATGACCCCCGTCCAGGACGCCCGTCAGACGTGACTAACGAGGAGAATGTGGCCCGTGTGGAGAGGATGATGCTCGAAAATCGACGGGTGAAGGTCGAAGAAATCGAGCGAGAACTTGGAATATCACATTGAAGTGTTATCAACATCATCAACGACAATTTGGCCATGACCAAGGTCTCTGCCCGCCGGGTCCCTAGAAACCTCACGCCCCATGATCGACTTCAACGTCGTCAAAGTCCACAAGGCCAGAGTTGCACAAGCTGCCCTGCGCGAGTGCGGATTCGAGGAGCTCAACCATCCCCCCTATAGTCCAGATCTGGCCCCCAGCGACTACTTTTTATTCCGCCAGCTCAAGGCTGCACTGCGTGGACGCCGGTTTGGGCACGATGAAGATGTCCAGCTCGCCGTCCAGGAGTGGATTGAACAGCAGTCGGGAGATTTCTGGTTGTCGGGAATTCGAAGCCTCAGGGACAAGTGGCGCAAGTGCATTGAAGTCGAGGGTAGTTATATTGAAAAATAATAAAACACTTTTCCTCATATCCGAATTGCAAAACTTATTGACCGCCCCTCGTAGTTAGTGATAATGATGATGATGGTAAGCCCAAGCGCTTTCGTGCATCTTAGATGACGTGTTTTTTGGTGATTATTTTTGCACATATATATATATATATATATATATATATATATATATATATATATATATATATATATATATATATATATATATATATATATATATATATATATATATCTCAAAGAAGCGCGGGAGAATGATGAAAATGAATCCATTAAACATCATTGAGAGAGAAAACGGAATAATTTTTCCTTGCAGTAATTTTTTTATTACCTTTTTTCGAAAAAGTCCGTGCATGGAAGCGATTCGAACGAGGAACACTGAGGCAGCGAGCACCGTTTCGATCACAGTTAAAAGTATGCCGTTAGTACACAACGCTACGCAGAGAACTGTGATCAAAGCAGTGATCGCTGCTTCAGTGTGCCTGGTTCGAATCGCTTCCCTGCACGGATTTTTTTTGATAAAAATATTACTGCAAGGAAAAATTATTCCGTTTTCTCTTTCAATGTGGTTTAATGGATTCATATATATATATATATATATATATATATATATATATATATATATATATATATATATATATATATATATATACATATATATATATATATATATATATATATATATATATATATATATATATATATATATATATATCCAGACAACTAACGAGGGCATGTCTCTGCTAGAAAGCTTTTGAAAAGAATTACGAAAAGTGATAAAATTTGTCAAATGTGGATAAAGTGATTGGGTGTTTGGGGGAGGGGGAGGGGCAGATCGGAGGGGGTCACACGCCAAAAAAACTCGCGCTCTTCGCAAGTGCACTATCCAATAACCTTCAGAGCAAACTCCAAAACGCTTTGATTGCGTCTCCTCCCCCTCCCCCCCTCTCGGCCAGAACGCCTTCCAATGTCCTAGCGATATCTCTCTCTCTCTCTCTCTCTCTATATATATATATATATATATATATATATATATATATATATATACATACACACACATAATCTTCCCTTACAAACTTTGTGGTGGAGATGCCGTCGTTGATTTTCGCTTTAGACGAAACAAAAACACATCTAACGACGCTTCGACCACATCCCGCCGATGAAGCCTCTCAAATTAGATTGGATCAAGGTTACTCATAGCGGGATTAACCTCCGCCCCATACAATTTTGCGTTGTTTCGCTCGCTCGAAATCCTTGGTCACCCCCACCTCCCCGTCTCCACCATTTTCATGGTCATGCTGGAGCTCTCGCTACTCCAGTGGAGAAGGTGTTGGAGTTTTAATGCCGAGGTACCGGGTTCAATTACAATGAAAGCGAACACACACACACACACACAATCCACCTACGTAGGGAGCTGGCCGCCGATTGGCAGCGGGTCATGTGTAGCCAACTCCACAAAAACAACCAATCACAACGCCGCTCTCTTCATCCACCCACTTCGCGCACACAACATACAACTCTTCCGTCCCTGAACCTGCAAAAGACCTCTCCACATCCATTAACGTAGAACGGATGGTCTTTGCTTGGGCCACGACCTTGCTCGCTGGTTGGTGGTAAAATACTACTGTCTCTCCCTGCTCCTCTCCCCACCCCGAACGAGGGTGGCTCTAGTAATTATGAGCGGGGAACTTTTCTTTTATCATTTTCTGTCCCAAAGGATTTTTCAATTGATTCTAATTAGTTCTTCAACGCCGAATTCAAATCTAACGATGGTTCTTTAAGTAGACATAAATGATCGCAATGCATTGTTACATCTGTGGCTGCTACACACTTGCTCGTCAGAGGAGGAGTAATATGACGAGGCTTGTGCGCCGATGCCTATAAGGCCAGTTTCTGACGCTCCCCTCGGGGACCGAGACAAGAAATGGACTCCAAGGACTGAGTCATAATTAGGAGGAAAGTCTGGATAAAAGGAAAACGAAAGGTTCTACCTTTTGTGGGGTCCCCGGGAATTGGCGAGAGCCAAAGGATCACAATAATATTTGGGGCTGGTCAACACTAGAGGTGTTGGCAAAAAACCCCGGCATACTATCATCTCCTATCCCAGTATTCCCTCTGCAATTCGACCTACTCCCCATTCTGACCAAGTTTTAGTTCCGGTTTATAATGGTTATGCCTCCTCTAAAGATGAAAGCAGTAAATCTGATCAGGAGACACGGTCTCAGATTCCGAAGACTTCATCTAATGCGAAACAGACATCAGGCTCTCAGCGTTTTATTCAGGCGAAACTGAATGACTTAGCAGTATACAAGGAGGCACCAGAGCTATTAGCCTCCAGGCTAAATGAAAAAAAAAAACCTTGACCGCTCTGCAAAAAACATTTCAGAACACGGGACTAGAATTTTGCGATTTGTTTCAGAATACAAGCAATTTCTTTACTGGTACGATATCGCAGGTTTTCTAGCACAGGTAGGTGTTGATCGTATAACGCTACAGAATGGAGAGTATTTTTGGATAGTTCTAATCGCAGCCTCAAATATGTTCTCGCATAATGGCAATGTTTTGGGAGCAACTCCAGTTGGTCACTCGGTGCATTTACGAGAAACTCGTGACGACATAAAAATGGTCATTAGCTCACTCAAATATCAAGAGCACATCTGGATCATTTGTGCGGACCTAAAATGGCCAACTTTTTCCTTGGCCAACAAAAGCTCCCCTACCCCACCCACTTCATCTCAAGGGCATCGATTAGTAACAGGGAATACTTTCAGCAAATACAGGGGTTATACAAAATAATTGGACCAGTAGAAATTTAACACCAATATTTCAATCAACCATTATATTACGAATATCCAAATTTCATTGTGATTGTTTTGTTTTTTATTGTAGATACATAGTTTTATTTATCAACTTAATGATTATTTGTATTTCTTTTTCAGATCGTGGTATGGATGCTAAGATGCGTGACCTCACTGAGTTCGATAAAGGGCAAATTGTTGGAGCTCGAATTGCAGGAGCTTCCGTCACCACAACAGTTAAACTCCTTGGTTTTTGGAGAGCTACCATATCAAGGACTATGGAAGAATTCAAGAAGGGCAAAACCTCCAGGAGGAGGAGTAATTCCGACATGACTTCGAAGCTAGCTGAAAGAGACCTTAAAGTGACTGCAGAGTTGAATCAACATTTCATTAGGCCAGTTTGGACCAAAACTGTTCGCCGTGAGCTCAATAAAGCCGGATATCATGGAAGAGCCGCCATCAAGAAACCTCTGCTTTCTCATCAAAACATTCAGAAAAGGGCTGAATCGGTGTAGAGATCACAGGGGCTGGTCGACAGACCAATGGAAGCAAGTAATATTCTCCGACGAGTTCAGTTTTTCTCTTTTTCCCACTGCAAGGCGAGTTTATGTGTGGAGGCAGCTCGGGGAAGCTTTTAATTCTGACTGCCTTCTTCCTACAGTAAAGCACGGAGGAGGGTCAGTGATGGTTTGGTCAGCCATATCTTGGAATTCTCTTGGTCCAATCGTTGTCCTGCATGGTAGGATCAACAGCAACGAATATCAATATTTTGGAAGACCAAGTCCATCCCTTGGTCCAGACATTATTCCCTAAGGGTGAGTGTTTTTTCCAAGATGACAATGCCCCACTGCACACCACTCATGTGGTTAAGAATTGATATGACGACCATAGGAGTGAGCTACAACACATGGAGTGGCCCCCACAATCTCCAGATCTTAATATTATTGAGCATTTGTTATGCGCCTTGGGGGCGACAAGTTAGAAGTCGTTACCCTCCACCGTCGTGTCTGAAACAGCTGGAGCAGATATTGCAAGAAAAATGGCTCAAGATTCCCTCTCAAGGAAGTCATGAAGCTGTATTAATCAATTCCAAGACGCATCGACGCTGTTCAGAAAACAAAGAGAGGACCAACTCAGTATTAAAAAAATATTCATTGAATTTAACACGTGTTCCAATTATTTTGTCGAACCCCTGTAGTTTCTGCCTTTCCTGCAGACGTATTTGATGGACCTCAAATACGTGCCCTTGTACGTGATGTGGAATTTGTCAGAACGATGAATGTCAAGGAAAATACAGCGGTGGCATTCATTCCTTTTGTGGTAACAGAAAGGCCAATAACTGAGGATTTGGTTGCTATAACGCCGTAGAATTTCGTGATCTTGGATGCGAGATGATTGTCAAACGAGATGACCCTGACAAAGCCTTCAAAAGCAAGAGCTACAAGTGCAAATTCTTGCCATAATAGGAACAATGGAGAGCTTTTATATTTTCATTGTTTTTTTCTGAATTGCATCGGTGCACACTGATATTTGGATGTAATGAACACAGACTTTGGATTTGACTTGTAGTAATACATAGTTTTATGTTGCATTTTATTTAGTTTGCCTTTATTGCCGCTGTTGAAAGAGATTATTTGCCTAAACAGTTGTTCCAAGCCTAAGTTTAACATACCTATGGCAATAAATTGTTGAGATAGAACATGACATTATGCGAAAGTGTCAAAATTTTGCTAAATAAATATGAAAATGCTGAATTGCAAGAAATCTGTAGTTTATAGAACAAGGCTGCTGACCCAAAAGTCGCGTGCTCTCACTTATTCTTATTTATGACCTTACTACCTCCAAATCTTTCAATAATTCAAAGACTAACCTGGAAGTTATATCATAGGAAAGAGAATGTAAAACTACATAAGGGTTTCAAATTCAGTTAGAATCGGCCGAATAGTTATGATGTTATTGCCAAAACAAAGTAATTCATGGGCTAACTTGGGAGGACCATGGGAGTTATACCATTCGAAAGAGAATGTAAGACAACATAAGGGATTCGAATTTAGTTAGAATCGGCCGATTAGTTACAATGTAATTACATAAACAAAAAAAAAGCAAAACGGACACCGACCGACATAGAGAGATGTAGAGTCACTCGCGACTAAAAATCTGACTTCAGCACAGCCAAATTAGGCAAGTACAAGTGCCAGTATAAATGCAACAAAGTTTTTGCTCTCAATCAGATCTTTATGCCAATTTCATTATCTGGTTGGGGGTCTCGCCCAGGATTGACAAGGGACGGATAATGCAATTAACTATAACATGCAGACTCAGCAGGTTCTTTATCCACTGCACCAAGCCGACACCAATAAATAGCGTCTCTCTCTCTACACTCAACAGAATGGAAAGAAAACTCATCTCCGATAAGAGGAAAAAATACCACGTAACATCAGCTGCGGGTCACAGAGAGCGACTAAGTATGACCGCGTGAAATGTGTGGATAGTCAATGTTGGGTCCCCGCTTGTCGGCAACACTAAAATTTAAGCAAACATGATTCCAGTGGTCAGGAAGCTAAGACGAGTAAAGCCAGCTTCGCCCGCTTTCACAGCTGTTGAGTTTGTGGTAACTTCATCCGCCGTTGAGGTCTTGATTGGAACCTTCTTAGTGTGGCCTCTCGTCTCTCATCTTCGTCGCTCTTGCCGCCAAAGTTGGCCGGACAAAATCTATAGCTCCCGACGGCATTGCCCTCAAGTCATTGGGACGCACAAGCCTTTTCAAACTGAAATGTCAATGACAGTTTTTTGCTTTCCGGCAATTGTCCGAGGAGGAATTTTTCGTATATAAAATGGTTGAGGGAGAAAAGGGTGTACTTTTGTTCTTTGATAAAAGTTAATTCCGCAACAATTTTGAAAGTTGTAGGTGGAAATATTTTTTTTTAAAGCGAGGTAAACTCATTTTTTATATTAAAAAAAACATTCCAAAGTATTTTCCATCATTATTGACAATGCTTCTTCCCCCATCGTTTAAGCAGTGGATACCTTTCTTAAAGAATTTATTAGGTTTAAGGAAATTTGATATCCTCTTTCACCTCAGCGGAATCAAATGGCTCAAGGGCATATAGAAGATGCGGAAGAATCTACCAACCTTTGTAAGTTATTAGCAAAGTTATATTCTGGAAACGACAAAACTCTTCATCGGGGAAGAAGAAATATACAAAAATGAGGTAACAAACCGAATTCGTCAGCTGTTCATTATGGTACTTAACAAAACCAGCGATGAATTATTTAAATAAAAAAATGGGATCCAAGATAAAGAAAATACATTCCTCCTGGACGCTTCTATGCTGACGATGGTCTGTTTTTGCCGAACTCAGTGGAAGAAATGGTGGGGAAAATGGTGGACTTAACTAAAACAGGAAAGTTTGGTTGAAATGTCAATATGAATAACAAACTTATTTACAGCAATAAGAATATTGTGTATTACAGTGAAATTAAAGGTGTGAAAGTTCAAAGGAAAGTGCTTCCAAAATACAAAAAGGAAAAATTAGAAGGTACTAAACTAATGAATATGGCATACTCAATTATGGCAGGGTCGACGAATAAACTACAGAATGGAAATGGAAACCTATTGGAAAATGGCACTACGGAACATTCTGAACGGAATACCGACGATAGAAAGAATATTTTTTTTTTTAATTAAGGGGCTATCTGGCGACTGCCGACTTAGGCATTAGTCGCCGTAAACAAACAGCCTAGTTTTAGGCTACTTTAAAAATTAAACAGGAAACAATAAAACGAAATAACAATAACAATAAAAAAGCAATAACAAAAACAATAACAAAAACAACAACAACAATTAAACAGGGTTAAATGAAAGGGAGAAGGCCAGCCTCCCCCCAAAAGTCAATAAGTCCACTAGTCATGGTGCACGCACTCGTCCCGAGTACAAGGGACAGGCGGTAGCGACCCCGCCCATCCCGGTACCGGGACAGGTATCGTGCGCGAAGATCACCCAGACTGGGACATTCGACAAGAATGTGCCGAACAGTCTGGGGGACGACGCAGTCGTTGCAATAGGGCGCAGGCGAGCGCTCCATCAAATAGCGATGCGTCACACGAGTGTGTCCGATTCGAAGACGACAGAAAGCAACCTGAAGCCGCCGCGGCATTGGGGGATAGGTCCATGGGAACAGTCGCGGCGCAATGGCACGCAACTTTAAGTTACCCTCGACCGTCTCCCATCTTCTTTGCCAAGCAGTCCGAAGAGCTGCCCGTATTCCTGCCATGTAGTCAGTGTGAGGAAGAGCGAAACGCTGGTCCGGTCGCAGAGTCCTCGCGGACACTTTGGCGCCCTCATCGGCGCGCTCATTCCCCGCAATTCCTACATGTCCAGGAACCCAGCAGAAGATAATCTCGACATCTGCCCGGCTCGCCAAAACCGTGGCGTTTACAGGCTTACAGGCAGATATTGGAACAACTACCCCGCGAAAACTAAGATATGAAACATCATTTAAGAAATAGTCAAAGAAATGGACAAGAGATAATCAAAATATATAATGAAGAAATAAATATACCAAAGCTTAACAAAGTAAAAGACAAAACTGGAGGAAATAAAGAAATAGTCAACTACAAACAGCAAGTAGGAAAGATCTTAGCAAGAAATCAATAAAAAATTAATCAAAGAAGAGTTTATATATATATATATATATATATATATATATATATATATATATATATTGTAGAGAAATGGCTACATAAAGCATCCTGGAGGGCCAGGCGGACATATACCTTAAAGTCCCCCCCCCCGTGTGGAGAACGCGGGAGAAGCGAGTCCCATGAGGAGACTCGTGGGAACAGTAGCCGGCGAATAACCGTAACTGCCTATCCTGTTTGATCTCCCCGCCGCTTAGGTAGTTGGAGCGACCATCTGTGTTAAGGCAACCACCTAAGGACCTTAAACGACGCTCTAACGATCCAATTACGTACGAGAACCATAAACTCGTGGTTAGGTCACAGAAAAGCGGTGCTAGTCAAAAGGCACGCCAAGGAGTGTGGCGGTTGAGGGTCTCGCTAATTAACAAGCCAACTTGGGCACCTCAGTAACAACCTCTGCACTTCTCGCTCTCACCAGATGCGAACTCACCATTCGCGCTCCCCTCTGGGGCCTTGCCCCTTCCCCCTTAGATGGGGCGGTGGCCCGCCTATAAATAAGCTCCGGAAAGAAAGAGAAAGGGGAGAAGTCGGTAAGAAAGAAGAAGGATCAGTTCGTGAAGATCGATCCTTCAGGCAGACAAGAGTGATTAGAAAAGGGTAAGAAAGAAGAAGGATCAATTCGTGAAGATCGATCCTTCAGCCAGACAAGAGTCATTAGAATTCGGTAAGAAAGGCGAAGGTTCAGTTCGTGAAGATCGATCCTTCAGCCAGAAAAGACGATTTCCGTGAGAAACGATAGGATCAGATTGAGAAGATCGATCCCCCCTCCCCGGGCCGAATTAACATAAATCGTAAAGTTTGATATCGGTGCCATAGAAGAAGTCTGACTGGAGAAAAGCAAACCCGCTCACACTCGAGTGACTCTCACATCTCAAGTTCCGTAAGAGTGAGAGGAGAAGAACCCAGCCCCTACGAGGTTCCGTTCTTTAATTACGGTAAAAATCGCACCGAATACCCCCAAATCTAGTTGGACACTACGTGGAAGAATAAGACACCAAGAGGCTTCATGATTATCCAGAAGAGGACTCTTGGAGCGAAGAGCACCATAACTCTCTCCGTCTTCTTTTAACTTAACCAGAGGCAAGGTTGCAATAAGAAGTTGATAGTGCCCTACCTCTCTTCCGCCTTCCCATCTCTACGAAATTCTATCGGCGGCCACAGCAACCCTCCAAAGCGCGAGATAAGCCCTCCAGCGACATCCAGCAATCCCTGATCCCTCCTGTCATGTAAGTTAGAAAGAACATTTATATTCATATTGCGATAGTAGAAGTTTAGTACGTCTCACGTTTTAAGGGGAGTAGAAACCATTGTGCGTGAACCTCTGTCATATTTGCTAGTAGAAGAGAGTACTATAATTTAATGTTTAACGCTAATCAAAAAGGGTCGCGATAAAAATACTAATCGGCAATTGGTGTGTTTATGTGTAGCCTATTTGTTTATTTTTGTCATTGAAGATATTGTAATAGGCCCAGTTGCCACCGGGTTAGTCTCAGTTAGGGTAGGAAGAGGAAATAAATGTGTGGACTATTTTTTTGTCATAGTTAAGTGTTAAATTTAAAATATGTTTATTTTAGGATAATTCCTGTGTGTTTCCTTATATCCTTACGTGTTTGAAGCGGCTCTTCCTTAAAACAACAAGATTCTCACTCTTAAATCAAAGCCTACTTCATCAAAGAAGTACATCACGTTCCACAAGGTATACCACGACAAAAGTGGTGTCCGGTGTGGGGTGATCAAAAGGGACATGCTACGACATATATATATATATATATATATATATATATATATATATATATATATATATATATATATATATATATATATATATATATATATATATAATCAACAACTACAAATCAATCACTTGTTGTGTAGATATTCTAATACCCAAGTGAAAATGAAAAAAATACCTCTACCGACAATTACGCAAGCTCTCATCTGTGTGGAGTCCTTAGAAACTTTGTAACACTTTTTATTGGAATGAATTAGTCTTAAAAAAGTATGGGTGAATCATAGTATTAAGGCCACCAATGTGATAAATTTACTTTGATTTAGTAACGGATGTGAAACCAGTGTGGAATCTTTTTTTTAAATATATTGAAACCATATGGAGAGCCAGAGAAAGTGACCAGAATTCAACAATAGTTAAAGAAACCATGAAAAAAAATCTATACAAAAAATTCAGACCAGGAAGAAAATTGGATATATTCTAGCGCCGTTGCAAAGGCTAAGTAAGCTGTAGCTTTGACCAGTGGAGAACATTTCGCTTAAGAGATTCATTTAGACAATGCACATATTGGATGAAGCAATATTCACACGTTGTAAATGTTGTCCTTCAGATAGTTCAAGTTGCCCCACATACACTGTTTTTACAGCTATAAAAGTTACGCGAGGTGCAAGCTTAAAAACGCCCTCGGCATTATTCCTACAAGTTAAAAAAGAATAGACATTACATACTACAGGAAAAAAAAGACCAACATTATTTACTATAGTTATCTTTAAATAGCTCTCAGCAAATTTGGAACAACTCTAAGCAGCACATTTTCTTACTCTTGCACCTTTGTGCATAAAGTCTATGGGAATTAACCAGTTAGGTGTGGCTGGGATGAATTGAGAAAGATCGTTAGATTAGAGAGCAAGGCGGGGCTGGGTGAGAATGCAGAGAAGGTATTTACCCCGTGGGGGCAGTTGTTCGAAAAGAATCTGGAGAGAAAATATGCGATGTCTAGGAGTAGTATTTGCCTTTATTAATGGGATGGTATTTGCATTATTACTTAAAAATATGAAGCTAAAGTGGGCATATACGCCTGTATTGTATCTGTAAATGCTGTGAAAGAACAATGTGGAAGGAATATGAAAATGTGTTAAATAAGCCCCCAGCATTGTGTAAAGGCATGAATGACAGTTAATGCGATACCTATATTTAAGAAGAGGCATAAAACGATGATTTCCAATTACCGACCAGTGAGTTTGACATCAGTGGTGGGGCAAATGATGAATCTGTAATAGCGAAATTGATTCGGGATCAGTTAGAAGTTGATTAAGGAATGTCAACACAGCTTTACAGGGGAAAATCGTGTTTGACTAATTTAGTGTCTTTTTTTATAGAAAGGTGTACGATGCTGCCGAAGGAGTAGAGAATTACGATATTGTATATTTGGATTTTAGTAAGACTTTCGAGAGGGTGCCACACTTACGACCTTTTAAAGCGCCTGAGATCGATGGAAGTATTTTTAAAGGGATTCAGTCGTGGCTTAGTGACAGACAGCAAAGACTAAGAATAGACGCGATAATATCTGAGTGGGGGAATGTTACTATTGGGTTTCCTCTGGGGTTAGTGTTGTTCCCTATTTATATTAATATCTTGACTTAGGTATAAGTAGCGACCTGAGAAGTTTGCCGATGACTGTGTCCTGTTAAGTTCAAACTTCCGGCCTAGAAAGCGGTGCATAAGTGCTAGAAATAGAGCTAATAGGGTATTTGGGTTTATTGGGACGAGTATAAGTAATAGAAGTGCTGATGTCCTTCTTAAACTGTACCTAGAACATAAGTTAGGCCTCATCTTGACTATGCGGTGCAATTTTGGCCACCATATCATAGGATAGATATCGCTTTGCTTGAGTCTGTGCAAGGAAGGATGACAAAGATGATTCATGGATCGAGGAACTTACCTTATGGGAAAAGGCTTAGAAAGGAAATGAGTTCGATGTGACTTGATTGAAGTCTTCAAGTGGTTAAAATGTTAGAAGAGGGGAGACAGAGTTGAGGTTCTTTGAACAAAATAGGATACTTAGCGATGGGTTTAAGCTGGGCAAGTTTAGGTTTTAGAAAGAAATTGGTAGAAAATTTGGTTTACAAATGGAGTGGTAGATGATTGGAATAGGCTCAGAGGTCATGAAGAGTCTTACCTGGGAAATTTTAAGAATAGTCTCGATAGATTTATGGATGTCTGTTAGGCGGGACTGAACTGGGTGATGGGAACAACACATGGGGGGCGAGATGAATTTGCATGGGGGCGAGATGAATTTGCATGGGTCGGATGAAAGTGTGAACCTAAAATATGGGCTGGTAAGAAGATAGCAAGAGGTATCGGAGCACCTGTGAAAAGCAGGGGTCTGTAGGTTGAGTAGGGTGTAATAGTACACGAGATGATTTTAGTCCCATCTTTAATGAAAAGGAGCAAAGTCAGAAGAAGGGTCAAGACCGTCGAAAGGAGTTGGCGAAGAGAGAACAAAATGACGAGACTCTTCTAACCACAACGAGCCAAGGGTCTTGTAGGTGGTCTTAAGGTGCATGGAGGAGGACCCCGAAATATTAAAAAACAACCCATCCACCCCCACCCCGATCTCATCTTCCTCACACTGTACTCCACAAAATCCACCCCACCCTACTGTATCTTGGTCACTTCAACTCCAGAGGAGGTAAGACTCCGAAATCTACCCTCGCCCCACCTTCTGAATCTTGGTCACCTCGTCCTCCACATGGGAGACCCCGAAATCTAAAAACACGCCTCTCTATCTTGGTCACCTCGTCCTCCCCATGGAAGACCCCGAAAAGAAAACAAAACCCCACCAGCCTTTGGAATCTACTAAACTCACTCTTTCCCAAGGAGGATCTTGAAATCTAGTCCCATTCCGCACCTTGGTCTGATCATGTCCCCCGCAGGAGGGGACCCGGAAAAATAAATGCAACTTGACCAATCGTGCTCGACATGGGGGACCCCAAAATATCTTGGTCAGCTCGTACTCAACACACATGGATCACCCCCAAATCTCCCCCCCCCGCCCCTTCTGAATCTTGGTCACCTCTTACTACACAGAGACCCCAGACATCTTGGTCACCTCATTCTCAGCATGGAAGAACCCAAAATCTTAGCCTCCTGCATCTTGGTTGACATCTATTCCAGATAGAGGACCCCCAAATCTAAAAACTCCCTCCCCCTTCTGCATATTGGTCCCCCCATACTCCACAATACCGGAGCCTCAATAATGATTACATTAACATCTAACAAGATAACACTATGGGGCAAACAGGGGAAGGAAGTGTACATATTTTAATATTTATATTGTTGTAGTTGAATGGTAGACCCTTTGGAGATAACATGAAGGCCATGTTATGGACACTATCCTCGGGATGTAGTTTATGGAGGAATGGTGGGGAGGGGATCGACTCGGATGTCCTTTGATAATCCCTTGTCATACATGAATGTTATGTTAAGGGAATAAAATCACGTACAAACTATTTAACACCAGTCAAGGAATTCTATTAGTGGTTATGAGCAAAATTAATAAGGAGGAAACCCCAATAGTGGTAGATTATGGTTTACCACAGGAGGCAATAAGCAGTGGAAATTTAAATGTTTTCAAGCGTAGGTTAAATAGTATATGGGGAGTGTAGGGGATCGTGTTTTATTTTTATAGTTGTAGTGGAGCAAATTACATATTGTAATATCGATATTGTTGTAGATGGAAGATGTTATGAAAGCATTCCTGTGGATGCAGAGTTGGGAGAAAGGAATTTCTGTCTAAATTATATATTATAGTATTGTGAATTGTTGCTGCACGGTTGTTTTTGACGAGCCATGATATGGTGATGCCTTTTTAAGCAGAGTTTAGGGGGCAATTTTGTGGATGCATTTTATGGGGCTGGTGTTGACTCGGATGACCTCTAATGAGCCCTTGCGGCTTTTGTCATCCGTTGAATTAAGTTATTATTGAGACCAAATTTTGCCTTTAAAAACAGGAAAAATGACAAAACACCAGATGTTGAGTGACAACTGACACGATAAAGGCTGGGGGAAAATATATTTATAAACTAATCTCGTCTTATCTTTACAAAATGCTTAAAGAAACAAGATAACGACATAGTTCAATGATTCAGTTGTACTCCCAAAATTTGGTTTGCACTCAGAATAAATAGGAAGACGAAGGAGTAAGATAAGGAGACGTCTCCCCCCATGAGTTTTTAAGACTCATGAATTAGGGAAGGCAAAAGAGATTGGGAATTAATGGGATATATTTAAGGCGTCTTTGCTTTGAGGATGATGTGTGCCTCAAGTCCAGAAAAATTTTACTCACTCACGGAATTACCACAAAAGCCAAAGTCCCTCCAATGACTTGGGGCGTTTTGTGATAAGATGGTAAATGCTTATTGCATTGATGGTTTTCCATGGTTCAAATCACTTACAAGTGCCTTTGAATGGCTAAATGAGGCTTCTGCCACTAGATGGCGCCACCCAGCGCCAAATCAGATGGCAGATTTGAAATCTCCAGGGTGAATAACCATATGCCCCATGGTCATATGGGTCATTTCATGGCTCTAAAATGGGTACAATTGAACTCTACTCATTTTGAAAAAAAGCGACGCCTAGACCTGGCGCTTCGCCGCAGGGGAAAACGAACTTAGCAAAGGAGCATAAACGTGTAACCCTTTTGATGGTTACATGGAAAGACTGCTAGCAGAGGGGGGGGGGAGTTAGAAGGTCTCTCGAGCGATCGAGGGTTAGGGGGGGGGGGTAATCTGCTAATGGGGCAGAAATGCAACAAACAACATGGAAAAGGAAAATTACCCTCCCAAAAGTTTGGCGGGATTTAGGAAAACAAATACATTTGAGAAAACAACATAATTAAAACCAAATATTTATCCAATACCTTTTTTTTCACTTAAAAAAAAAACAACTTAAAGAAACAACCTAGATATGGGGAGGGGGGGCAGCAGGCCCAACTCAGCGCCCGTCCCAAGCCCGGGTAAAAATAGGGAGGGTTTGAGTGAGGAAAGGCATCTGCCCGAAAACCTCAATGGGTGAGTCCTTTACAGAGAGAGAGAGAGAGAGAGAGAGAGAGAGAGAGAGAGAGAGAGAGAGAGAGAGAGAGAGAGAGAGAGAGAGAGAGTAACAAGGAAAGTAAGTACCCTAGGAGACCTTACGGTCCATTCAAAGAGGGTACCTTTGGACTAGCAATTGAGCGGGCACATGCCTGCTCAATTGTTTTGCGTCCATAAACGGCCACTTTTCAAGACTTTGTCTAGTCTTGACTTGAACTGGTCAACAGATTCACTGTTGACAACTTCCACTGGAAGTGCGTTCCACTTACCGCAGATACTGTAGGTGAAAAAGTTTCCACACAGATTGCGGTTGTAACGCTTCAGTTCAAGTTTGAAGCCGTGATTGCGCGTTCTGTTCTCACTCAGTGTGAAAATATGCCGGTAGTCAACATTGTCGAACCCTCGAAGTATTTTGAAGACTTCGATGAGCTGACCACGCAGTCTACGGGTTTCCAGTGAGAACAGATCTAACTCCTTAGTCTATCCTCATAACTTTTATGTCGGATAGAGGGAATCAGCTTGGTTGCCCTGGCTTGTACGCGTTCCAATCTCGCGATGTCCTTTCGCAATGAAGGACTCCAAAATTGTACGGCATACTCCAGGTGCGGTCGGACAAGTGAGTTGTACAGGCACAGTACAATCTCCTGGTTCCGATAACCAAACTGGCGCTTAATATAGCCTAGAGAGAGAGAGAGAGAGAGAGAGTATTTTTCA